>JACGWO010000001.1:23494114-23899231 GCA_034509735.1 Sesamum alatum | reverse complement strand
GCACTTGAGAAGGGTATTCATGAGTTGATCAATATGTTGGTGCAATACGAGGCAACGACTAAGAAGTCCACGCCTTCGGTATTGTTTGGAGGTGCTTCTACTTCCAAGACGAAAGGCAAGGGTGCCGGACGTTGGAAAAGGAAGAAAGGGAAGGGAAAGGCAATCATAGCAGCTACGAACACTCAGAGTGTTCCCATTGCCAAAGAGGGGAAAGGCAAAGGAAAGGGAAAGGTTGTCTCCAAGCAACAGTCGAAGGCATATGACATATGTATCAACTGCCGTGAGAAAGGGCATTGGAAGAGAGAGTGCCCCAAACTCTTCTCAAACCAAGGTATATTTGTGATTGAGGTTAACATGGTCACTAATTCTGCCTCTTGGTATTGGATACCGGCTGTGGAGCTCACATTTTGCAATGATTTGCAGGTGTTGAAAAGAAGCAGAAAACTAAGTAGCGGGGACATGATCCTGAAGCTCGGAAATGGCAAGGCCATCTCGGCAGAAGCAGTAGGATCCGCCACTTTAGTTATTAGTGATACCATTAGCATAGAATTAGAGCAAGTTTATTTTTGTACCCAGTATGATTAAAAACATCATTTCCATTCCATTGTTAGACAATAATGGTTATGAGTTTAAAATCAATAAAAATTGCTTTTATTTGATGAGGTGTGGAATTACTCATCTACTTGGTACATTACATAATGGGCTCTATATCTTGCAACAAACAAATTTCGTTCTTAACGCTCAACACAAACGGAAATTAGATAATAACGGGAACGCACGTCTGTGGCACGCTAGGCTAGGTCACATATCCCAAGATAGGATGAAAAGGTTGGTAGACTCAAAGAACCTAGAGGTTGGGACTTGAGTGATCTACCAACTTGTGAATCTTGTCTAAGAGGGAAAATGACCAAGAAGCCCTTTGTAGGACAAAGCAGGCTTGCCACAGGTCTGTTGGACTTGGTCCATACAGACGTGTGTGGACCACTAAGGACGCAGGCCCGAGGTGGGTTCTCCTACTTCATAACCTTCACCGATGATCATTCACGGTATGGTTATGTTTACCTAATGAGGTACAAGTCTGAAGCTCTTGAGAGGTTTAAAGAATTCAGACTTGAAGTGGAGAATCAAACCAACTGCAAAATTAAAGTCCTACGGTCAGACCGAGGCGGTGAATACCATAGTGCCGAATTCCTAGATTATCTAAAGGAACATGGTATAATATCAGAATGGACACCTCCCGGAACACCACAGTTAAATGGCGTCTCTGAAAGGAGGAACCGAACCCTGTTGGACATGGTTCGTTCCATGATGAGTTTTACCAAAAATTGCCCCTATCGTTTTGGGGTTATGCATTAGAAACGGCAGCCAAGTTATTGAATTTGGCGCCTACTAGTGTAGTGACCCAAACGCCATATGAGATATGGCACGGCAAGCCTGCATCCTACAACTACTTGAAAGTGTGGGGTAGCCCCGCATACGTCAAGAGGTTAGTGGGAGATAAGCTAGAATCCAGGTCTAGCCTATGCAGGTTCGTTGGATACCCTAAAGAAACTGCGGGTTATTACTTTTATGACCCTTTGGAACAAAAGGTATTTTGTTTCAAGGAATGCAGTATTCTTGGAGCAAGGCTTCCCAGAGGATATCCAACCTGATGAGCTGATCCTTGAGGAATCAAGTGATGGAACTCAGTCATCAGAAACAGTCGCGGAAAACCTCACCTAGAGAATTCAGGATAGACACTAGGAGGACTGACCTACCTAGAGAAGTCCAACATGCTAGGCATGAAGGACAACCTCAAGGCAGGCCAGCCCCCGACCCCTGAACCGCCGGCTCCGATACAGTCAGCGCCCACAGTTACCACTAACGTTCCCGTTCTCCGAAGGTCCACTAGAGAATCCAGACCTCCAGTGAGATATGGATTTCTAGGTGCGACCGATCTTCTGGATAACGATCCTAAGACATACGGGGAAGCGATGTCAGACATCGACTCTGGGAAATGGCTTGAGGCCATGAAAACCGAAATGGACTCCATGAGCGAGAACCAAGTTTGGAGACTTGTAGATCCACCAAAAAGGTGTTAAGCCAGTGGGCTGTAAGTGGGTCTACAAGCGCAAACTCGGCGTTGATGGAGAGGTCACTACCTTCAAGGCTAGGCTTGTAGCTAAGGGATACACTCAACGACCCGGGGTCGATTTTGAGGATACCTACTCGCCAGTAGCCATGGCTAAATCCATTCGGATCCTGCTTGCCATAGCAGCATGGTATGACTATGAAATATGGCAGATGGACGTGAAAACGGCCTTCCTCAACGGCTTCGTTGAAGAAGAGATCTATATGGATCAGCCGGAGGGTTTCACGGTCGCTGGAGAAGAACAGAAGGTCTGTCGTCTCCAGAAGTCCATCTATGGCCTCAAACAAGCTTCCCGAAGTTGGAACATTCGATTTGATGAGGTAATACGGGGTTATGACTTCATCAAAAACGAATCCGACCCTTGTGTATACAAGAAGGTCAGTGGGAGCTCCATAGTGTTCCTAGTGCTTTACGTGGATGACATTCTGCTCATTGGAAATGACGTCAGAATGTTAGGAAACACGAAAGCATGGCTGTCAACCAAGTTTTCCATGAAGGACTTGGGTGAAGCATCCTACATCCTAGGCATCCAGATTGTCAGGGACAGATCTAAAAGGATGTTAGGGCTCACCCAAAACTCGTATATGGAGAAAGTCCTAAAGAGATATCGAATGGACAACTCCAAACGAGGGTTCCTTCCTATGAGGCATGGGATCAAGTTGTCCAAGAAACAGTCCCCGCAGACTGATGAGGAACTTGAAAAGATGAAAAGTCATCCCCTATGCTTTCTGCCGTAGGTAAGCATCCAATATGCGGTCCACTGCACCAGGCCTGACATTGCATACGCTTTGAGCGTGACTAGCAGATATCAGTCCTGTGCAGGAGAGGCACATTGGAATGCAGTTAAGGGCATCCTTAAGTACCTAAGGAGGACTAAGGAAATGTTCTTAGTCTATGGCAATGGAAAACTAATTCTGGAAGGCTTTAGCGACGCCAGCTTCCAGTCTGATGACGATGATGCCAAGTCTCAATTGGGGTATGTATTCAAGCTCAACGGAGGAGTAGTGGCTTGGAAAAGTTCCAAGCAAGCAACCACTGCTGACTCCACCACTGAGGCTGAATACATAGCAGCTTCAGAAGCTGCCAAGGAAGCGGTTTGGATGAGAAACTACATCCAAGAGTTGGGTGTGGTGCCTAGCATCGCCGAGCCCGTTGTCATCTTCTGTGATAACAACGGTGCAATAGCGCAAGCGAAGGAACCGAGATCTCACCACCGTTCCAAACACATTCTTAGACGCTACCATCTTCTTAGAGAAATGGTAGGAAGAGGTGACGTTCGGATGGGACCGAGTCAACTCAGCAGACAACACAGCAGACCCGCTGACAAAGCCTATGTCGCAAAGTGCTCATACGCAACATCTTGAGAAGATGGGGATTAGGCATATGGGTGATTGGCTTTAAAGGTCAAGTGGGAGATTGTTAGAATAGGTGACCATGTAAGCCAATTTTGGCGGGTATATGTAACCTATGTCTAGACAATTATAGGTGTTTTGATAAATTATTAATGAATAAAGAAGTGAATTTTCATTTGGCATTACTTTGTTTGTGTTCACTTGCACCTATTTATCCATATCTGTTCACTACGCAAACAGAGCCCACGGACTGAGATTCGATTTCGGGGACTGGGACTACGCTTGGAGGTAGGTCCATGAAATCAGTCTTCCCGATTCAGTCCGGAAATCTCCAAGTCAAGGAATCCCGAAAATGGGTACCGGGATTCCATTTGAGACTTGCACTAAGCATCTGCTGTCGTGTGTCATCGACGGGTGACGAGGATCGTCTAAGCAGTGTTAGTGGGTTAGCCTGCTAGGACGCAGCTGACTGAGGTGACTCGTGGGAACCGTCTTACGGAGGACCTTGAGTATGGTCTGCAAGGTATGACGAGTATTCCCGGTTCCAACGGTACAGGTCAAGTCCTTTGACTTGAGGAATTACTGAGTTTACCTGTACATCAGAACTGTATCTTAGATATGGTGAGAGATTGCCAGAATTCTCTTTGGTAGTCATAAGCCATGTCTAGTGCAGTCCTGGTGTGCAAAAGTGACAGTAGTTTCCAAGAAAGGATCTGTCTCCTGTCAATAGGTTTTGACAGTTGAGTCTCATGTATGCTCTAGGTCTTGTCCCTAAAACTGTGGCCACAGTGACTGAACAGAAGGGAAGGTTTCCCTTGCGGCGTTTAGTGAGGACAGACCGACACTTAGGTCCAAGATGGGTGCCTGCGTTATCCGTGCCCTAGACACTAAGTGATGAGACCGAAGACAGAAGGACAAGCGTACTGTTAGAGCCTAAATGTTCATCCCTGAATATTTCACCTAGTCTCTAGTGCCATGGACCGTTGCTAGACGGCCACCCATGGTAACGGACGGATTCTAGGAATCCGACCAAGTCTAGCTGAATGGTGAACCTAAAGAGTCACACACTATCCACACACAATTAAATATTTAATTTGGAATTAAATATTGGAGTGAAGGAATGATTAAATTAGATTTAATCTGGACCTTTATTTTTTCTTGGAGAAATAATTCTTTCTATTTGATAGAAGGAATTAAATTGATAAATTGGATTTATCAAAAGGATTTATTTAATGGGCTTAAATAATATTTATATTTATTTTAGCCTCTTGGAAATATTTAAATAGGTTTTAAATATTTCCATTAAATTAAATTAAATCAACGGTTGAGGTTAATGGGAGAGATGGATGGCTAGGATCGTTTTGACTAGGTCAAAACACTAGTTTGACTAGGACTTTGACTAGGTCAAAATCCTAATCAAATTAGAGTTCTTAAAAGAGGAGTTTAAAGAGGATTAAACTCCTCTTCTATATAAACCCCTAGCATCCTACAATTTACATGATGATGAAACTCCAACACACACACACAACACACACACACGGTTTCTCTCTCTCTCCCATCTCTCTCGTCCGCCCTCCCTCTCTCAAGAAAATAGTTTTCTTGATTCTTTTGTTCTTGGAACATTAGAATCTTGATGAATCAATACCATTAATTGATAATGTGTTATTGATTCATCCACTCCAAAATTATACACTTGTTCGTTGCTAGCACGACGTGCAAGATACGTGGGTGGATCGTGTGTCACGAATTAGAGGGTCTCAAAGACGGGATCTTGGTGCAAAACGGGGAACAACGCGTGTAGCCGTTGAAGACGAAAACGACAACGGGTAGGTCTCGTTTTAAATTTTCGTCCCTCTTTAGTTTTCAACCCTATGGCCTCCATGATTTATTTTATGTTATAACGTTCATGAGATACACCGAATGCCCGGGAAAATTTCAAAGGCACACCCTTTGAAACGTGTTTTTAATTTAAAAGCATGTTTAAATTCCGTTTTAATTTTTCATTATACCGCGCTTCCGCATTCGCGTTTTTCCCGGGACGATCCACATAATCTTTCACTTGGAACAAAAGGTGTTTATTTCGAGGAACGCAGTATTCTTGGAGCAAGGCTTCCCAGAGGATGTCCAACATGATGAGCTGATCCTTGAGGAATCAAGCGATAGAATCCAGCCATCAGAGATAGCCGCAGAACCCTCACTTAGATGATTCAGGATAGACACCCGAAGGGCTGACCAACCCAGAGAAGTCTAACATGCTAGGCATGAAGGCCAGCCTCAGGAACAGGCAGTCCCGGTCCCTGAACCGCTGGCTCCGATACAGTCAGCGCCCACAGTCACCACTGACGTTCCCGTCCTCCGTAGGTCTACTAGAGAGTCCAGACCTCCAGTGAGATATGGCTTTCTAAATGCGACCGGTCTTTTGGATAACGATCCTAAGACATATGGGGAAGCAATGTCTGACATCGACTTCGGGAAATGGCTTGAGGCCATGAAAACCGAAATGGACTCCATGAACGAGAACCAAGTCTGGAGACTTGTAGATCCACCGAGAGGTGTAAAGCCAGTGGGCTGTAAGTGGGTCTACAAGCGCAAACTTGGCGTTGATGGAGAAGTCACAACCTTCAAGGCTAGGCTTGTAGCTAAGGGATACACTCAACGACCCGGGGTTGATTTTAAGGATACCTACTCGCCGGTAGCCATGGCTAAGTCCGTTCGGATCCTGCTCGCCATAGCAGCATGGTATGACTATGAGATATGGCAGATGGACGTGAAAACGGCTTTCCTCAACGGTTTCGTTGAAGAAGAGATCTATATGGATCAGCCGGAGGGCTTCACAGTCACTGGAGAGGAACAGAAGGTCTGTCGTCTCCAGAAGTCCATCTATGGCCTCAAACAAGCATCCCGGAGTTAGAACATTCGCTTTGATGAAGTAATACGGGGATATGACTTCATCAAGAACGAATTCGACCTGGGAATGACATTCTACTTATTGGGAATGACGTTAAAATGTTGGGAAACGCAAAAGCATGGTTGTCAACCCAGTTTTCCATGAAGGACTTGGGCGAAGCCTCCTACATCCTAGGCATCCAGATCGTCAGGGACAGATCTAAGAGGATGTTAGGACTCACCCAAAACTCGTATATGGAGAAAGTCCTAAAGAGATATCGAATGGACAACTCCAAACGAGGATTCCTTCCCATGAGGCATGGGATCAAGTTATCCAAGAGACAGTCTCCGCAGACTGATGAGGAACTTGAAAGGATGAAAGTCATCCCCTATGCTTCTGCCGTAGGTAACATCCATTATGCAGTCCACTGCACCAGGTCTGAGATTGCTTACGCTTTGAGCGTGACAAGCAGATACCAGTCCTGTGCAGGAGAGGCACATTGGAATGCTATTAAGGGCATCCTTAAGTACCTAAGGAGGACTAAGGAAGTGTTCTTAGTCTATGGAAATGGAGAACTGATTCTGGAAGCCTTTAGCGACGCTAGCTTCCAGTCTGATGACGATGATGCCAAGTCTCAATCAGGTTACGTATTCAAGCTCAATGGAGGAGTAGTGGCTTGGAAAAGTTCCAAGCAAGCAACCACTGCTGACTCCACCACAGAGGCTGAGTACATAGCAGCTTCAGAAGCTGCTAAGGAAGCGGTTTGGATGAGAAACTACATCCAAGAGTTGGGTGTGGTGCCTAGCATCGCCGAGCCTGTTGTCATCTTCTGTGATAACAATGGTGCAATAGCGCAAGCAAAGGAACCGAGATCTCATCACCGTTCCAAACACATTCTTAGACGCTACCATCTTCTTAGAGAAATGGTAGGGAGAGGTGACGTTCGGATGGACCGAATCAACTCAGCAGACAACACAGCAGATCCGCTGACAAAGCCTATGCCCCAGAGCGCTCATACGCAACATCTTGAGAAGATGGGGATTAGACATATGGGCAATTAGCTTTAAAGGTCAAGTGGGAGATTGTTAGAATAGGTGACCATGTAGCCAATCTTGGCAGGATAATGTAACCTATGTCTAGACAATTTCAGTGTGTTTTGATAAATTATTTACGAATAAAGAAGTGATATTCATATAGCATTACTTTGATTGCGTTCACTTCGACTTGCTATTACATATCTGTTCGCTACGCAAACAAAGCCCACGGACTGAGAATCCATGTCAGGTCTGTATCTTAGATATGGTGACAGATTTCCAAGAAGCACTTGAGTAGTCATAAGCCATGTCTAGTGCAGCTCTGGTATACAGAGTGACAGTAGTTTTCAAGAAAGGATCTGTCTCCTGTCAAAAGGCATTGACAGTTGAGTCTCACGTATGCTCTGTGTCTTGTCCCTAAAATCTGTGGCCACAGTAACTGAACAGAAAGGAAAGATTCCCTTGCGGCGTTTAGTGAGGACAGACCGACACTTAGGTCCAAAATGGGTACCTGCATTTTCCGTGCCCTAAACCCTAAGTGGTGAGACCATAGGCAGAAGGACAAGTGTACCGTTAGAGCCTAAATGTTCATCCCTGAATATTTCACCTAGTCTCTAGTGCCATGGACCGTTGCTAGATGGCCACCCATGGTAACGGATGGATTCTAGGAATCCGACCAAGTCTAGCTGAAAGGTGAACCTAAAGAGTCACACACTATCCACGCACAAATCAAGTATTTAATTTAGAATTAAATATTGGAGAAAAGGAATAATTAAATTGGATTTAATCGGGTCCTTTATTTCTTGGAGAATTAATTCCTATTATTTGATAAAAGGAATTAATCTGATAAATTAGATTTATTAGAGGATTAATTTAATAGGCCTTGAAAAAATATTTATAATTTATTATATTTATTTATTTGGCCTTTGGAATATTTAATAGGATTTAAATATTCCATTAAATTAAATTAATGGTTGAGATTGAAAGGGAGAGATGGATGGCTAGGATTAATTTGACTAGGTCAAATACTATTTTAACTAGAACTTTGACTAGGTCAAAATCCTAGTCAAAATAGACCTCTTAGAGTTGGAGTTTAAAGAGGATTAAACTCCTCCTCTATATAAACCCCTAGCCTCCTACAATTCAAGGATGATGAATCTTGAAATTCCAACACACACACACACACACCACTCGAGCTCTCTCCTCTCCCTCTCGTCCGCCTCCTCTCTTTCTCTAGCAAGAAAATATTATTCTTGTTCTCTTGTTCTTGGAACATTAGAACTTAGGAAGATCGATCCCGTTAATTCATAACGCGTGGTTGATCTATCCTCTCCAAAAATAATACTTGTTCGTTGCTAGCACGACGTGCAAGTTACGTGGGTGGATCGTGTGTCACGATTTGGAGGAGCTCAAGAACGAGATCTTGGTGCAAAACGGGGAACAACGCAAGTAGCCGTTGAAGACGAAACGACAACGGGTAGGTCTCGGTTTACGTTTTCGCCCCCTTTTAATTTCACCCCTATGGCCTCCATGATTGTATGTATGTATTTTATTCATGAGATACACAGAACACCCGGGAAATTTCAAGGGCACACCCCTTGAACGTGTTCTTTAATTTTCATTAAAGCATGTTTAAATTTCGTATTTTTATTTTATACCGCTTTTCCGCATTCGCACTATTTTCCCGGGACGATCCACAATCTTTCAGCTGTCTCTCGCAAGAACCTCTGCCCGCACGCGCCGCCCTGCTGCGCCGCCTGCGTGCGCCTCCTGCACGCGGGCTGTGCGCGCAGACGCGTATCGAGCGCGCGCGGCTTCCCTAGCCCCGCTCTAGGTGCTGTTTTCTTCCGTTTTATTCGTTTTGCCCCCGTTTCCCAAGAAGAACAAGAAACCAATAGTACTAACAAATCATACATAATTAAAAAACAAGAAAACGACATGCTTTCCAATTAAACATCAAGATTTAATCAAATCATGCCATACACGTTTTCATGCTTCAAAACGCACACAAAACCCTAGGCCTATACACCGAACCGGGCTCTGATACCACTAAAAGCCTAGGGTAGGCGTGTGGATCGTCCCGGGAGTAGCGCGAATGCGGAAGCGCAGTATAATTTAAATTTCAAGAATTTAAACATGCATTAATATACAATAAAATAAATGCGTTCAAGGGGTGTTCCCTTGAAACTCCCGAGCGTTCGGTATATCTCATGAATAATAAAACATCTATAAAATAATCATGGAAGGCCATAGAGTTTAAAAGAAAAAAGGGGCGAAAAGCATAAATCGAAAACATACCGATTGTCGTTTTCGCCTTCTAACCGGTACTCGCGTTGTTCCCCGATTTGCTCCAAGACCTCGTATTGGAGACCCTCTAATTCGTACACGCAATACGCCCACGTATCTTGATCTTCGTGCTAGAGAAAGAACAAGTGTATTTTGGAGAGGGCGGATCGACCAAACGTTATTGATTAACGAGATCAATCCTCCTTAGTGTTCAATTGTCAAACAAAAGAACAAGAAAAAGGGTTTCTTGGAAGGAGGAGAGAGGCACGACCGAGGGGGAGAGGGAGAGAGACGAGTATGTGTGTGTGTGTGTGTGAGATAAAAGTGTATGCTTAGGAGTATTTTATAGAGGAGGAATCCTATTCCTCTTCTAGTTTCCTACACTTTGAAGACACCAGCCATGAGTAGGATTTGACCTAGTCAAATTCTAGCTTCTTTGGTCGAACTAATTTTAGCCATTGATTCCTCACTTTAATCTCAACCATTGATTTAATTTAATGGAATATTTAAATCCCATTTAAATACTGCAAAGGGCAATAAATAAATATATTAAATATAAATATTTATTCCAAGCCCATTAAATTAATTTCTAATAAATATAATTTATTAGATAAATCACTTTTATCTAATAAAAGGAATTAATTCTTCCCAACAAAATAAGGACCTGATTAAATCCATTTTAATCGCTCCATTTCTCCAAATATTTAATTCCAAATTAAATTCGTTATGTGTGCGGATTGTGTGTGACTCTTTAGGTTCACCTTCAGCTAGACTTGGTTGGATTCCTAGAATCCGCCCATCACCATGGGTGGCCGTCTAGCAACGGTCCATGGCACTAGAGACTAGGTGAATACACGGGGATGAACATTTAGGCTCTACAGTACATCTATCCTTCCGTCTATGGTCTCACCATTTAGTGTCTAAGGCACGGATTATGCAGGTACCCATTTTGGACCTAAGTGTCGGTCTGTCCTCTACTAAACACCGAAAGGGAAACCTTCCCTTCTGTTCAGTTACTGTGGCCACAGATTTTAGGGCACCTTCTGATAGGAGACAGATCCTTTCTTGGAAATTACTGTCACTTTTTACACCGGAGCTGCACTAGATATGACTTATGACTACTCAAGTGCGTCTTGGCAATCTCTCACCATATCTAAGATACAGTTCCGATGTACAGGTAAACTCAGCAATTTCTCAAGTCAAAGGACTTGACCTGTACCGTTGAAACTGGGAACACACGTCATACCTAACCGACCCTACTCAAGGTCCTCCGTAAGACGGTTCCCGCGAGTCACCTCAGTCAACCGCTCCCCGGCAGGCAACCCACTAGCATTGCTTAGACGACCTAGTCACCCGTCGATTAAATACGACAGCAGATGCTTAGTGCAAGTCTCAAGGGAATCTCGATACCCAATTTCTAGATTCCTTGAATTGGATATTTCCATACTGATTCGGCGGAGCTGATTTCATGGACCTACCTCCAAGCGTAGTCCCATTCCCCAAAATGCGATTTCAGTCTGTGGGCTTTGTTTGCGTAGTGAACAGTTATAAAGCAGATAAAGTGAACACAAACAAAGTACGTTCCAAATGAATTTCACTTCTTATTCGATATATTAAAACCTCGAAATTGTTCAGACATAGGTTACAATTCGCCTACCAAGATTGGCTATATCGTCACCTATTCTAACAAGAGAGAGAGAGAGTGTATAGAGAGTGTTCATCTTTTTCCTAGAAAAATATGAATAATCAAAATCTTTTCTTTGATGATAGTATATACAGATATATATACTTTATTAATGTGATTATTGGAATGTGTCTAGGTTTATCCAACAATGTCTAGATACATTTCAATCAATCCCTATTAATCTTCAATCAAGCCTACCATTTCATAAGGTATGATTTAATCATACCAAGTGAAAGAGGCCTGATTGGAATTGATTTTTCTCTTTCCAAAAGAGACAAGTCAACTTGTCGTCAAAGGCCTTCATGGCCAATTTTAGTACTTTCAAAAGAAGTAATTTTCAGTCATCCCCTTTTAGAAGAAGTCCAACTTCTGCTAATTCCAAAACTGGAATTAACAACTTTCTTAGGCCAAGATTTAATGGATAGGATTTTATTGCAATCCAATTACAATAAGCCCAAGAATTAAGTCCTATTTAATTATTGGTGCAATTAAAATAATTCTCATTGATTTTTTAATCCAATTAAAAGATCCAAACTTTGATTCTTTAGTTTATCTATAAATCCCATTTATCGATAAAACGATTACCAATATAATATCGGTCCGTCCATCCAATGGACAATCCCATATGTAATCTAATTACTTATCATCCTCTGAAATTGACTCCAAGTCAATTCCTTCACCTCCTTGGTGATTTGTGTGTGACCTTTTAGGTTCACCTTCAGCTGGACTTGGGCTCGTGTCCAACAGGAGCCCGTCACCATGGGTGGCCGTCTAGCAACGGTCCATGGAACTAGAGGCTAGGTGAATGTTGACGTGAACATTGAGGCACCGATTCCGTATGGGTACGGTCCTACTGTCGACCGTCTCCCGGTCTTAGTTTAGGGTATGAAATTGGGCGTCGGTTCCCAACTTTCACTAGGCAACTACGCTTCATACCCGAGATGTGTTTACTCTATCAATCGATGTAGGAAATCCTTTCCTACTCAATCAAGTGCTATGGCCATAGACTTTCAGAGTCTAAACCATCTCAGAGCACATAGGAGACATCACCGTTATATACTGACGAGGGACAGAACCTATCTTGGAATCCTCTCTCCTCGCTACATACTCCAACTACACTAGTCAAGGCTTATAATGACCATTTTACAGAATGATTACCTCTCGCCAGTTCCAAGATACAGTCTTCGTATGCATGTGATTGCCATGATTCCTCAAGTACGAGGACTAATCCGTACTATCAAAATTAGGAATTCCAATCATACCGACCAAGCCCCCAAAGTTTCCATATGACGATTTACGCGAGTCAGTTCAGTCAGTCGACCACCTTGTCAACTAATCTACTAAAAATTGCATAGACGACCTTTGTCTGTCGCTGATCAAACTCGACACTCACCCCAGTGAATGCAATACTTAGTGCTAGTCTTAATAGGACACTCGATACCCAATCTCGAGGTCCTCGACTTGGAATGTTCCAGACCAACCCTTAGAAGTTGGTTTCATAGCCGCCATCCAATGCACAGCCCAACTACATGGGTTTGCAATTGTTCGTGGGCATTTGTTGTGACGTTGAAACGTCGTACAAATATTAATAGCACAAAAAACACTGTGCCAGTGATGAATACTTACTCTATTCATAAGGATAATATTCCCAAAACCACCAATCCAATTGGCTTTTTGGTCGACTATTCTAACACCTTCGGTCATCTTCGTTCCAAAAAATGCCTTCATAGCGACATACCTGTTATGCTGGTCCGGGACTGCATAGCAATCTTTTAAACGAGATATTACGGAAGGAACATCATCTAGTCTCTCATACTATTTCTGCATCTCATTAGTCATAGATGCAAGTATAATGCTACAGACTTTCTGGTATCCTGATGCCAAAGTTCGAATGTCTCATGTTCTTCCGGCGTGGATCCATCCGGAAAAGTCCGAGGAAATGGATTGTCCACGACATAGCCTTGGTTCTCATAATCGAGGACTATCCTAAGATTGCGCAATCAATCGTTATAGTTTGTTCCATTGAATTTGTTTGTCTCAAGTACGCAGGATAATGGATTCTTAGACATATTTATATCTACATTAAAAAATAAAAGCAAGCAATTAGCAGAATGCAGTGGTACTAGATAACAAATTAAATACTCGGACTTCAGTTATTTAATGCTCCCACTATTTCTACAAAAACACATCACTCTCAAACGCCATTTTTTGGGAAATCTTTTCCTAGTGGACTTGGGATCCACAAACGGAATTCTCCATACCTCGCTTTTACATTCATGGAAAATAGCTTTGCGGGAGGTATTCCATACCATTCTCGTCAAACGAGATTCCCAAGTTGTTTTGCCTCACCCTTTCACGTGATGCACGAGGACTCCAAGCGAATCACGTTATTCAGGCGTTAGATCGGTCCCATC
This sequence comes from Sesamum alatum, assembly GCA_034509735.1. Taxonomy (NCBI): domain Eukaryota; kingdom Viridiplantae; phylum Streptophyta; class Magnoliopsida; order Lamiales; family Pedaliaceae; genus Sesamum; species Sesamum alatum. Next base: position 23,885,443 of record JACGWO010000001.1, on the reverse strand, counting down.
AACCGAATCATAACACTCATTGCTACCCCCACGACTCGTGAGACATGCAACAGGTGTCTATGAACTTCATTCACAACAATGTGTAGCTTGTTTTCAAACCAAAGACGTGTCACAACTCGTGAGATCACGCAATTGGCTGAAACTAGCTTCCTCACTATTGTCATGGATGGAAGGCTTGGACGAACGACGTGGGTTCTAGTCCGTTTATTAGGGGTCTAATATTTTTAGCAACCTAGTGAGAGTTTAATAAATCGATACGTCATCACACATCATATACACATACATATAATTTGCATGCTCCAATGAAAATATGATAAATAAACTATTCATCCATCATACATTCCAGACGCAAAGTAGAGCCTAGCATGCCCCTGTTCGATGATCACAAGCCCGAGTCCTATGGTTAATCTAGGGTTGGTCCTACACTATTACAGTTTAATATAGAAAACCCATCAACACACTGATGGGCCTTGCCTTTTCGTCCACCGGGCCTCCAAGGCTTTGGATCTTCATGGACCTCATTGGGCTCTTCCTTTTGGGCTATCCTTGGGCTGATCCTTCTGGGCTCTCCTTGGACTCTTCCATCTGGGCCTTGCTTGATCTTCATTTATAAAATAATATAAAATAGTACCTCACCACTACCTACTCTCATTACAACATAAAAACGAAACCCCGACAAACACCCGGGGGAGTACATGAGGAGGGAGATAGAAAGTCTTATTATTCCAAGACAACCAGAAAGAGAGAGAGGAGCAATAACAACGAGGCAAAACAGGCCCAACAGAAAATAAACCAAATATTGGGTCTAAGGGCTTTGTGATCATCCTTACATTAATCTCATCAACGCAAATAGAAATATTACATATCCAAGTAAAACATGCTATCCACATAACACATGATAACCAATATCATCCATAGAGAAATAAACGCAAAATTTCTACACACAAGAAATTCAATCATCGGTGCAACTACTGCAATATTTCTTGGTAGAAAATCCTTTCATCATTATTAGAACCATATTGAATTTTAGGTGGTTCCAAACCAAACCCAAAATTAAATATATCCAAATATTGTTCTTTAGGAAAAACATGCAGAAAATAATTCAGAAAAAATTCCAAAATAATAATTTCGGAAAAAATAACACGAAAAGACGAACAATGATGAAGGCCGCCCCTACTGGCAGTGCCTGGCCGACCAGGCGCGGTGCAGATGCCCCATGCGCGAACGCACGCTGGCCCACGACGCCCAGCGGTCAGGCACGTGCATGGGTAAACCTGCTTGCCGTGAACGCACTAGGCGTGCTGGATTAAGCGTGCGCGTATAGGCTTCCCTTGCCTGCGCTCGTGCCTGGCCGCTGCCGTATGCGTGCAGCCCCTAGCTGGCCGGATTTATCTCTCGTGCGTGCTGGGCACGCTGGCCGGGCGCCTGCACGTAGGCTCCCCTGCCTGCGTGCCTGCCCAGCCGCATTGTTGTTTTCGTCTTCTAACCGGTACTCGCGTTGTTCCCGATTTGCTCCAAATCTCGTATGTGAGATCCTTCAAGTTGTGACACGCAATCCACCCATGTATCTTGCACGTCGTGCTAGCGAACGAACAAGTATTTTGGAGAGGATGGATCAATCACATGTTATTAGGTTAACGGGATTAATCCTCCTATGTTCGATTGTTCCAAGAACAAAAGAACAAGAAACAATATTCTTGAGAGAGAGAGAGAGAGGGCGGACGAGAGGGAGAGAGGAGAGAGCCGAGTTGTAGTGTGTGTGTGTGTGTGTTGGAGTTTCATCATCTCTCTAATGATGAAGGGCTAGGACTATTTATAGAGGAAGAGTTTAATCCTCTTCAAACTCCAACTCTAGAAAACTAATTTGACTAGGATTTTGACCTAGTCAAAGTCCTAGTGAATGTAGTAATTTGACCTAGTCAAATTTAAATCTCAACCATTAATTTAATTTAATGGAATATTTAAAACCTATTTAAATATTCCAAAGGGCAATAAATAAATATAATAAATATAAATATTTATTCTAGGCCCATTAAATTAAATTTTTAATAAATCTAATTTATTAGATTAATCCCTTTTATCTAATAAAAGGAATTAATTCTGTCCAAGAAAATTAAGGACCGATTAAATCCAATTTAATCATTCCATTTTTCCAATATTTAATTCCAAATTAAATATTTAATGTGTGTGGATTGTGTGTGACTCTTTAGGTTCACCTTTCAGCTAGACTTGGTCGGATTCCTAGAATCCGCCCGTTTCCATGGGTGGCCATCTAGCAACGGTTCATGGCACTAGAGACTAGGTGAATATTCGGGGATGAACATTTAGGCTCTAACAGTACACTCGTCCTTCTGTCTTCGGTCATCACCATTTAGGGCCTAGGCACGAAAAATTCAGGTACCCATTTTCGACCTAAGTGTCGGTCTGTCCTTACCAAACGCCGCAAGGGAAACCTTCCCTTTTGTTCAGTTACTGTGGCCACAGATTTTAGGGACAAGACATAGAGCATATGTGAGACTCAACTGTCAATGCTTTTTGATAGGAAACAGATCCTTCTTGGAAACTACTATCACTCTGTACATCGGAGGTGCACTAGACATGGCTTATGACTACTCAAGTGCATCTTGGCAATCTCTCACCATATCTAAGATACAGACCTGATATATAGGTAAACTCAGCAGTTCCTCAATTCAAAGGACTTGACCTGTACCGTTTGGAACCGGGAACACACGTCATACCTCGCCGACCCTACTCAAGGTCCTCCGTAAGACGGTTCCCGCGAGTCACCTCAGTCAGCTGCTCCCTAGCAGGCTAACCCACTAATACTACTTAGACGACCTTCGTCACCCGTCGATAAAATACGACAGCAGATGCTTAGTGCAAGTCTCAAGGGGAATCTCGGTACCCATTTTTGAGATTCCCTTACTTGGAGATTTCCGGACTAATTCGGCGAGACTAATTTCATGGACCTACCTCCAAGCGTAGTCCCAGTCCCCGAAATACGTTTTAAGTCCGTGGGCTTTATTTGCGTAGTGAACAGATACGTAATGCAGATAAAGTGAGCACAAACAAAGTAATTGCAAATGAATTTCACTTCTTTATTCATTAATAATATATCAAATCCTTGAAATTGTCTAGACATAGGTTACATTTCGCCTGCCAAGATTGGCTACATGGTCACCTATTCTAAGAATCTCCCACTTGACCTTAAAAGCCAATCGCCCATATATCTAATCCCCATCTTCTCAAGATGTTGCGTATGAGCGCTCTACGACATAGGCTTTGTCAGCGGATCTGCTGTGTTGTCTGCTGAGTTGACTCGGTCCATCCGAACGTTACCTCTTCCTACCATTTCTCTTAGAAGATGGTAGTGTCTAAGAATGTGTTTGGAACGGTGATGAGATGTCGGTTCCTTTGCTTGCGCTATTGCACCGTTGTTATCAGAAAAGATGACAACGGGCTCGGCGATGCTAGGCACCACACCCAACTCTTGGATGTAGTTTCTCATCCGAACCGCTTCCTTGGCAGCTTCTGAAGCTGCTATGTATTTGGCCTCAGTGGTGGAGTCAGCAGTGGTTGCTTGCTTGGAACTTCTCCAAGCTACTGCTCCTCCATTGAGCCTGAATACGTAACCCGATTGAGACTTGGCATCATCGTCATCAGACTGGAAGCTAGCATCGCTAAAGCCTTCCAGGATAAGTTCTCCATTGCCATAGACTAAGAACATTTCCTTAATCCTCCTTAGGTACTTAAGGATGCCCTTAACAGCATTCCAATGCGCCTCTTCTGCACAAGACTGATATCTGATTGTCACACTCAAAGCGTAAGCAATGTCAGTCTTGGTGCAGTGGACCGCATATTGGATTCTACCTACGACAGAAGCATAGGGGATGACTTTCATCCTTTCAAGTTCCTCATCAGTCTGCGGGGACTGTTTCTTGAATAACTTGATCCCATGCCTCATGGGAAGGAATCCTCGTTTGGAGTTGTCCATCCGATATCTCTTTAGGACTTTCTCCATATACGAGTTTTGGGTAAGCCCTAACATCCTTTTAGATCTGTCCCTGACAATCTGGATGCCTAGGATGTAGGAGGCTTCACCCAAGTCCTTCATGGAAAACTGGGTTGATAACCATGCTTTTGTGTGTCACCTAATATTCTAACATCATTACCTATGAGTAGAATGTCATCCACATAAAGCACTAGGAACACTATAGAGCTATCACTGACCTTCTTGTATATACAAGGGTCGGATTCATTTTTGATGAAGTCATAGCCCCGTATCACTTCATCAAAGCGAATGTTCCAACTTCGGGCTGCTTGTTTGAGGCCATAGATGGACTTCTGAAGACGACAGACCTTCTGTTCTTCTCCAACAACCGTGAAACCTTCCGGCTAATCCATATATATCTCTTCCTCAACGAAACCATTGAGGAATGCCGTCTTCACGTCCATCTGCCATATCTCATAGTCATACTATGCTGCTATGGCGAGCAGGGTCCGAATGGATTTAGCTATGGCTACCGACGAGTAGGTATCCTCAAAATCGACCCCGGATCGTTGAGTGTATCCCTTAGCTACTAGCCTAGCCTTAAAAGTCGTGACTTCTCCATCAACGCCAAGTTTGCGCTTGTAGACCCACTTATAGCCAACTGGCCTAACACCTTTCGGTGGATCTACAAGTCTCCAGACTTGGTTCTCGCTCATGGAGTCCATTTCGGTTTTCATGGCCTCAAGCCATTTCCCGGAGTCGATGCCAGACATCGCTTCTCCGTATGTCTTAGGATCGTTATCCAAAAGACCGGTCGTGTGTAGAAAGCCATATCTCACTGGAGGTCTGGACTCTCTCGTTGACCTACAGAGAACGAGAACGTCAGTGGTGACTGTGGGTGCTGACTGTATAGGAGCGGGCGGTTCAGGTACCGAGGCTGGCTGTTCCTGAGGCTGTCCTTCATGCCTAGCACGTTGGACTTCTCGAGGTCGGTCAGCCCTTCGGGTATCTATCCTGAATCCTCTAAGGGAGGAATCCGCGGCTTCCTTTGATGACTGGTTTTCATCACTTGATTCCTCAAGGATCAGTTCATCAGGTTGGATATCCTCTGGGAAGCCTTGTTCCAAGAACACTGCATTCCTTGAAACAAATATCTTTTGTTCCAAGGGGTCATAAAAGTAATAACCCGCAGTTTCTTTAGGGTGTCCAACGAACCTGCATAAGCTAGACCTGGATTCTAGCTTATCTCCCACTAACATCTTGACGTATGCGGGGCTACCCCACACTTTCAAGTAGTTGTAGGATGCAGTCTTCCCGTGCCATATCTCATATGGCATTTGGGTCAATACACTGGTTTGGTGACAAATTTAGCAACATGGCCGCCGTTTCCAATGCATAGCCCCAAAAGGACAAGGGCAATTTGGTAAAACTCATCATGGATCGAGCCATGTCCAACAGGGTTCTATTCCTCCTTTCAGAGACACCATTCAATTGTGGTGTTCCGGGATGTGTCAATTTAGATATTATACCATTTTCTTTTAGATAATTAAGGAACTCGGTACTAAGGTATTCACCGCCTCGGTCTAACCGTAAGACTTTAATTTTGCAGTTGGTTTGGTTCTCCAATTCAAGTCTGAATTCTTTAAACCTCTCAAGAGCTTCAAACTTGTATCTCATCAGGTAAACATAACCACACCGTGAATGATCATCGGTAAAGGTTATGAAGTAGGAGAACCCACCTCGGGCCTACGTCCTTAGTGGTCCACATACGTCTGTATGGACCAAGTCCAACAGACCTGTGGCAAGCCTGCTTTGTCCTACAAAGGGCTTCTTGGTCATTTTCCCTCTTAGACAGGATTCACAAGTTGGCAGTTCGCTCAACTCCCCTACTTCTAGGTTCTTTGGGACCACCAACCTTTTCATTGTGTATTGGGATATGTGACCTAGCCTAGCGTGCGACACTCGTGCGTTTCCGTTATTATCTATTTTACGTTTGTGTTGAGCGTTTAGAACAAAGTTCATTGGTTGCAAGATATAGAGCCCATTGTTAAGTGTACCAAGTAGGTGAGCAATTCCACACCTCATCAAATAAAAGCAATTTTTATTGATCATAAACTCATAACCATTATTGCCTAACAATGGAATGGAAATAATGCTTTTAATCATACTGGTTACATAATAAACTTTCTCTAATTCTATGCTAATACGATCACTAACTACTAGAGTGGCGGATCCTACTGCTTCTGCCGAGATGGCCTTGCCATTCCCAAGCTTCAGGATCATATCCCCGCTACCCAGTTTTCTGCTTCTTTTCAGCACCTGCAAATCATTGCAAATGTGAGCTCCACCAGCCGGTATCTAATACCCAAGAGGCAGAATTAGTGACCATATTAACCTCAATCACAAATATACCTTGGTTCGAGAAGAGTTTGGGGCACTCCCTCTTCCAATGCCCTTTCTCACGGCAATTGATACATATGTCATAATGCCCTCGACTGTTGCTTGGTGACAACCTTTTCCTTTCTCCTCTTTGGCAATGGGAACACTCTTAGTGTTCGTAGCTGCTTTGACGACCTTTCCCTTCCCTTTCTTCCTTTTCCAACGTCCGGCACCCTTGACTTTCGTTTTAGAAGTTGAAGCACCTCCAAACAATACCGAAGGCGTGGACCTTTTGGTCGTTGCCTCGTATTGCACCAACATATTGATCAACTCATAAATGCCCTTCTCAAGTGTGCTCATGTTATAGTTGACAATGAATTGGTCGAAGGAGGGTGGGAGACACTGAAGGATCACATCTATATACGTTTCATTATCGAGGCCTGCCATTAGGTCCTCGAGCTTTTCCACCAGGTTAAGCATTTTAACCTCGTGCTCTTGTACAGAGGATCCTTCTGTCATTTTGGTTCCAAAGAACGCCTTAGTCGCGACATACCTAGTATGCTGGTCCGGGACTGCATAGCAATCCTTAAGGCGAGCCATAATGCAAGGGACATCATCCAGCCTTTCATACTGCTTCTGAATCTCATTCGTCATCGAAGCAAGTATGACGCTACGGACCTGTCGGTTATCCATATGCCAAGTCTCGAACGTCACAAGTTCTTCTGGCGTGGATCATTCCGGTAAGGTCCTAGAGAGGCTCGTCCATGACGTAACCTTGGTTCTCGTAATCCAGGACTATCCTGAGATTGCGCAACCAGTCGTTGTAATTGGTTTCCATTGAATTTATTGGTCTCAAGAATGGTCGATAAAGGGTTCTTAGACATTTTAAATCTACATTTAAAAATAGAGTTCGCGATCAGCAGTATTTAAAAGACGGAGGTTTGATATATATAATTAAATGCTTGGTATTTAGTCATTTAATGCTCCCACTATTTATACGAAAACACGGTACTCTCAAACGTTGTTTTCGGAAAACCTTTTCCTAGTGGGCTTGGGATCCACAACGAATTTTTCCATACCCCGCTTTTACAATTCGCATGGGAAGAATTCTGTGGGAGGTATGCCATACCATTCTCGTTCCACGAGATTCCCAAGATTATTGCCTCATCTTTTCACATAATCCCGAGGACTCCAAGCGAATCAAGCTAATCGGGCGTTAGACCCGACCCAATCAACCGAGCCATAGACCCACTGCTACCTCCACGACTCGTGAGACAGGTAACAGCGGTCTACTTTTCGTTCATGACATGGTGCAGCTTCTTTTAAGTACGATAGACGTGCCACGACTCATGAGACCATGCTATCGACCTAAATTAGCTTCCTCACTATGCCATGGATTGGAAGGCATGGACGAACTCCTAGAGTCCATGTCCACTTTGTCTAGGGTCTAATATTTGGACATTGGTCCAACCAATGTGGGAATAGTAAATGACCGAGATCTCATAAATAGATATTAACACATTCATCCATAATGCGAAAATAAATTGCATCCCATGGCAGTTATATGATAAATAAAACACCATTCATCCATCATAATAACCACATGCAAAATTAAAGCCTAGCACGCCCCTGTTGGATGATCACGAGCCCGAATCCTATGCGACCCACTGAGCCCGCAATGGATCTATGGTCAATCTAGGGTTGGTCCTACACTATTACATTAATAGTAACCCCATCATCATTCTGATGCGCCTTGGTCTCTTTTCTCTTTCTTCTCTTCATGGAAAGGCCGTGGAACCTCCGGTCTGGGCTCTCCATGTGGACCTTCCTTCTTCTCCACCAATTACATAAAATTAAAACCTCATTTCTGTTATACTCTCATTACATAATGAAAATAGAAACCCCATTAAAAAAACCGGGGGGGAGTACATAAGGAGGGAGGTAGAATGTCTTATTATTCCAAGGCAACTAGAAAGGGAGAAAGAGAAAGCAGTAAAAGAGGCACACAGGCCCAACAAGAAATTAAACCATACATCCGGTCTATGGCTCGTGATCATCCATTTCCATCCAACACACATAACCATATGACCCAATCACATAGCATACATGCTAACAACATATCATTACCAATCATAATTATCCAAGATAGAAAAATAAATGGTAACGTATGAAAATTTGGTACAACCACGTGTTCTTGGCATGTTTTAATTAATTTTTTATTATATTATTATTAAAGCATGTCGTTTTTCTTGCTTTTAATTCGTATGAATTTTGATACTATTGGATTTTCTGTTTTTCTTGGGAAACGGGGGGTGAAAATCGAGCAAAAACGGAGAAACGCCGCAGCACGCCGGCCAGCAGGAAGCTGGCCGCGCGCACGGGCGAGGCAGACGCGCGCAGACAGGGGAGCCTACACGCGGTCGCCTGCGCCAGGCGCGCATGGTTTTCGCGCAGATAGCCTGCCGGTGGCGCGGCCGGCGTCAGGCAGGCAGTTGGCTGGGCGCGCACGCAAACGGGCAGGGAAGCCCGCTCGCGCGCTCCAGGCCAGCGCGCTGGAAGCTTGCATGCCCGGACGCGCGGCCAGAAAGGCTGTGCGCGAGCGCACGCACGGGGCAGAGCCTCCTGGCGCGCGCGCGATAGCGTGCTGAAGGGGCCACGCTCGCACGCCCAGTGCGCGTGCCCGCGTGCCCGCACTGCGCAGGGGCAGGCGCACAACCAGCGACCGGCAGGCTAGCGCGCGCTCGACAGCCTGCTGGCGCGCGCGCGCGCAGGCAGGGGCCTGTGCGCGCGCGCTCGGTCAGGCAGGGCCTGCTGCCCTACGCTCGCCGGCTGGCTGCTGCCGGTTGCGGCGGCCGGCTGCCGGTCTATTAGGGTTTCTCCCCTTTTTATTTTATTCTATTTTTTAGTTTTAATTTTAATTAATTCTGAAAATTCGTTTTTGTTCAATTTTTGCCTAATTTTATAAGGCATTATTTTAGGAGGTAAAATTATATTGGATTTGAAATCTCGGGGATAATTTACCTAGAAATAATGAGGAAAGGTCTTTCTAAAATGAGAAAATATTATTGCCAATGGTTGTACCATATTTTCATACGTTACGCATTTATTTATTTTTTTTATCTTGGACAATTATGATTGGTAATCATATGTTGTTAGCATGTATTTTATGTGATTGGATCATATGATTATATGCGTTGGATGGAAATGGATGATAACGAGTCCTAGACCGAATGTGTGGTTTAATTTTCTGTTTGGCCTGTGTGCCTCTTTTACTGCTTTCTCCTTCTCCCTTTCTAGTTGCCTTGGAATAATAAGGCATTCTACCTCTCTCCTTATGTAATCCCCCTGGGTTTTCGCTGGGGTTTCTATTTTTTAATATGTAATAAGAGTAGAATAGAAGTGAGGTTTTAATTTTATATAATTGGTGGAGAAGAAGGAAGGTCCACATGGAGAGCCCAGACCGGAGGTTTCCAAGCCGTTTCCGTGAAGAGAACAAAGAGAAAAGAGACCAAGGCCCATCAGAATGATGATTGGTTACTATTAATGTAATAGTGTAGGACCAACCCTAGATTGATCATAGATCCACTGCGGGCTCAGTGGGTCGCATAGGATTCGGGCTCGTGATCATCCAACAGGGGCGTGCTAGGCTTTAATTTTGCATGTGGTTATTATGATGGATGAATGGTGTTTTATTTATCATATAACTTCCATGGGATGTAATTTATTTTCGCATTATGGATGAATGTATTAATATCTATTTATGAGATCTCGGTCATTTACTACTCTCACATTGGTTGAACCAATGTCTAAATATTAGACCCTAGACAAAGTGGACATCGACTCTAGGATTCCGTCCATGCCTTCCAATCCATGGCATAGTGAGGAAGCTGATTTAGGTCGATAGCGTGGTCTCACGAGTCGTGGCACGTCTATCGTACTTAAAAGAAGCTGCACCATGTCATGAACGAAAAGTAGACCGCTGGTACCCGTCTCACGAGTCGTGGAGGTAGCAGTGGGTCTCTGGCTCGGTTGATTGGGTCGGGTCTAACGCCCGATTAACATGATTCGCTTGGAGTCCTCGGGATCATGTAAAAGAGTGAGGCAATAATCTTGGGAATCTCGTGGAACGAGAATGGTATGGCATACCTCCCACAGGATTCTTCCCATGCGAATCGTAAAAGCGGGGTATGGGGAAATTCACTGTGGATCCAAAGCCCACTAGGAAAAGGTTTCTCGAAAACAACGTTTGAGAGTATCGTGTTTTCGTATAAATAGTGGGAGCATTAAATGACTAAAGATCAAGCATTTAATTATATATACCAAACCTCCGTCTTTTAAATTCTGCTAATCGCGAACTCTGTTTTTAAATGTAGATTTAAAATGTCTAAGAACCCTTTATCAACCATTCTTGAGACCAACAAATTCAATGGAACCAATTACAACGACTGGTTGCGCCAATCTCAAGATAGTCCTGGATTACGAGAACGAAGGCTACGTCATGGACGAGCCTCTCCCTAGGACCATACCGGAAGGATCCACGCCAAAAGAACGTATGACGTTCGAGACTTGGCATAAGGATAACCGAAAGGTCCGTAGCATCATACTTGCTTCTATGACGAATGAGATTCAGAAGCAGTATGAAAGGCTAGACGATGTCCCTTCCATTATGGCTCGCCTTAAGGATTGCTATGCAGTCCCGGACCGGCATACTAGGTATGTCGCGACTAAGGCATTCTTTGGAACTAAAATGACAGAATAATCCTCTGTACAAGAGCACGAGGTTAAAATGCTTACCCTGGTGGAAAAGCCTCGATAATGAAATGTACATAGATGTGATCCTTCAGTCACTCCCACCCTCCTTCGACCAATTTATTGTCAACTACAACATGAACGCAGTTGAGAAGGGCATTCATCAGTTGATAAATATGTTGGTGCAATACGAGGCAACGACCAAAAAGTCCACGCCTTCGGTATTGTTTGGAGGTGCTTCAACCTCTAAAACGAAAGGCAAGGGTGTCGGACGTTGGAAAAGGAAGAAAGGAAGGGAAAGGTCGTCAGAGGGGAAAGGCAAAGGAAAGGGAAAGGTTGTCACTGAAAGATTGTAGATCGTCCCGGGAAATAGCGCGAATGCGGAAGCGCGGTATAAAATTAAATAACAAAAATTTAAACATGCTTGTCGGAAGGATCCACGCAAGAAGAACGTGAGACATTCGAGACTTGGCATAAGGATAACCGGAAGGTCCGTAGCGTCATACTTGCTTCGATGACCAATGAGATTCAGAAGCAATATGAAAGGCTAGACGATGTCCCTTCCATTATGGCTCGCCTTAAAGATTGCTATGCAGTCCCGGACCGGCATACTAGGTATGTCGCGACGAAGGCGTTCTTTGGAACTAAAATGACAGAAGGATCCTCTATACAAGAGCACGGGGTTAAAATGCTTACCCTGGTGGAAAAGCTCGAGGACCTAAAGGCAGGTCTCGATAATGAAACGTACATAGATGTCATCCTCCAGTCACTCCCACCCTCCTTTGACCAATTTATCGTCAACTACAACATGAATACACTTGAGAAGGGCATTCATGAGTTGATCAATATGTTGGTGCAATACGAGGCAACGACTAAGAAGTCCACGCCTTCGGTACTGTTTGGAGGTGCTTCAACTTCCAATACGAAAGGCAAAGGTGTCGGACGTTGGAAGAAGAATAAAGGGAAGGGAAAGGCCGTCAAAGCAGCTACGAACTATAAGAGTGTTCCCATTGCCAAATAGGGGAAAGGCAAAGGAAAAGGAAAGGTTGTCTCCAAGCAACAGTCGAAGGCATATGACATATGTATCAACTGTCGTGAGAAAGGGCATTGGAAGAGAGAGAGTGCCCCAAACTCTTCTCGAACCAAGGTATTTATGTAATTGAGGTTAATATGGTCACTAATTCTGCCTCTTGGGTATTAGATACCGGCTGTGGAGCTCACATTTGCAATAACTTGCAGGTGTTGAAAAAAAGCAGAAAACTGGGTGGCGGGGACATGATCCTGAAGCTTGGGAATGGCAAGGCCATCTCGGCAGAAGCAGTAGGATCCGCCACTCTAGTGATTAGTGATAATATTAGCATAGATTTAGAGCAAGTTTATTTTGTACCTAGTATGATTAAAAAACATCATCTCCATTCCATTGTTGGACAATAGTGGTTATGAGTTTAGAATCAATTAAAAATTGCTTTTATTTGATGAGGTGTGGAATTGCTCATCTACTTGCTACATTGCATAACGGGCTCTATATCTTGCAACAAACGAATTTCGTTCTCAACACTCAACACAAACGAAAATTAGATAATAACGGGAACGCACGTCTGTGGCACGCTAGGCTAGGTCACATATCCCAAGACAGGATGAAGAGGTAGGTAGACTCAAAGAACCTAGAGGTTGGGGACTTGAGCGATCTACCAACTTGTGAATCCTGTCTAAGAGGGAAAATGACCAAGAAGCCCTTTGTAGGACAAAGTAGGCTTACCACAGGTCTGTTGGACTTGGTCCATACAGACGTATGCGGACTACTAAGGACGCAGGCCCGAGGTGGGTTCTCCTACTTCATAACATTTACCGATGATCATTCACGGTATGGTTATGTTTACCTAATGAGGTACAAGTCTGAAGCTCTTGAGAGGTTTAAAGAATTCAGACTTGAAGTGGAGAACCAGACTAAATGCAAAATTAAAGTCCTACGGTCGGACCGAGGCGGTGAATACCTTAGTACGGAGTTCCTAGATTATCTAAAAGAACATGGTATAATATCAGAATGGACACCTCCAGGAACACCACGGTTAAATGGTGTCTCTGAAAGGAGGAATCGAACCCTGTTGGACATGGTTCGGTCTATGATGAGTTTTACCAAATTGCCCTTATCCTTTTGGGGCTATGCACTAGAGACGGCAGCCAGATTGTTGAATCTAGCGCCTACTAGTACATTGACCCAAACGCTATATGAAATATGGCACGGCAAGCCTGCGTCCTACAACTACTTGAAAGTGTGGGGTAGCCCCGCATACGTCAAGAGGTTAGTGGGAGATAAGCTAGAATCCAGGTCTAGCTTATGCAGGTTCGTTGGATACCCTAAGGAAACTGCGGGTTATTACTTTTATGACCCCTTGGAACAAAAGGTGTTTGTTTCAAGAAATGCAGTATTCTTGGAGCAAGGCTTCCCGGAGGATATCCAACCTGATGAGCTGATGCTTGAGGAATCAACTGATGGAATCCAGCCATCAGACACAGCCGCGGAACCCTCACTTGGAGGATTCAGGATAGACAGCCAAAGGGCTGACCAACCTCGAGAGGTCCAACATGCTAGGCATGAAGGACAACCTCAGGAACAGCCAGACCCGGTTCCTCAACCACCGGCTCCGATACAGTCAGCTCCCACAGTCACCATTGACGTTCCCGTTCTCCGTAGGTCCACTAGAGAGTCCAGACCTCCAATGAGATATGGCTTTCTAGGAGCGATCAATCTTTTGGATAATGATCCTAAGACATATGGAGAAGCGATGTCTGACATCGACTCTGGGAAATGACTTGAGGCCATGAAAGCCGAAATGGACTCCATGAACGAGAACCAAGTCTGGAGTCTTGTAGATCCACCGAAAGGTGTTAAGCCAGTGGGTTGTAAGTGGGTCTACAAGTGCAAACTTGGCGTTGATGGAGAAGTCACAACCTTTAAGGCTAGGCTTGTAGCTAAGGGATACACTCAACGACCCGGGGTCGATTTTGAGGATACCTACTCGCCAGTAGCCATGGCTAAGTCCATTCGGATCCTGCTCGCCATAGCAGCATGGTATGACTATGAGATATGGCAGATGGACGTGAAAACGGCCTTCCTCAACGGTTTCGTTGAAGAAGAGATCTATATGGATCAGCCGGAGGGTTTCACGGTTACTGGAGAAGAACAGAAAATCTGTCGCCTCCAGAAGTCCATCTATGGCCTCAAACAAGCCTCCCGAAGTTCGAACATTCGCTTTGACGAAGTAATACGGGGTTATGACTTCATCAAAAATGAATCCGACCCTTGTGTATACAAGAAAGTCAGTGGGAGCTCAATAGTGTTCCTAGTGCTTTATGTGGATGACATTCTACTCATTGGGAATGACGTTAGAATGTTAGGAAACACAAAAGCATGGTTGTCAACCCAGTTTTCCATGAAGGACTTGGGTGAAGCCTCCTAAATCCTAGGTATCCAGATTGTCAGGGACAGATCTAAAAGGATGTTAGGGCTCACCCAAAACTCGTATATGGAGAAAGTCCTAAAGAGATATCGAATGGACAACTCCAAATGAGGATTCCTTCCCATGAGGCATGGGATCAAGTTGTCCAAGAAACAGTCCCCACAGACTGATGAGGAACTTGAAAGGATGAAAGTCATCCCCTATGCTTCTGCCGTAGGTAGCATCCAATATGCGGTCCATTGCACTAGGCCTGACATTGCATACGCTTTGAGCGTAACAAGTAGATGTCAGTCCTGCGCGAGAGGCATATTGGAATGCTGTTAAGGGCATCCTTAAGTACCTAAGGAGGACTAAGGAGATGTTCTTAGTCTATGGCAATGGAGAACTAATTCTGGAAGGCTTTAGCGACGCTAGCTTCCAGTCTGATGACGATGATGCCCAAGTCTCAATCAGGATACGTATTCAAACTCAATGGAGGAGTAGTAGCTTGGAAAAGCTCCAAGCAAGCAACCATTGCTGACTCCACCACAGAGGCTGAATACATAGTAGCTTCAGAAGCTGCTAAGGAAGCGGTTTGGATGAGAAACTACATCCAAGAGTTGGGTGTGGTGCCTAGCATCGCCGAGCCTGTTGTCATCTTCTGTGATAACAACGGTGCAATAGCGCAAGCAAAGGAACCGAGATCTTATCACCGTTCCAAACACATTCTTAGACGCTACCATCTTCTTAGAGAAATGGTAGGAAGAGGTGATGTCCGGATGGACCGAGTCAACTCAGCAGACAACACAGCAGACCCGCTGACAAAGCCTATGTCGCAGAGCGCTCATACGCAACATCTTGAGAAGATGGGATTAGACATATGGGCAATTGGCTTTAAAGGTCAAGGGAGAGATTGTTAGAATAGGTGACCATGTAAGCCAATTTTAGCAGGAATATGTAACCTATGTCTAAACAATTTCAGGTGTTTGATAAAACATACATGAATAAAGAAGTGAAAAGTTCATATGGCAATACTTTATTTACGTTCACTTATATCTGCTTTTTACATATCTGTTCACTACGCAAACAAAGCCCACGGACTGAGAATCGATTTCGGGATTGGTACTACGCTTGGAGGTAGGTCCATGAAATCAGTCTTATCGAATCAGTCCGAAAATTTCCAAGTCAAGGAATCCCGAAAATGGGTACCAGGATTCCCTTTGAGACTTGCACTAAGCATATGTTGTCGTATTTCATCGACGGGTGACGAAGGTCGTCTAAGCAGTGTTAGTGGGTCAACATGCTAGGAAGCAGCTGACCGAGGTAACTCGCGGGAACCGTCTTACGGAGGACCTTGAGTGTGGTCTGCAAGGTATGACGTATTCCCGATTCCAACGGTACAGGTCAAGTCCTTTGACTTAAGGAACTGCTGAGTTTACCTGTGCATCAGGTCTGTATATTAGATATGGTAAGAGATTGCCAAAATACTCTTGAGTAGTCATAAGCCATGTCTAGTGCAGCTCGGGTGTACAGAGTAACAGTAGTTTCCAAGAAAGGATCTGTCTCCTGTCAAAAGGTATTGACAGTTGAGTCTCATGTATGCTCTGTGTCTTGTCCCTAAAATCTGTGGCCACAGTAACTGAACAGAAGGGAAGGTTTTCCTTGCGGCGTTTAGTAAGGACAGACCGACACTTAGGTCCAAAATGGGTACCTGCATTTTCCGTGCCCTAGACTCTAACTGATGAGACCGAAGACAGAAGGACAAGTGTACTGTTAGGGCCTAAATGTTCATCCCCGATTACTTCACCTAGTCTCTAGTGCCATGGACCGTTGCTAGATGGCCACCCATGGTAACGGGCGGATTCTAGGAATCCGACCGAGTCTAGCTGAAAGGTGAACCTAAAGAGTCACACACTATCCACACACACACTTAAGTATTTAATTTGAAATTAAATATTGGAGTAAAGGAATGATTAAATCAGATTTAATCGGGTCCTATATTTTCTTGGAGAAATTAATTCCTTCTATTTGATAAAGGGAATTAAATTAATAAAATTGATTTATTAAGGGAATTGATTTAATGGGCCTAGAATAAATTTTAATATTTATTTATTATATTTATTTGGCCTTTTGGAATATTTAATGGAATTTAAATATTCCATTAAATTAAAAATCAACGGTTGAGATGGAAAGGGGAGATGGAAGGCTAGGATTGGTTTGACTAGGTCAAACACTAGTTTGACTAGGACTTTGACTAGGTCAAAATCCTAGTCAAATTAGAGTTCTTAGAGTTGGAGTTTAAAGAGGATTAAACTCCCCTCTATATAAACCTCTAGCCTCCAACAATTGAAGGATGATGAAATTCCAACACACACACAACACACACTCGTCTCTCCCCTTCTCACCTCTCGTCCGCCCCCTCTCTCTCTACAAGAAATATATTTTCTTGTTCTTTTGTTCTTGGAACACTAGAACATTGATGAATCAATACCTTTAATTGATAACGTGTCGTTGATTCATCTACTCCAAAATATACACTTGTTCGTTGCTAGCACGACGTACAAGATACGTGGGTGGATCGTGTGACACTATTTGGAGGGTCTCAAGAACGAGATCTTGGTGCAAAACGGGGAACAACGTGTGTAGCCGTTGAAGACGAAAACGACAACGGGTAGGTCTCGGTTTACGTTTTTGCCTCCTTTTATTTTCTACCCTATGGCCTCCATGATCTTTTATACATGTTCTTTAATCATGAGATACACCGAACTCCCGGGAATCTCAAGGGTACACCCCTTGAGTGTGTTCTTTAATTATTTAAAGCATGCTTTAATTTTTGTACTTTATTTTATATCGCGCTTCCGCATTCGCGTAATTTCTCGGGACGATCCATGATTTCTTTCAGATGCTATCCCTTGTGGAGAAGCTCGAAGACCTCCAAGCTAATCTTGAAAAAGAGATGTACATCGACGTGATCATTCAGTCTCTTTCTACCTCCTTCGACCAATTTATTGTTGATTTGATAAATATGTTGGTCCAGTACGAGGCAACAATTGAAATCTACGTCGGCGGTACTAGTGGGAGAGGCTTCGACCTCAGAAGGAAAAAACTAAGACAACATCAGTGGCTGCTAGCACTTCGAGTGATCCTGTTACACCGCTGGGCGGAGGTAAAGGAAAGAGGAAGAGGGTTCAGCAGTCAAAGTCATAGATTGCAATAGATGTGTGCATTAACTGCCGCGAAAAGGGACATTGGAAGAGGGAGTGTCCCAAGCTCCTCTCCAATAAAGGTACATTTGAATTGAGTACCAACATGATTATTGTTCTACTCTTTGGTATTGGATACCAGTTGATCATAATCTATGAATGGTTTGCAGATGGTTATGAGTAGACAGCCCAGACAGGTCCTAAGGCCTAGCAATGGCAGGGCCATTGCTGCAAAGACTAGGGACTAGTTAGGCTTAGCATAGCAGTGATCATGTTAGGATAGAGTTTAAAAGGAAATATGTAACTTGTCATGATCGAAGTATGTTTTTATGTATTGTTGGATAGTTTTTAATTACATATGTTTGATCAATAAAATTGGTTTATTTGACAAAGAATGACTATTCTTGTTTGCTAGGTGGGATACATAATTGTCCTTAAACATTATCCCATAATTGGATTATGAGTACTCAAATCAAATGATTAAAATGGATAAACAAGATAAACTTATGAATTTGGCATCCATAAGCTAGGATGGTTTTCCCTTTAGTTAAGGACGAGGAAGTTGGAAGATCCAAAGAGTCTAGCGATAGACAATTTGAGTCGACTAGCTTACAAGTCCTCTCTGAGATGGAAAGACTGTAAGGCTGCTTTGTTGGACAAAGTGGGCTTGCTAAAAGTCTATCGGATTGGATCCATTTATACATTCGTAGGCTACTAAATACAGAGCACCATCAGAGGGTTCACAAGTCTAAGGACCTTGGATAGGTTCGGGGAATTAGACTTGGATTGGTGAACCAAGCTGATTGCTAAATTAAACCTCTCGATTAGATCGAAGGGGCGTGTATTTAGTACGAGATCTTGAATATCTAGGTGAGAATGGAGTTCTCACTCAGTGGAATTCTTCTTGTAAGGACCATGGTTGAACGGTCTTTGATAAGGGAGAAATCGAACCTTATTAGACTTGGTTCGATCGGGGTTTCATTGGATTACATTAAACCATCTAGACATGGACTTGAAAAGTTTCCAAGTTGAGAAACATGGAATTTTCTAATAGTCATGATCTAGTTGCCATATAGGATATGGTTTTGCAAGCCTGCATCCTACAAAGTTCTTGAGTACATGGGATGGTCCCACATACGTCAATGGACTAGTGGGAGACAAATTAGACTAGCTGTCTGACTTGTGCAGGTTTAATGCAGAATAATGCAAACATCATTTGTAATTATGTTATTCCACTGACTATATTCAAGTCCTCCTAGGGATGACCAAAGTACCTTAGTTACTTGAGAGGTATAGGTTTATGGGCCTGTCCAGTTAATTGGATTATTATCCAAAAGATACAAGGAGAAGTGGTGTTGGACATCGGGTTTGGATCAATGGCTTAGAGCTAGTAGATCCCTCATGAAAATTCAAACTGGGTTTGAAATTTTGTATAATTGGAAACGAGTTCATACGGAGTATGACTCGATCAGTAACAGGCTTTAGGATCAGTGGGAGGATAGTTTTGTTCCAAGTGTTTAGTGTGTAATGTCTTATTCATTTGGAATGAATTTAAGATGTTAGGAAACACTGAAACACGAGTGTCGTTCACGCAATTCTCCATGATAGGAATTGGATTCCTTTATACAGGGTTAAGCTGTTCAAGACTCAGTCACGCTAGACAGATGAGAAAGCTTAGATGTTTGACATCCCCTATGTCTTTACCTTAGGCAGCATGAAAATGTTGTTCATGCATTGGGCCTGATGTTGTGTATGCTTTGGGCATAACAACAATTATTGGGCTTGTGCCGAGAAGGCAGTAGACAACTGTTGAGAATATCTTTAATACATGAATAAGGATTAAAGAAGTGTTCTTAATGCACGTTTTGTGGAGGGTTGATTCTGGAAGGCTATACCGATACTAGCTTCCAAAATCATGTGAATAATGTTTAGTCTCAATATGTATGTACATTTGGACTTAATGGTGAGTGTGGTGGCTTGGAAAGGTTTCAAGCAGGATACCACGACATGTCATTATGAAAGTCGAATGTATAGAGACTTTGGAAGTCATTTCTGGAAAGTGGTTTAGATTAAAAATCGCATCCATAGGATGGATGTGGTGCCTAGCACAGCCGAGCCAGTAGTTGCCTTGGAGGCGAACAACTAGGTTTTGGCAAAAGCTTTTTTGGGCCCAAGATCTCATCACTAATCTACGGAAAATTCTTAGACAATGCAGTCAACCGTAGTAGGAAGAGGTGACACGGTTGGACCGTGTGACTTCGACAGAGAAATATAGTAGACCCACGAGAGTAAGATGCTATTGTAGATTACTCATTCTCAGAAGGCTCTGAGCAACATGGGTAATTGGCTTTGTGGTCAAGTGGGAGATTGTTATAATAGGTGACCAGAAAGTCAATTAGATTGGCTATTCTAGGAAGTATTCGTCGATCTTTACCAAAGTAATATTATACTGATGGATAAAGTAAGTATTCATCATTGGCAAAATATGTTGTTGTGCTTGCTACTTATATTGAATATCGTTTCAATGTCACAACAAATGCACACAGACTGATTGGTTAAACCCATTAAGTTGAGCTGCGGATAGGTTGGCGGCTATGAAACCAACTCCTTGAGGGTCAGTCTGAAATGTTCCAAGTCAAAGAACTCAAAACTGGGCCTCGAGTGTCCCTTAGAGACTTGCACTAAGTATTGCATTCACTGGGTGAGTGCCGAGTTTCATCGGTGCCAGACGTAGGTCATATATGCAATTTTAGTAGGTTAGTTGGCAAGGTAGTCAACTGACTGAGCTGACTCGCGGGAATCGTCATATGGAAGCCTTAGATGCTTGGTCGATATGACTGAAATTTCTGATTCCGATAGTACCGGATTAGTTCTCGGACTTGAGGAATCATGGCAGTCGCATGCATATGAAGGTTGTATTTTGGATCTGGCTAGAGGTGACCGTGTCTTTGATATGATCATTATAAAACTTGTCCAATGCAGTCGGAGTATGTAGTCAAGATGGTGGATTCCAATAGAGAATCTGTCCCCTGTCAGTATTTGACAACTATGTCTTCTATGTGCTCTGAGATGGTTTCGACTCTTTAAGTCTATGGCCGTAGCGATTGGTCGAGTAGGGAATGGTTCCCTAGGTCGATCAATAGAGTAAACGCATCTCGAGTTTGAAGCATAGTTGCCTAGTCCAGGATGGGAACCGACACCCAATTCTATGCCCTAGACTAAGGCCGGGAGATGGTCGACAGAAAGACTGTACTTGTGTTCAATTAGGAGCCTAAATATTCACGCCAACATTCACCTAGTCTCCAGTGCCATGGAACGTTGCTCGACGGCCAGCCATGGTAACAAGCATTTCTGATTAATAGTTAATCAGAAATAATTAATTAAATTAAATTTAATTAATCAATTGTATTGGACACAAGCCCAAGTCTAGCTGAGAGTGAACCTAAAGAGTCACATACAAATCACTCTTGAAGTAGTGGAATTAATTTAGAATTAATTCTAGAACAAGTGAATTAATTTAATTGGGTTAAATTAATTCAAGGAGAATATAAATGATTGGATCATTTATTGGGAAAATTCATTGGATGGATGACCCAAGAATTAATTAATTGGATTAATTAATTTTGGGCTTAATACCTTTAAATTAATTGGATTAATTTATTGGGTTTCATTTAATTAATTGATTGGTGTTAGAATAGGTGACCAGAAAGCCAATTGGATTGGCGGTTTTGGGTACTATTTAGCAATCTTTATTGACTTGATGAATATAGTAAGTATTCATCCGTGGCACTATGTGTTTGTTGTGCTTACTGATTACGTTAAACGATGTTTTAACGTCACAACAAATGCCCACAGACCAATTGTATAACCCATGTAGTTGGGCTGCGCATTGGATGGCAGCTATGAAACCAACTTCTGAGGGTTGGTCTGGAATGTTCCAAGTCGAGGACCTCGAGACAGGGCATCGAGGGTCCTATAGAGACTTGCACTAAGGATTGCATTCATTGGATGAATGCCGTGTTTCATCGGCGACAGACGTTGGACGTCTATGCAATATTAGTGGGTTAGTTGACGTGGGTGTTAGCTGACTGAACTGACTCGCAGGAATCGTCATATGGAAGCCTTGAAGGCTTAGTCGGTATGACTGGAATTCTCGGCTCCGATAGTACGAGATTAGTCCTCGGACTTGAGGAATCATGGCAGTCACATGCATATGAAGGTTGTATCTAGGGTCTGGCAAGAGATGCCCGTATCTGGGATACGTTCATCATAAGCCTCATCCAGTGCAGTCGGAATATGTATTGAGGACAGTGGATTCCAAGATAGGATCCGTCACCTGTCAGTATATGACAGTCGAGTCTCCTATGCGCTCTGAGACGGTTTAAGCTCTTTAAGTCTGTGGCCACAGCGATTGGTCGAGTAGGGAATGGTTTCCTACGTCGATCAATAGAGCAAACGCGTCTCGAGTTATAGAGCATGGTTGTCTAGTCCAGGATGGGAACCGACGCCAAATTCCATGCCCTAGACTTAGACCGGGAGACGGATGATGGAAGGACCGTACTCGTATGGTAATCGAGAGCCTAAATGTTCACGCCAACATTCACCTAGTCTCTAGTGCCATGGACCGTTGCTAGACGGCCACCCATGGTGACGGGCGTTTTCCGATTAATGGTTAATTGGAAAATAGTTAATTAAATTGGATTTAACCAATTGTGTTGGGCACAAGCCCAAGTCTAGCTGAGGGTGAACCTAAAGAGTCACACACAAATCACTATGGAATTGGTAGAATTAATTTGGAATTAATTCTAGAAGAATCGAATTAATTTAATTGGATTAAATTAATTCAAGGAGAAAAATAAATGATTGGATCATTTATTGGGAAATCCATTTGATGGATGGTCCAAGAATTAATTAATTGGATTAGTTAATTTTTGGACTTAGAACCTTTAAATTAATTGGATTAATTTATCGGGTTTCGATTAATTAATTGATTGGATCAATTAATTAGAGTTCGGACTTATGTTTATTTAATTGGATTAAATAAACTTATGGGCATCAATTAGATTGAGATTAATTGGATTAATTAATGCCCAATGGACTTTGTTTGGACTTAATTTAATTAGATTAAATAAAAGTCTAAGACTAGTAGTCCTAGTCCATGGAAAAATTCAATTTATAGCAAATGAAGGAAGAATTAAAATCTTCCACATGTGAGGCACATGTGACCAGCCTTTGTATGATTTTTTGTGGGTGGTTTTATTTGCTATAATGGTGCATGGTTATGTAGATAATGGTGTGTGTGTATGTAGGTTACTTTGGAAGTTGACAAGAGAAGTTGAATTTTGAATTCAACAACTCTACTTACACAAAACCATTCACATAACTTGCATGCTATGTCTTGCACGAAATTTCCATCAAGAAACTCTCCAAAAACCTCTGAAAATTTCTCCTTTTTGTGTTCATACCTTTTGGAAAGGTTTGAACTAAAACATTCCAAAAACACTAATCAATAGTGTTGTTTTGGATTGTTTTTTCTTCTTCTTTTCTCTACTTCTATCTAGCAATAGATTAGAGATATACATTCCATAGTGTGGTGTGGACAAATTAGAGGGATTCTAATTTGGATCCTCAAGTGAACGGAAGGAGAAACGGAAAGGGAACAACGCTAGAAACAAACCGGTTCTACGTGCAACGAACATAAGGTTGGTTTTCTTTATGTTTTCATGTATCTTTTGTTTACTTCCTTTAGCCATATGTCCAGCATTCTTCTCGTCTTTATTTTATGCTTTGACAAACACCGAACGCCCGGGAACTTCAAAGGGAACACCCCTTTGAACCCGTTTAAATTTATGCTTTAAATTAACGTTTTTACGCTTCCGTTGCGTTCCCGGGCCGTACCCGATTCTTTCATTGGTATCAGAGCCCGGTTCGGTGTTGTGGCTATAGGAATTACATGTTATTATGTGTTAAGCATGAAGAACATGTTTAAATTGCTTTTGGAAAGCATGATTTATGGCTTTAATGCATGATAATATGTGTAGAAAATATGTGTTAATTTTGCTTTTGAAATTATGGATATCCATGCATTTTTGAGAATTGGATTTTCTGTAAATGCATGTTTAATTTCAGTTTTTATAGCAGAATTTTAAAATAAAAAAAAAAAAAAAGTGAAAAACAGTGCCGGCCGCCCGGCAGGGGCGCCTGCGCGCGGGCGCGCGCGCGGGCGGCAGGCGTGCGCGGGCGTCCGCCCGTGCGCGCGCGCGCCTGCTGCTGCACGCGCGCGCCTGCTGCTGCACGCGGGCGGCCGCGCGCGCTGCTGAGCGTGCGCGCGCGCACGGCCGTCTGGGACGGCCGGCCGGCAGCACTGTTTTGTGCCGTTTTTGCCGTTTTTCCGGAAAATTGGATTTTCCTGATTTCTGCTAGTTTTCTGAAATTATTAATTTTGGCATATTTTAATTTTGGTTAAATTGGATTTTCTAAAATTATTTTTTTTATGCCTTAGATTATTTTGGAAATGGTTTCCAAACAAAAAAAAAAAAAATTTGTACATTGGATGTATAGTTGATATCCATATTTTTAATTGCATTATTAATATGATATTTTCTGCATTTTATTATGTTTATTGTTTTAGATATTGGATATCTATTTATAAATGCATGGGATGTATTTATTTGTTGGCATGTTTATATTTGATATAAATGTGCTTTATTGTTGTTTATTTGATAAACAATAAGGATGATCACTAGCCCATTGACCTATGTATGGTTTATATTTTTGTTGGGTGAGGCCTGCGTGCCTCTTTGTTTTTCTCTTCTCTCTATCATTTTTAGCCTTGGAATAATAAGGCTTTCTTCCTCTCTTTTAATGTACTCCCCCGACTTATGATTGGGGTTTCTTTTAAGTTGTAATGAGAGTAGATTAGACTGTGAGGCTTTATTTTATTAAATGTAAGCTTCCAAGGAGATGAAGGTCCGGTGGACGGAGCCCACGGTGGAAGGTCAAGAAGAACAAAGAAGGATTTACAAGGCCCCATTAGAATGATAATGGGATGTAAAAATTGTAATAGTGTAGGCTTACCCTAGATTGACCATAGATCCACTGCGGGCTCAGTGGATCACTTAGGAACGGGCTTGTGATTATCCTAACAGGGGCGTGCTAGGCTTGTTTTGCATGTGTTTAATGTTTTAATGCTTTGATGTATGATGTGTTTGGAATGCATTATTTACATTAAATGTTTAAAACTTGAGCATGCAAAGTACTAATAATGATGAGGTCTCGGTCTTAATAAACTATAACTCTCACTTGGATGGTCCAAGTAAATATTAGGCCCAAAATGGAATTAAAATCAAATGGTTTGATTATTCCAAGCCTTCCATCCATAGCAATGTAGTGAGGAAGCTACTTTCACCCATTCGTGGTCTCACGAGTCGTGGCACGTTTGGAATGAAAGAAAGCTGCACTGTTGTTATGAACGAATGGAATATACTCCTATTTCCCTGTCTCACGAGTCGTGGGGGGCGATAGTTGAGATATTCATTTGGTTGATGGGTCGGGCCTAACGCTAAGTAACATGATTCGCTTGGAGTCCTTGGGATCATGTGAAGAGGCGAGGCAAAATATCTTGGGGATCTCATTGGATGAGAATGGTATTGGATACCTCCCACAAAGCCTTTCCCATGTGAATCGTAAAAGCGGGGCATGGAGAATTGCGTTTGTGGACTCCGAGCCCACTAGGAAATGGTTTCCCGAAAACCCTACTTGAGAGTGGTGGGCTTTTTGAAGAAATAGTGGGAGGGGTTAATGACTAAAGACCAAGTCTTAACTTGAATTCTATATTATAATAATCTACTAAATTTCTGCTTTACATTTTTGAATGTAGATGTCTAAGAATCCGCTCGCTGTAATTTTTGAGACTAATAAATTTGACGGAACAAACTATAACGATTGGCTGCGAAATCTGAGGATTGTCCTAGATTTTGAAAACTAGGCTTACGTTCTGGATAAGCCACTTCCTCGGGTCTTGCCGGAGGGGTCCTCGTCAGAAGAGCGTTTGACGTTCAATGAATGGCAGGAGGACAACCGCAAGGTCCGCAGCATCATACTGGAATCCATGACTAATGAGATCCAGAAACAGTATGATCGGCTGGATGATGTCAGCTCGATAATGCTCCGCATGAAAGACGTTTATGCGGTACCGGACCAGCATATTAGATATGCTGCGACGAAGGCATTTTTCGGAGCTAAGATGACAGAAGGGTTTTCTGTACACCAGCATGGAGTGATGATGCTATCCCTAGTGGAGAAGCTCAAAGACCTCCGAGCTGATCTTGAAAAAGAAACGTACATCGACGTGATCCTTCAGTCTCTTCCTCCCTCTTTTGACCCGTTTATCGTGAACTATAACATGAATGGGCTTGAAAAAGACCTTCATGAGTTGATAAACATGTTGGTCCAGTACGAGGCAACGATTGAAAAGTCTGCGCCGTCGGTATTGGTTGGGGAGGCTTCGACCTCAAGAGCGAAAGGCAAAGGGGCCGGACGCTGGAGGAGGAAGAAGGGTAAGACAGAATCAGCCGCTGCAAGCGCACAGAGCGCTCCTGTTGCCATGCTGGGCATGGGCAAAGGAAAGAGGAAGGCGGTTCGGCAGTCAAGGATTGCAAAAGATGTTTGCATATATTGTCGTGAAAAAGGGCATTGGAAGAGGGAGTGTCCTAAACTCCTCTCCAACCAAGGTACATTTGATTTGAGCTTTAACATGATTACTATTCTACTTCTTGGGTATTGGATACCAGTTGTAGAGCTCATATCTGCAAATGGTTTGCAGGAAATGGGAAGGAGTAGAAGGCTAAGACGGAGATGGTTCTAAAGCTAGGCAATGGCTGGGTTGTTGCTGCAATTGCTATGGGACCAATTAGGCTTAGCCAGTGATCATGTTAGGATAGAGTTGATAGGTCACAATTATGTAACCTAGCATGATCAAATTATGTTTTTCTATTGTTGGACAATAAGGATTACATGTTTTTGATCAATGAAAGCTTCTTTTATTTGACAAAGAATGAATATTCTTGTCTGCTAGGTTGTTTGCATAATTGTTTCAATATTATCCCATAATTAGATTATGAATGCTCAAAACAAATGATGAAATGGATAATCAAGATAAACTCACAGATTTGGCATGCAAAGCTAGGTCACATTCCTCTAGATAGGATAAGGAGGTTAGTAGATTCAAGGAGTCTAGAAATAGACAATTTGAGCCTGCTAGCTTGCAAGTCCTTCCTGAGCAGGAAGATGGCCAAGAAGCTCTTTGTAGGACAAAGTATGCTTGCTAGTGGTCTATTGGATTGGATCCAGTCAGACATCTGTGGGTACCTGAGTACACAAGACCAATAGAGGGTTCACAAGTCTAAGGGCCTTTGGAAGGCTCAGGGAATTAGATTTGAAGTGGGAATCAAACTGGTTGCAAAATTAACCTTCGATTGGATCGAGTGTGTGTGTATTTAGTGTGAGCTCTTGATGTATCTAAATGGGAATGGAATTCTCACTCAGTGGAATTCTTCCTGGAACGCCACAATTGAACGGCGTCTCTGATAAAGGAGGAATCGAACCTTGTTGGACATGGTTCGATCGGTGTTTTCACTGAACTACCTTGGCCCATCTGGGCGTGTTCTTAAGACAGTGGCCAAGTTGTAAAACATGGAACTTTCTAAAGATCGTGGCCCAGACGCCATATTGGATATGGCATGGCAAGCCTGTATCTTACAAAGTACTTGAGTATGTAGGATGGTCTTGCATACGTCAAGGGACTAGTGGGAGGCAAACTAGGTCTGCGCAGGTTCATGTGTTGTCCTAAGGGAAATTGGATTTCAAAGGATAACCGGTGTAAGGAGTAGCTCCTTGAGGAATCAAGTAGAGCGACACCTCAGTATGATATAGCAAACATCATTTGTAATCAAGTTTTCCTACTGACTATATTCCAGTCCTCCTAAGGATGACCAGAATATCCTAGATACCTGAGAGGTACAGGTTTTTGGGTCAGTCCTGTCAATTGGATTATAATCCAAAAGACATAAGGAGAAGCAATGTTGGACATTGGATTGAATCAATGGCTTGGAGCCATGGAATTCGACATGGAATTCAAACTAGGTTTGAAACTCTATGTAACTGGAATATTCGTTTTGATGAGTTCATGTGGGGTATGACTCGATCAGTAACGAGCTTTGAGGGTCAGTGGGAGTTTAGTTGTGTTCCTAGTGTTTAAGTGTGTAACGTCTTATTTCTTTGGAATGAATTTAAGATGTTAGGAAACACTGAAACACAGACGTTGTTCACGCAATTCTCCATGAAAGGAATTGGATTCCTATATATAGGGTTAAGCTGTCCAAGACTCAGTCAGGTTGACTGATGAGGAAGCTTAGATGTTTGACATCCCCTACGTCTTTGCCGTAGGCAACATGGGTATGTTGTATGGTGCATTGGACCTGATGTTGTGTATGCTTTCGGCATAACGACAGAAATCGGGTGTGTACCGAGGAGGCAGTAGACTGCTGTTGAGAACAGTCTTTTATACCTGAATAAGGATTAAAGAAGTGTTCTTGATGCAAGTTCAATGGAGAGTTGATTCTGGAAGGCTATAGCGATACTAGCTTCCAGGATCATGTGAATAATATCTAGTCTCATTATGAACATATATTCAGGCTTAATGGTAAGGTGGTGGCTTGGAAAGGTTTCAAGCGGGACACCACGACGGACCATGAAAGTTGAATGTATGGCAACTTTAGAAGTTGCTCCGGAGAGTGGTTTGGATGAAAAACTACATCCAATGGTTGGGTGTGGTGCCTAGCACGTGCTAGCCAGTAGTTACCTTGGAGGATAACAACATGGCTGTAGCGCAAGCTATAGGACCGAGATCTCATCATGGATCCAGGAAAATTCTTAGACAGTACCATCTGCTTGGAGCAATGGTATGAAGAGGTGACGTGCGGTTGGACCGCATCATCTTGGCAGAAATAAGGTAGACCCGTGAGACCGAGCCGGATATCGCAGATTACTCATGCTCAGATAAGTCTGAGCAACATGGGTGATTGGCTTTAGGTCAAGTGGGAGATTGTTAGAATAGGTGACCAGAAAGCCAATTGGATTGGCGGTTTTGGGTACTATTTAGCAATCTTTATTGACTTGATGAATATAGTAAGTATTCATCCGTGGCACTATGTGTTTGTTGTGCTTACTGATTACGTTAAACGATGTTTTAACGTCACAACAAATGCCCACAGACCAATTGTATAACCCATGTAGTTGGGCTGCGCATTGGATGGCAGCTATGAAACCAACTTCTGAGGGTTGGTCTGGAATGTTCCAAGTCGAGGACCTCGAGACAGGGCATCGAGGGTCCTACAGAGACTTGCACTAAGGATTGCATTCATTGGATGAATGCCGTGTTTCATCGGCGACAGACGTTGGACGTCTATGCAATATTAGTGGGTTAGTTGACGTGGGTGTTAGCTGACTGAACTGACTCGCGGGAATCGTCATATGGAAGCCTTGGAGGCTTAGTCGGTATGACTGGAATTCTCGGCTCCGATAGTACGAGATTAGTCCTCGGACTTGAGGAATCATGGCAGTCACATGCATATGAAGGTTGTATCTAGGGTCTGGCAAGAGATGCCCGTATCTGGGATACGTTCATCATAAGCCTTATCCAGTGCAGTCGGAATATGTATTGAGGACGGTGGATTCCAAGATAGGATCCGTCACCTGTCAGTATATGACAGTCGAGTCTCCTATGCGCTCTGAGACGGTTTAAGCTCTTTAAGTCTGTGGCCACAGCGATTGGTCGAGTAGGGAATGGTTTCCTACGTCGATCAATAGAGCAAACGCGTCTCGAGTTATTGAGCATGGTTGTCTAGTCCAGGATGGGAACCGACGCCAAATTCCATGCCCTAGACTTAGACCGGGAGACGGATGATGGAAGGACCGTACTCGTATGGTAATCGAGAGCCTAAATGTTCACGCCAACATTCACCTAGTCTCTAGTGCCATGGACCGTTGCTAGATGGCCACCCATGGTGACGGGCGTTTTTCGATTAATGGTTAATTGGAAAATAGTTAATTAAATTGGATTTAACCAATTGTGTTGGACACAAGCCCAAGTCTAGCTGAGGGTGAACCTAAAGAGTCACACACAAATCACTATGGAATTGGTAGAATTAATTTGGAATTAATTCTAGAAGAATCGAATTAATTTAATTGGATTAAATTAATTCAAGGAGAAAAATAAATGATTGGATCATTTATTGGGAAATCCATTTGATGGATGGTCCAAGAATTAATTAATTGGATTAGTTAATTTTTGGACTTAGAACCTTTAAATTAATTGGATTAATTTATCGGGTTTCGATTAATTAATTGATTGGATCAATTAATTAGAGTTCGGACTTATGTTTATTTAATTGGATTAAATAAACTTATGGGCATCAATTAGATTGAGATTAATTGGATTAATTAATGCCCAATGGACTTTGTTTGGACTTAATTTAATTAGATTAAATAAAAGTCTAAGACTAGTAGTCCTAGTCCATGGAAAAATTCAATTTATAGCAAATGAAGGAAGAATTAAAATCTTCCACATGTGAGGCACATGTGACCAGCCTTTGTATGATTTTTTGTGGGTGGTTTTATTTGCTATAATGGTGCATGGTTATGTAGATAATGGTGTGTGTGTATGTAGGTTACTTTGGAAGTTGACAAGAGAAGTTGAATTTTGAATTCAACAACTCTACTTACACAAAACCATTCACATAACTTGCATGCTATGTCTTGCACGAAATTTCCATCAAGAAACTCTCCAAAAACCTCTGAAAATTTCTCCTTTTTGTGTTCATACCTTTTGGAAAGGTTTGAACTAAAACATTCCAAAAACACTAATCAATAGTGTTGTTTTGGATTGTTTTTTCTTCTTCTTTTCTCTACTTCTATCTAGCAATAGATTAGAGATATACATTCCATAGTGTGGTGTGGACAAATTAGAGGGATTCTAATTTGGATCCTCAAGTGAACGGAAGGAGAAACGGAAAGGGAACAACGCTAGAAACAAACCGGTTCTACGTGCAACGAACATAAGGTTGGTTTTCTTTATGTTTTCATGTATCTTTTGTTTACTTCCTTTAGCCATATGTCCAGCATTCTTCTCCTCTTTATTTTATGCTTTGACAAACACCGAACGCCCGGGAACTTCAAAGGGAACACCCCTTTGAACCCGTTTAAATTTATGCTTTAAATTAACGTTTTTACGCTTCCGTTGCGTTCCCGGGCCGTACCCGATTCTTTCAATTGGATCAATTAATTAGTGTTTGAGCTTATGTTTATTTAATTGGATTAAGTTAACTTTTGGATTAAATTAATTTGAAATCCATGGATCACTTGATTTAGTTTGACTAAATCAAGACCAGTCAAAACCGATCCATGACTTGAAATCAAAGCTCAAAGGTTTGATGCAATTGTAAGAGGAGTTGAAAGTCCTCCATGTAAGCAATGAGGTGGCTTTGCATGATGGTTAGGTGGTCCACATATTGTGCTAACATAGTTGGAGGTTGAGCACAAGTCGTGCATTAGTGTGTAGGTGGTTTTGGAAACTACCTACAACTACACAACTACACACATACTCTTCTAACTCTTCTCTTGCACACAAGCCATGAAATTTTCCTAACCAAAGGCTCTTTTGTGTTCTTCTTGAAGTCTATTCAAGTTAAGAACAAAGAGAAATTTGAATACATTAATATGATAGTGTTATTCGGATTTTCTTCCACTAATATCATTTCCATATAGCAATGGATTGAGATTTTACTTTCCTAGTGTGGTGTGGATCATCTTTAGAGGGATTCTAAGTTGAGTCCTAAAATGAAGGGAAAAGGAACGAAAAGGGAATCAACACTTGTTACCGTTCTACATGTGAAACGAAAAAGGTAATGTTTCGATTTAAATTATTGCATTTTTCATTTCCTCCTCTAGCCACATGTTCAAGCTTATTTTTCTGTATATTATGATACTTTTGAATACACCGAACGCCCGAAAATTTAAAGGGAACACCCCTTTGAAATCATTTTAAATTTCTGTTTATTTTACGCTTCTGCCGCGTTCCCGGGCCATACCGTTTCTTTCACAACCTTCGTTAGTAGGTCTCATAGCTGCCACCCAATGCGCGGTAACTACATAGGTTGTCTATGTGGTCAGTGGGATTTTTTGTGATATTCATGGGATTTAAACATAATCAATGAGCACAACAAATATAAAAGCAAGAATGAATACTCATGTTACACAATAAAAAATGTTCGACCTAAATGAGAAGATCGTTAGGCTCATAGGCCTAGCAAGCCCAAAAGATAAAGGGAAAGCACCCCCAAAGGTATGCGGTCCAAAAGGATACTAAGTCCAAGGAGAGGCCCTTAAGAGTGCAAGGCCTGAGGATGAAGCACCCTCAGAAGCTAGGCTGCCACACAAACCTTCTAGCCCATGAGGAGGAGAGATCGAAAGCCGATGTG
This sequence comes from Sesamum alatum, assembly GCA_034509735.1. Classification (NCBI taxonomy): domain Eukaryota; kingdom Viridiplantae; phylum Streptophyta; class Magnoliopsida; order Lamiales; family Pedaliaceae; genus Sesamum; species Sesamum alatum. Next base: position 23,853,144 of record JACGWO010000001.1, on the reverse strand, counting down.
GCTGCCTAGACGATCACTTGCACAATCGGCACAAGGTTGTTGGTCCACAAAGCTGGAAGATGGCCTCGTCGACTATGACAAAGAATCAAAGTCTAGGGGGTCCACCTCACCCCTCTTAATGCCCCTTGGGAAATCAGGATACATGGTTGCGTAGAGATCTACTCACCCAAGGACCCCTCAGTGAGTGTGACTCATCCCAGATTCTCGTCAACTACCTACGGATTTGAGGAGAGCTATCCTTAGAACCCATCAAACCGAGTCCTCCGGGGGTATGCCTCTTCATCCGACCGGGGATTGCATCGATAAAAGCAAACCTGACCCCCTAGTCGATGGTAACACATCTTATTACTACACAAGCACTGACCCTCCCACAAGCTCTTACTTAACCACACCACGTTGTAGCTCACTCTCTCACTACTATACTTTTCTTTCGAATTCCATTACTTTAAAACTGCGTATCGACTTCAGTGTTGGAGTGCTAACGCTTTTTTTTATAGGTCCCCTTTTTAGGCTTCCAAGAGAAATCAGCCCAAATGACTTCAAGTCCGGCTTTTGCGTGCATTCAAGTGGCGCCATCTGTGGGAACACAAAACTAAGACATGAGAACAATGGAAACACCTAACAGTGGTATAGCCAAGTAGAAGGTTGTAGATGCTTAAACTATAACCAGGCCCTTGTCCCCCACTCGTTGCACTACTACAGGACCTTCTGGTTCCATCGAGTTATTGTCTGATGCCTCGCTCAACAGCACTTTTTCTGAAACCTCCTTAGGGAGGTTGTCCTCGGGTCTACTCGAAACTATCAAGCAAATGATCACCTCGGTTGTCGAAGCACAATTGAATGTTGTAGTCCCGACGCCTTTGGTATCGCCCCAACGATTGAGGCCTACAAACAATGATGAAGTGCTTCCTTCTCAAAGACCCAAAGGACTCCATCTCAGGCACAGGAGGAGATTCCTTCGTGTTGGGCAGCCCGCCTGGAATGCTTGCAGAAGGGGCTACAAGATGTCCATCAATGGGTGATGGGCGTCTACTGGAACAACAGGGTGACATTCCTTTCAGTGAAAAAAGTCATGAACCACGAGCTTCCTCCTAACTTTTGGACTCCAGCTATGAGAATACGACCGCACGATTGACCCTCAGGAGTACTTATCTCGGTTTGAGAACACGACCCACATACACTGGAACACCAACAGGATCAAGTGTTGGTTGTTTGTCATCATCTTCGCAATGGTTCCACCAACTGCTAGCTAGTTCTATCAAGATGTTTTAGGAGTTTCACTCCCTGTTCCTGCATTCGCCAGTACGAAGCACCACTGGAAGACGTCTCTTAGTCTCTTTATGGTCCGCCTGAAGAAAGTTGAGTCCCTAAGGGACTACTTACAACGCTTCAGTACCACTGCCTTAGAGGTCCCAACGATTGCCCAGGAGATTAAAGCTAGAGCCTTTTCACCAGGACTCTTGGATGGGGACTACTTGGGGAAATCTCATTTTTGGTCCCATAAATTAGGTCCTTCTCACTTTTGGTCCCATTCGTTGTGGGATTGATATTTTTGGTCCTGTAACTTACAAAAATTCACATTTTTGGTCCTCATTCATTTTTTCTTTTATGTTTTAAGTACTTTTGGCTGGAGGAAAATTTCAATTTTTGTTAGAGAAGAGAGAAATCTCCTTTCCTTGCCCTAATTTCCTTCAAAATTTATTTTTTCCCTAAAAATAGTTATATTCTCCCTCCCCGCCAACGTGTTACCAAGGTGAAAATACACCAATTTTCCCCCCAATAAAAAATACTTAACGACCACATATTGGGTATGTGGCTCATGTTATTAAAAAATGAACGAAAAAGTGAATGAAGACCGAAAGTGTGAATTTTTGTAAGTTATGGGATCAAAAATGCCAATCTCGTAACGAATGGCACCAAAAAAGTGAAACAGGCCTAACTTATGGGATCAAAAATATTATTTCCCCGGGACTACTTGAAGTCCCTAGCTAAAAAGTTGGCCTCAGACTTTGACAGCGTCCTCGCACGGGTAGAGACGCATGTCAACATGGGAGAGGTCTAAGCCTCCAAGAAGAAAGGGTGAGGAGAGAAAAGGAAGAACATTCTGGAATAGGAATACAAGGACTGGTTTAAGAGATAGAAGGCCCCCTTTCCAGAGGGGGCTTCCCTTGTTAGAATAGGTGACCAGAAAGCCAATAGGTTTGGCGATTTGTAACCTATTATACAACTCGATGTAAATGTAATATTATTATGTGATGAATAACATGAGTATTTATCACTTCTGGTGCTTACTTTTTTGCGCTCATTTCACATTTGTAAAACGGTGTTTAACTTATATCGCAACAAAGCCCACAGACCATGGATAACAACTCGTGCAGTTGGGCCACGCATTGGATGGTGGTCATGAAACCAACTGATTAAGAGTTGGGTCTGAAACGTTCCAAGTCGAGGACCTCAAGACAGGACATCGAGAGTCCTATTGAGACTTGCGTCAAGAGTCGTGTTCATTGGATGAGTGTCGTGTTTCATCGGCGACAGGCGTGGGACGCCTACACGATCTTGATAGGTTCGTCGACTGGGGTCGAGCCGACTGGACTGACTCGCGGGGATCATCATATGGAGGCCTTGGAGGCTTGGTCGGTGTGATTGGTTTTCCCCGGTTCCGATAGTACGGGAGTAATCCTCAGACTTGAGGGATCATGGCAGTCGCGTGCACATGATGGCTGTATCTTGGATCTAGCGAGAGGTAATCATTCTGTAAGATAATTATCATAAGCCTTGTCCAGTACAGTCGGAATATGTAGCGAGGAGGGTGGATTCCAAGGAGAGGATCCGTCCCCTGTCAGTATGTGACAGAGGTATCTCCTATGCACTCGGAGACACGTTCATGCTGTTGAAAGCTGTGGCCACAGTGGTTGGTCGAACAGGGAATGGTTTCCTATGTCGACGCAATGAAGCATACGTGGTCTCGAGAATTAAGCATAGATCCCTAGTCGAGGATGGGAACCGACGCCCAATTCCATACCCTAGACTAAGGCGGGAGACGGTAGATGGAAGGATCATACCCGTATGGAATTGGCGCCTAAATGTTCATGCCTATTCACCTAGTCTCTAGTGCCATGGACCGTTGTTAGACGGCCACCCATGGTAACGGGCCCTTGTGGGACACGGGCCCAAGTCTAGCTGAGGGTGAACCTAAAGGATCACACACCAATCACCGAGGAGGTTGAGAGATCGACTTGGAGTCAATCTCGAAGGATAAAATAAGTAATTGGATTACTTAAGGGAAAGTCCATTGGATGGACGGGCCGATATTGTATCGGGCTTTCGTTTAATCGGTAAATTGGATTTTCGATTAAATATGGAAAGTTGAGACGTTGGATCTTTTAATTGGATTAAAAGATCAACGGGAATAATTTAAATGGACATTAAATTGGATTTATGTTGGATTCATCGTAATTGGATTATGATAAAATCCGGTCCGTTAAATTATACCCGAGAGGAGAAATAATTCCTATTTTGGAATAGGAAGAAGTTGGACTTCTTCCCTTAATTAAACATGGCCGACATGCTCCATTGGAGGAAGCAAAATCAGCCATGTTTCATGCTAGGTGGTATGTTGACTTATCTCTTTTGGAAAGAGACAAATCAACTCCAATCAAGCTCTTCCCTTTTGGTATGATTTGATCATACCATAAATTTTGGTAGGCTTGATTGAAGAATTGATGGTGATTCATTGGAATGAATCTAGACATCCTTGGATGAACCTAGACACATTCCAATAATCACATTAATTATATATATATTAGAATATACAACACCAAGCACAAGTGATTCATTATTCATCTTTTACTAGGAAAAAGAGAAGAGAAAATCCCTCTCCTCTCTCTCAACACTCGGCCTCTCTCACACTTGTGTTCTTCACTTGATTTTGAATCAAGAAGAAGAACAAAGTAAGTTTAAGAGAGCACTAATTCATAGTGTTCTTCTCTTAAACGGATTCCTTCTTAAACCCGTTCTTTTCTAGCAAGAAGAACGTGTGTTTCTTCCGGTGTGGTGTGGATCACCTTGGGAGAATCCATACGTTTGGATTTTGTGAGCATTCCGGAGAAGGAACAACGCTAGTAGCCGGGAGCATACGCTAAACAATCAAAGGTAATGGTTTTACGACGCTTTGATTGATTTAATATACATCTATGCCCTATGTGTTTAAATTTAAGTTTCTAATATTTACACATCCTACATCGAATGCCCGGTTGAGCACCCAAGGGTACACCCCTTTGGATTTGTTTATATTAAATTAGATTTGAATTTACGCACTATTTTCTCGCTTTCTCGCTTCTGCTCGCGCTCCCGGGCGGATCCGCTTGTCCTTCAAGTGGTATCAGAGCCCGGTTCGATGTAAGGGGCATAGATCTATGTGTTTGGCATGATCTACTTGCTTTAATGGCTTTATTGGCATGTTAGATTGTACAAATATATGAGTAATATGATAATTCAATTGTTTGGATTTAATGGACTTTTGGCATGCTTTATTTTGTTAGATTGGATCTAAAATTGCATGCTTATTTTCAGAATAATATTACTGTTATTGTGCTGAAACAGTTTTGAAAAAAACAATAAAAATGATCAGGCCGGCAGTGCGCGCGCGGCCGGCTGGCCAGCCGCAGCACAACGGCTGGGCCGTTTTGTGCCGTTTTTCGACTTTTTCCGGAAAATTTGATTTTCCGTATTTTCTGCACAATATTTTGAAAATATATTAATTTTGCATTTTTTATTTTTGAATAATTGGTTATTCCTTGAATTAAATTTGCTTAATTAATTTGGAATTAATACATGCATTAGATGCATTGTTTAAAATGTCCATTAAATTTGAAATTTGAATTTTCCATATTATTTGTATGTTTATGCTTTTGTGATGTTGGACATCACTTGGGTATTTGGAATATCCATTGGTTATTTATGCATGATTATTTGGAATAATTGTGTTATGTGAGTTGATGGAATCAACATGGGATGCTCACAAGAGCCCTAGACCTTATGTATGAATGAATGTATGATCATTTATTTTCTGTTGGGTGGGGCCTGCGTGCCTTTTGTTTTGGGACTATAATCTTCCGCATTATCAGCCTCATGATGTTAAGGCTTGTTTTCTTTATTACCAATGTATTACTTTCAGTTGAAATGAGAGTAGATAGGATTGGTGAGGTTTTATTTAACAAGCAATTGGAGTCGGAGACCCCAAGGAGAAGCATCAAGGCGTGAAACAAGAAGCACTTCAAGGCCCATTGGAATGACAATGGGTTTATTATTATTGTAATAATTTAGGACCACCCTAGACAGACCTTAGACTCACTGCGGGCTCAGTGGGTCGCATAGGTTGGGCTTGTGATCATCCTAACAGGGGTATGCTATGTTTTTCTGCATGCGGCGTATTTATTTATCGCTTTAAATATTGAATATTTATGCAAGCTAAAACACCATAATGTGATGAGGTCTCGGTCACACTCAAACTCTCATTTGGTTGGATCAAGTTAAATATTAGGCCCAGAACGGACTTGGATCAAAATGGTATTTTGATCTGTCCGAGCCTTCCATCCACGGCAATGTGGTGAGGAAGCTACCACTACCCAAGTGTAGTCTCACGAGTCATGGCACACTTGGACCAGGGGAAAGCTGCACCATTGTTGTGAACAAAAAGACTGCGCTCGCTGTTTTCCTGTCTCACGAGTCGTGGGGGGCGACAGTTTGAGGCATGATTTAGTTGATGGGTCGGGCCCAACACTGAGTAACATGGTTCGCTTGGAGTCCTCGGAACCATGCGAATAGGTGAGGCAAAAATATCTTGGGAATCTCATTAGATGAGAATGATATTGGATATCTCCCACGAGGTCTTCTTCATGTGAGTTGTAAAAGCGGGGCATGGAGATTACGCTTGTGGATCCCAAGCCCACTAGGAAATGGTTTTCCGAAACTCCGTTTGAGAGTGGCGGACTTTCGTATAAATAGTGGGAGGGTTAAAGACTAAAAGACCAAGTCTTCAACTTGAACAATAATATTACCATCATCTGCTAATTTCTGCTTTACATTTTCATTAATGTAGATATGTCTAAGAACCCATTAACCATGATTCTCGAGACTAACAAATTCAACGGAACGAACTACTCGGACTGGCTAAGAAACCTGAGGATTATCCTTGGTTTCGAGAACCAAGGCTACGTCTTGGACGAGCCGCCACCGAGCGACTTACCGGAGGGGTCCACGCCTAAAGAACATTTGACGTTCGAGAAATGGCATGAGGACAACCGGAAAGTACGGAGTATCATACTGGCTTCGATGTCTAACGACATCCAGAAATAGTATGAGAGGCTGGACAACGTCTCCGCCATAATCCTCCGCATGAACGCGGTTTATGCGGTTCCGGATAGGCATATTAGATATGCCGCCACAAAAGCATTCTTTGGCACCAAGCTCGCTGAAGGAGCGTCTGTACAGAGTCATGGGGTCAAGATGCTCTGCCTAGTGGAGAAACTCGAGGACCTTAAAGCTGGGCTTAACAATGACACGTACATTGACGTGAGCCTTCAGTCGCTTCCTCCATCCTATGACCCATTTGTTGTAAACTACAACATGAACGGACTTGAGAAGTCTATTCATGAGTTGATCAACATGCTGGTCCAATACGAGGCAACGACCCACAAGTCGGCACCGGCGGTATTGATAGGAGAGGCTTCGACCTCCAAGGCGAATGGCAAAAGGGCCGGACGCTGGAAGAGGAAGAAAGGCAAAGGGAAGACGGTTGCGGCCCCTGCTTGCGCTCCGGGCATCCCTGTTGCTCCGGTTGGACCGAGCAAAGGGAAGGCCCGTGGTTCTCAGCGGTCCAAGGCAAATGATGTCTGCATGCATTGCCAAGGGAAAGTGCATTGGAAGAGGGAGTACCACAAACTCATCTCCAACCCAGGTATGTTTGTGGTTGAAGTAAATATGATTACTAATTCTGCTTCATGGGTATTGGATACCGGGTGTGGTGCTCACATCTGCAATGATTTGCAGGCACTACAAAGAAGCAGAAGGCTAACCAAGGATGAGATGATCCTAAGGCTAGGCGATGGCAAGGCCGTTGCTGCGGAAGCCGTAGGATCACTAGAGTTAGCCATTAGTAGTCATGTTAGGATTGTACTGAACGACTGTTTCTATGTACCTAGCATGATTAAAAATATTGTTTCCATCCCGGTCCTTGATAAGGAGGGATATGAATTTACCATCAATAAAAATGGTTTTTTCATTATCAAATATGGTATTTCTCATCTGCTTGGTACATTGGTCAACGGTCTGTACATACTTCAACAGTCTAATTGGATTATGACTGCAGAACACAAACAAAAACGTGATGATCATAATAACGCACAGATATGGCATGCGAGGTTAGGTCATATCTCAAAAGATAGGATAAGAAGGTTGGTGGACTCAAAGAGTCTAGAAATAGACGATTTGGACAACCTACCGACCCGCGATTCCTGTCTAAAGGAAAAGATGACCAAGATACCCTTTATTGGACAAAATACGCTAGCCGGTGGTCTATTGGATTTGATCCATACAGATGTCTGTGGTCCACTAAATACTCAGACTAGAGGTGGGTATTCGTCCTTCATAACCTTTACCGATGATCACTCACGGTATGGTTATGTTTACCTGATGAGGTACAAGTCTGAAGCCTTTGGAAGGTTTAAGGAATACAGACTTGAAGTAGAGAACCAAACCGGTCGAAAGATCAAAGCCCTTCGATCGGACCGAGGTGGAGAGTATTTGAGTGGTGAGTTTACTGATTATCTAAAAGAGAATGGGATTCTCTCTCAGTGGACCCCTCCTGGAACACCACAGCTTAATGGTTTGTCTTAAAGGAGGAATCGGACCTTGTTGGACATGGTCCGATCCATGATGAGTTTTACCGAACTCCCCCTTTCCTTCTGGGGATACGCTCTTGAGACGGCGGCCAAAGTTTTGAACTTGGCGCCATCTAAAAGGGTATCCCAGACGCCATATGAGATATGGCATGGCAAGCCTGCCTCCTACAAATACTTGAAAGTGTGGGGTTGCCCCGCATATGTCAAGAGATTAGTGGGAGATAAACTGGACTCAAGGTCTAGTTTATGTAGGTTCATCGGCTATCCAAAAGAAACTGTGGGGTATTATTTCTATGATCCCTCCGAGCAAAAGGTTTTTGTCTCGCGAAACGCAGTGTTCTTGGAAAAAGGTTTTCCATCGAATAGTCGACGTGATGAGGTGCTCCTTGAGGAATCAAGTGAGGCACCCCAAGAGGCGACAGTGACATCTGAGCCAGAAGTTCCCACTGATATTGTTCCAGTCCTCCGTAGGTCGGCCAGAGTATCCTATGCACCTGATAGGTATGGATTTCAGGGCCAGACCGATCAGTTGGATAATGATCCGAAGACGTACGGAGAAGCGATGTCGGACATCGATTCGGACAAGTGGCTTGAGGCCATGAAATCCAAGATGGACTTGATGGGTACAAACAAGGCTTGGACCCTAGTAGATCCACCCAAAGGGTTAAACCCGTAGGGTGTAAATGGGTCTACAAACGTAAGGTTGGAGCTGACGGGGAGGTTACAACCTTCAAAGCCAGGCTTGTGGCGAAAGGTTACACTCAACGACCCGGGGTCGATTTTGAGGAAACCTACTCGCCCACAGCAATGGCCAAGTCCATTCGGATACTGCTTGCCATAGCAGCATGATATGACTATGAAATATGCCAGATGGACGTGAAAATGGCTTTCCTTAACGGTTTCATAGAGGAAGAGATCTATATGGATCAGCCGGAAGGTTTCACAACTGTTGGAGAAGAGCAGAAGGTCTGCCGTCTCCAAAGGTCCATCTATGGCCTCAAACAAGCTTCCCAAAGCTGGAACATACGTTTTGATGTAGTCATACGGGGATATGATTTCATCAAGAACGAGTCCGATCCTTGTGTATACAAGAAGATCAGTGGGAGCTCAGTTGCGTTTCTGGTGCTTTACGTGGATGACATCTTGCTCATTGGGAATGATGCTAAGATGTTGGGTACCACTAAAGCTTGGTTGTCAACACAATTCTCCATGAAGGATATGGGCGAGGCATCCTACATCCTTGGCATCAAGATCTACAGGGATAGATCTAAAAGGATGTTAGGAATGGCTCAGTCCTCGTACATTGAGAAAGTCTTGAAGAGATTCAAGATGGAGAACTCAAAACGAGGATTCCTTCCTATGAGGCATGGAATTAAGTTATCCAAGAGGCAGTCTCCTAAGACTGATGAGGAGCTTAAAAGGATGTTGGACATCCCCTATGCTTCAGCCGTAGGCAGCATACAGTATGTTGTTCAGTGCACTAGACCTGATGTGACTTTCGCTTTGAGCGTAACTAGCCGATATCAGTCGTGTGCCGGGGAGGCACACTGAAGTGCAGTCAAGACTATCCTAAAGTACCTGAAAAGGACTAAGGACATGTTCTTGATCTACGGCGGTGGAGAATTGATACTGAAAGGCTATAGCGACGCTAGCTTCCAGTCGGATGACGATGATGCCAAGTCTCAGTCTGGTTATGTGTTCAGACTTAATGGTGGCATGGTCGCTTGGAAGAGTTCCAAGCAGGCTACCACGGCGGACTCCACCACAGAGTCTGAATAAATAGCAGCTTCGGAAGCTGCTAAGGAGGCGGTTTGGATGAAGAGCTATATCCAAGAGTTGGGTGTAGTACCTAGCATCGCTGAGCCAGTGGTTATCTTCTGCGATAAAAACGGGACTATAGCACAAGCAAAGGAACCAAGATGTCATCACCGATCCAAGCACATTCTTAGACGCTACCATCTGCTCTAAGAGATGGTTAGCAGGGGTGACGTTCGGATGGACCGAGTCAGCTCCTTAGAAAACATAGCAGATCCACTTACTAAGCCCATGTCGCAAGTTGCCCATACTCAGCATCTCGATAAGATGGGTTTGAGGTCAATGGGTGATTGGCTTTAGGTCAAGTGGGAGATTGTGAGAATAGGTGACTAGAGAGCCAATAGGTTTGGCGATTTGTAACCTATTATACAACTCGATGTAATTGTAATATTATTATGTGATGAATAAAATGAGTATTTATCACTTATGGTGCTTACTTTGTTGCGCTCATTTCACATTTGTTAAAACGGTGTTTAACATATATCGCAACAAAGCCCACAGACCATGGATAACAACTCGTGCAGTTGGGCCACGCATTGGATGGTGGTCATGAAACCAACTCATTAAGAGTTGGGTCTGAAATGTTCCAAGTCGAGGACCTCGAGACAGGGCATCGAGAGTCCTATTGAGACTTCCGTCAAGAGTCGTATTCATTGGATGAGTGTCGTGTTTCATCGGCGACAGGCGTGGGACGCCTACACGGGGATCATCATATGGAAGCTTTGGAGGCTTGGTCGGTATGATTGGTTTCCCGGTTCCGATAGTACGGGAGTAATCCTCAGACTTGAGGGATCATGGCAGTCGCGTGCACATGACGGCTGTATCTTGGATCTGGCGAGAGGTAATCATTCTATAAGATAATTATCATAAGCCTTGTCCAGTGCAGTCGGAATATGTAGCGACGACGGTGGATTCCAAGAAGAGGATCCGTCCCCTGTCAGTATGTGACAGAGGTATCTCCTATGCACTCGGAGACACGTTCATGTCGTTTAAAGCTGTGGCCACAGTGGTTGGTCGAACAGGGAATGGTTTTCTGTGTCAACGCAATGAAGCATACGTGGCCTTGAGTATTAAGCATAGATGCCTAGTCGAGGATGGGAACCGACGCCCAATTCCATACCCTAGACTAAGGCCGGGAGACGGTAGACGGAAGGATCGTACCCGTACGGAATCGGCGCCTAAATGTTCACGCCAATTCACCTAGTCTCTAGTGCCATGGACCGTGTGGGACACGGGCCCAAGTCTAGCTGAGGGTGAACCTAAAGGGTCACACACAAATCACCGAAGAGGTTGAGAGATCGATTTGGAGTCAATCTCGAAGGATAAAATAAGTATGTGGATTACTTAAGGGAAAGTCCATTGGATGGACAGGCCGATATTGTATCGGGCTTTCGTTTAATCGGTAAATTAGATTTTCGATTAAATATGGAAAGTTGAGACATTGAGACGTTGGATCTTTTAATTCGATTAAAGGATCAACAGGAATAATTTAAATGGATATTAAATTGGATTTATGTTGGATTCCTCGTAATTGGATTATGATAAAACCCGGTCCGTTAAATTATACCCAAGAGGAGAATTAATTCCTATTTTGGAATAGGAAGAAGTTGGACTTCTTCCCTTAATTAAACATGGCCGACATGCTCCCTTGGAGGAAGCAAAATCAGCCATGTTTCATGCTAGGTGGTATGTTGACTTATATCTTTTGGAAAGAGACAAATCAACTCCAATCAAGCTCTTCCCTTTTGGTATGATTTGATCATACCATAAATTTTGGTAAGCTTGATTGAAAAATTTATAGTGATTGATTGGAATGAATCTAGACATCCTTGGATGAACCTAGATACATTCCAATAATCACATTCATTCTGTATATATATTAGAATATACAACACCAAGCACAAGTGATTCATTATTCATCCTTTTCTAGGAAAAAGAGAAAACAAAATCCCTCTCCTCTCTCTCAACTCTCGGCCTCTCTCCCTCTCTCACACTTGTGTTCTTGACTTGATTTTGAATCAAGAAGAAGAACAAAGTAAGTTTAAGAGAGCACTAATTCATAATGTTCTTCTCTTAAACGGATTCCTTCTTAAACCCGTTATTTTCTAGCAAGAAGAACGTGTGTTTCTTCCGGTATGGTTTGGATCACCTTTGGAGAACCCATACGTTTGGATTTCGTGAGCATTCCGGAGAAGGAACAACGATAGTAGCCGGGAGCATACGCTAAACAATCAAAGGTAATGGTTTTACGACGCTTTGATTGATTTAATATACATCTATGCCCTATGTGTTTAAATATATATTTCTAATATTTACACATCCTACATCGAACGCCCGGTTGAGCACCCAAGGGTACACCCCTTTGGATTTGTTTATTTGAATTAGATTTAAATTTATGCACTATTTTCTCGCTTTCTCGCTTCCGCTCGCGCTCCCGGGCGGATCCGCTTGTCCTTCATCCCTCACCCAGGCACTCATGGTAGTAAAAAGCAAGGGATTGCTAGCCCGGCCCAGAACGGCCAAGGATGGACCTACCCGACCCAAGTTGGACAAGTTCTTCCAGTTTCACAATGACTATGGGAATACCAAAGAAGAATGTCGTCATCTAAAGAATGAGATAGAGAGGCTCATGCAAAAGGGGTATCTGCAAAAATTCGTGTGCAGAGAAAAGGCCTAAGGTATAAGTCCCTACAAAAAAAGGGACGCTCACAAAGGAAGGCACCCTCGGAACCTAACCCGTAGCTCGCCCGAGGAGAAGGCCATAAAAGCTCCCCTTTGGGACAGTGAGGAGGCCATCCCCATCGAAAGGGGGTCATCTGTATGATAGCAGGAGAACCTATAGGAGGGGATTCTCTTCGAGCTAGAAGGGCCCTTATAAGGGAAATGGAAAATAGCTTCGCTAATGAAATATTTGATGCGGACGCAGTTGCCGATAGTCCTATCATCTAGTTTGAACCCAATGAAAGAGCTGGGTTGGCGTTGCCTTAGACTGACGCCTTAGTAATCACAACCACCCGAGCCAATTATGAAGTAATCCGGATATTTATTTATTCTGGGAGCTCAGCAGAAATCCTCTTTAGAGGAGCATACAATCAAATGCAACTAGGGCATATCCCCTTGGAGGTGGTGGACACCTTGTTGTATAGCTTCGCAAGAGAAATGGTCGCCTATCGCCATGATAGCTCTCCCTCTCTGCCTGGGAGAGATACCCTTGAGAAGGACCTGCTTGATAAAGTTTCTAGTGGTAGACATCCCCTCGGCATATAATGTGATCTTGAGAAGACCTACTCTTAATACCTTTCGGGAGATCGTCTCCACATTCCATTTGAGAATTACATTTCCAGTGCGAGGGGGATAGGTGAAGTAAATGGAGATAAACTCTAGTCTCGAAAGTGTTATGTTGAGGTTGTACAAAAAGGATAGAAGAACAGGTTCGAGGATCTTCCCACAGAAGAGGCTTGAAAGCGGCAAGGAAAATCCCCCTAAGGGGAGGCAGAGTCCAAAAAGGCAAGTCGTCTCCTACCTGAGGAAGCAATTGACAAGGAGGATGATCCCACTAAAGTTCAATCCATGGAAGAGATGCTCACCATTGAACTAATCCTAAAGAACCCCAGTAAAATAAATTGGGTCTGCTAACAATTGCAAGGGCAACTCCTAGCGGTCGACAAGCTCTTGGCGGTCGGGCACATCGAAGAGATACAATTTCAAGAATGGCTCTCTAATGTGGTGTTAGTTCCTGAACCGGGAGGCAAATAGAGAATGTGTGCGGATTTTTGAGACCTGAACAAAGTGAAAGCATGCGTGGATCATCCTGAGAGGGAGCATGTGGAAGTTTGATAAATTAAAAACATGACATTAAAACGTGCTATAAAACAGAAAGTAAATACACGTTCAAGGGGTGTTCCCTTGAACCTTCCGGGTGTTCGGTGTATCTCATGATCAAAATAAAATATGCTAAATCATGGTGGCCACAGGGTTGCAACAAAAGTAACAAGAAAAACCTACCCGTTGTCATTTTCTTCAAACTGCTACGTGCGTTGTTCCATGTTTTGTCACCAAGATTCCAAATCAGGAACCCTCTAAATTTTCCACCTAATCCACCGGATCTTGATCCCCCGTGCTAGCAAGAAATCAAGAAAAATTTATAGGAGGACAAATCGACCTAGCGTTATGAATTAACGTGATCGATTGGCCTATAGTTTTCTTGTATCAAAACAAGGGAACCGGAACAATTTCTTGGAGAGGAGACGAGAGGAGAGTCGGCCGAGAGAGAGGGAGAGAGAGGCTGAGTATGTGTGTGTGCGAGCTAGAGTTTCATCACCTAGTGGTGTGTATTTCTATGAGTATTTATATAAGGGGATTTCTCCTAGTCTCTTCAAACTCTCATAGAGAAGCATAGGTTGACTAGATTTTTGACCTAGTCAAATCCTAGTCAACATAAAAAAGGGACCAAGTCAAACTTGATCCTAGCCATTGATCTCTCCATTTCAATCTCATCCGTCCATCTCTTAGATGGACTTTATGGATTATTATAAATCTAATTTAAAATAAGCCCTAAGGCTTTAAATTATTAAATAATTATTTTGAGACTATTTCTCAATTATATAAATCCAATTTATTAGTTAATTCTATTTAATCCAATTTAAAGAATTTACGATCCCAGAAAAAAGTGAACCAAATTAATCTAATTAAATTGTTCTACCTCCCGGAATTAATTCTAAATTATTTCCTCTACTACCGGTGGATTGTGCGTAACACTTTAGGTTCACCCTCAGCTACACTTGGCTGAATCTCCAATCATCCTTTGATGGAAAAATCGTCTATCACCAGGGGTGGCCATCTAGCAACGGCCCATGGCACTAGAGACTAGGTGAATATTATGGGTGTGAACATTTAGGCTCTTTAGTACGTTTGTCCTTCCGTCTTCCATTTCACGGCCATAGTCTAAGGTGTGGACAATAGGTGTCGGTACCCATTCTTGACTACAGCTTTGGCTCGTCCATACCAAACTTCACAGGGATCTCATCCCACTGTTCGGTTACTGTGGCCATAGATTTACTGGAGGACGAGTCTCAGAGTGTAAGTGACACATCACTATCAATCCTATTGACATGAGACAGATTCTATATTAGGACCTATTGTTCACACTACACACCTTGACTGCACTAGATAGGGCTTATGGCAACCCAGTCTCTTGACTTGGTAACCTCTTGCCAAATCTAAGATACAGGCACGGTGTGTATGTGACCACAATAGTCCCCCAAGTCCGATGACCAAACTCATACTATTTAAAATCGGAATTCAAGTCATATCGACCAACCCACTGAAGGTTTTCCATATGACGATTCCCACGAGTCACCTCAGTCAGCCAGCACCAAGCTGGCTAACCCACTTGATAGAAATCGGTGGATCGTCCCGGGAGATTAACGCGAATAGCGGAAGCGCGAAATAGTGCGTAATAAAAAATTACAAACATAATTAAATGGAATTTAAAACTATGCATAATATTCATAAACGAATCAAGGGGTGTGCCCTTGATTCTCCCGGGCGTTCGGTGTATCTCATGTTCAATAAAACACAACATGGAGGCCATAGAATTGAAATCGAAAAAAAACGAAATTAAAGAACCTACCCGGTTGTAGTTTTGTCTTCGTTTCGGCTACACGCATTGTTCCCCGTTTGGCACCAAGATCTCAAATAAGAGACCCTCTAAATCATCTCACTCGCTCCACCGGAAAGCAAACAACCCTTGTGCTAGCAAGAAATAATTTGGGGAGAAGAGACATCGATACACGCTATGAATTAACGCAATCAATATCTCTTATGTTCTTAACTTGAATAAAATCAAGAAGAACAAAGTATAATTCTTGGAGATTAAGAAAAGGGCATGGACGAATTTTTGAGAGGAAATTGAGAGATGAGAGTTGTAGAGAATACTAGGTGTAAGTGTGTGTGTTTTTAAGTATTTATAGAAGATGGAATTCCTATTCCTTCTCAAACTCTTCCAAAGAGACACACTTTGACTAGGACTTTGATCTAGTCAAATCCTAGTCAAATTAGGCTTTGATTAAGTCAAATTAATCATGGCCATTCATCTCATCATTCTCTAGATCAAATCTTGTCCATCCATTTTGATGGGCTTTTTGGAATGGGCTTTATTTAATTCTAAATTAAATGATCCCATGGACTTTATATTAAAATCCTATTTAATATACTAAGCCCATTAATTAATTAATGGAATGGACTTTATTTAATTCCAAATTAAATAGTCCATGGACTTTATATTAAATCCTATTTAATACCAAGCCCATTAATTAATTAATTCACCCTTTTAATCTAATTAAAAGGAAAGCCCATGCTTTGTAAAATTCATAAATCTAATTTATGAACTCAAGCCCGATTATTCCAAATAATACATCGAGGCTTGTATCTCCAAGAAGTATAATTTAATTCCATTAAATTAAACCTTCTGCCGGAATTAATTCCAAATTAATTCCCTTTCATTTGGTGTAGCGGGTGTGACTCTTTAGGTTCACCTTTCAGCTAGACTTGGACCTACTTTTTGTTATTTCATAACCAAAGTAGTCCGTTACCAATGGGTGGCCATCTAGCAACGGTCCATGGCACTAGAGACTAGGTGAATTTATGGTGTGAACATTTAGGCTCCGAGTTATACGCAGGTGCGGTCCTACCGACGCTCGATACGTACGGGTACGGTCCTACTGTCGCCTGTCTCCCGGCCTTTAGTCTAGGGGTCGGTTCCCATCGTTGACTAGGCAACTATGCATAATGCTCGAGATAGGTTTAACTCGACGTAGGAAATCCTTTCCCACTACATCAAGTGCTATGGCCATAGACTTTGTGAGTCTAAAACCATCTCCGAGCGCATAGGAGATCTTGTTGTCATATCCTTTGACAGGGGACAAATCCTATCTTGGAATTCACCGTTCTTACATACTCCGACTGAACTGGACGAGGCTTATGATGACCATGTGATATAATCGGTCAAATTTCACCAGATCCAAGATACAGCCTTAGTATGTAGGGGACTGCCGTGATCCTCAAGTCTGAGGACTAATCCCGTACTATCGGAACCGGGAATACGAGTCATACCGACCAAGCCCGAGTAGCTTCTATATGACGATTCCCGCGAGTCACCTCAGTCGGCCGCTCCCCAGCAGACCGACCCACTAAGACTGCTTAGACGATCCTCGTCACCCGTCGATGAAACACGACAGCCGACGCTTAGTGCAAGTCTCAAATGGATTCTCGATGCCCTGTCTCGAGATTCCTTTGACTTGGAGTATTTCAGACTGATTCGGCGAAACTGATTTCATGAACCTACCTCCAAGCGTAGTTCCAATTTCCCGAAATGTTATTTCAGTCTGTGGGCGTTTGTTGTGACATCGTAACGATGCAAGCAGTAAGTACAACAAACTCATGCCTATGAATCCTTACCACATTCATTAACATAATATTACTTGTTCACAGATTGACGAATGGTTCTCAGAACAGCCAATACCATTGACTTTCTGGTCACCTATTCTAACAATCTCCCACTTGACCAATAAGTCAATTACCCACTTTGTTCAGAATCCACTGAGTATGAGTAATCTACGATACCGACTAAGGTATTGTGAGTCCGCTTATATTTCCTTGCGAAGCAATACGGTCTAACCGTGTTACCTCTATCCACCATTGCCTCTTAGAGATGGTGGTTGTCTAAGAATATTTTCGTGGATCTTGTGATGAGATCTCGTGCCAATACTCCCATAGCCAAGTTGCCTGCCATATAGGCGAACATGGCTTGGTCGTCCTAGGCGCCACGTCCATCCTATGGATGCGGTCTTCATCAGTAACCACTATCCGATACACTCGTCATTGGGCCTGACTGTGCATACCTTTGAGACTAACTGGTTTTCACTTATGCTCTGGAAGCTAGTATCGCTTTAGCCTTCCAAAAACAACTCTCAATAGACGGTGCATCATGAACACATCTTTAGTCCTTATTCAGGTACTAAGGATCGTTCTTGATTGCTGTCTTCAACCCCGCAGTGCATTACCGATTTATGTTGAGCCATGCTAGAAGCACTCTCAACATCGGTTCCTATGCACTGAGTAAACATATCATATGTTTGCCTAGGTTTAAGACGTAGGGGATACTCAACAAGCAAGCCTTCTCATTAGTCCACCGTGACTAAGTCTTGAATGGCTTGATGCTTTATGCATAGTATCCAAGTTTTCTCATCAGTCTTACTATGGCTGAGTCTCGAACAACTTGTCCCTCTACATATATGAGCTTTTCTCATCAGTCCACCATGACTGAGTCTTTGAAAAGCTCAATTCATGATATGTATGTGGGATCCCTAAAATGTCATCGAGAATTTTCGTGAGTTACAGTTTGTGTTTTAGTGATTCCTAATGCCTTGAATTCATCCATGAATCAAGATATTACACACTTAAACACTTGGAACACCATTTCTACTCCCACTGATCACCTACGTCGTTTAAGACCGAGTCATGCTCCGTATGAGCTCGTCAAAACGAATATTCCAGTTATGCGGTGTTTCAAACCTTGTTTGAATTTCCTAGCGGATTCTATGGCTCCTCTCCATAAATCCTACTACGATGTCCAACATCACGTTCCGCAGGTCATTTGGATTACTATCCAAATTTGACCGAACATATCCGATCACTCGTACCTCTTACGACATTCGGGTTCGTTCTTGGAATATGATCAATTTAAGAAATGCGATTCTAAGCAACGTTAGTATTATTCTGTCGTAAACTTGTACAAATTAGACACCGAATCTAATTTGTCTCCCACTAGTCCCTTGACGTATGTAGGATCCTCTACATGCTCAAGGACTTTGTCGGGACACAGGCTTGCCAAACCATGGCTCCTTGTGCGTGACTCCTAGCAAAGTGCCACGTTCCTTACGTTGGCAATTTTGAGTCTACGTCTATACGGGCTAAGGTAATTGGGCGAAACTTCGATCGATCTTCGTCTAACGAGACTTGATCGTTCCCTTTATCAGAGACCGTCATACTTGGCCTTTACAGGAAACGTTTCATTGAGAATTCCATTCTCAACTTGGATGCTCAAGAGCTCCCACTAAATACACGGCCTTTTCGATCCTATCGAAACAGGTTTAATTTTGCAACCATTTATGGTTCACCTCCTTAAGTCTAATTCCCAAACCTCCTATGGGACCTTTAGACTTTTGAACCCTCTTATGGTCTTGTGTATTAGTAACCTACAGTTGTCTTATTGGCTCCCTTTCAATAGACTATTTGGCAAGCCTACTTTGTCCAACAAAGAGCTTTCGGACTTTCTTCTTCATAAAAGACTTGTAAATTTAGTCGATTCGAATCATCTATTTCTAGATTCATCAAACTTTCCAATTTACTTATCTTTTAATAAGAAGAAATGTCCTAGCTGTTGTAGATGCCAAATCTGCAAGTTGGTCTTGATTAATCCATTTAGATAATTTGAATTTTGAGTATCCATAAATCTTTTATGGGATGGTATTTTAGGAATTTACGTACTAGCAAACATGAATCATTATTCAATAATTTTGTTTGATCAAATATGTATGTAATAAACCTTTGTCCAACAAAGAGACATACTTTTGATCATGCTAGGTTACGTAATTCCTATATTATCCTAACATGATCACGATTATGAGCCTAACAAGTCTCTAGTCCTTTTCATCAATGGACCTTGCCATTGTTGAATCCTAGAACTGTTCTTGGCTTTTAAGTCCTTATTCACTTTCTGCAAACCACCTGCAGATTAGTGATAGGAATGGTATCAAATACCAAATAGAGATCATGTCAATACTCAATATCAAATTTTTACCTACATTGGAGAGAGGTTTAGAATACTCCCCTTTCCAATGGCCCTCTTTACGACAGTAAATGCTTACGTTCTTAGAATCTATGAACTTGACTACTTGAACCTTTTGCTCTTTCCTTTTCCTCCACCTTGTGTTGTAAAGGAACAACACTTGAAGTGCTGCAATAGTTGATGTTACCTTACCCTTCTTCCTCCTTTAGCGTCTGGCACCCTTGCCTTTCGCTATGGAGGTTGAAGCCTCTCCTACTAGTACCGACGGCGCAGATTTTGCAATCGTTGCCTCGTACTAGACCGACATAATTATCAACCTATGAAGATCTTTTCTAAGCTCATTCATGTTGATAATTAATGGTTCGTAGGAGGGAGGAAGAGACTGGAGGATCATGTCAATGTACGTCTCCTTTTCAAGACTGACATGGAGGTCTTTTGAGCTTCTCCACTAGGGATTGCATCATCACTCCATGTTCTTTGTACCGACATCCTTTCCGTCATCTTAGCTCCAAACATGCCTTCGTTGCATTTTACCCCACATGCTGGTCCAAGACCATATAGACATGATGCAAGCGAAGCATAGTTTGAGCCAACATCATTATATCCTATTTGCCGGTGGTCATCCTTCAACTTTTGAATGCCAAGCGTTCCCTTAGTTGTCGACCCTCCGGCAAGCGCTGAGGAACGTCCTCATTCCGGTATATGAGTTAAGGTTCTGGAAATCTAAGACCATCTTAAGATTTCGCAGTCAATTCGTGTAATTGGTTCCTTTTTAATGAGCCTCTTAGTGATGTGTTTGGTGGATTCTTAGACATTCACAACATATATGTAAAGCAGAAAATAATAAGTAGAATGAAGTAATATTTTGGTTAAGTCTCGGTCTTTAGTCCTTAACCTCTCCCACTATTTCTACGAAAACACGGCACTCTCAAACGTTGTTTTCGGGAAATCCTTTCCTAGTGGGCTCGGGATCCACAGCGATCTCCCCCATTACCCCGCTTTTACGATTCGCATGGGAAAAGAACCCGTGGGAGGTATTCCATACCATTCTCGTTCCACGAGATTCCCAAGATAATTGCCTCACCCTTTCACGTGATCCCGAGGACTCCAAGCGAATCACGTTATTCGGGCGTTAGACCCGACCCAATCAACCGATTCATAGACTCACTGCTACCTCCACGACTCGTGAGACAGGTAACAGTAGTCTACTCATTGTTCATGATAAAGTGCAGCTTCTTTTAAGCACGATAGTCGTGCCACGACTCGTGAGACCACGCTATCGACCTAAAAGATCTTCCTCACTTTTGCCATGGATGGAAGGCTTGGACAGACTCCCAGAGTCCTAGTCCATTTATTAAGGGTCTATATTTAACTTGGTTCAACCAAGTGAGAGTTTTGATAGAACGAGACCTCATCACATATATTAAGTATTGCATTGCGTGCGTTATGGCAGAAATATTCTAAGCGTGAATGTAACCATACATAAAGCATATAGAATAATCATAAGCATATAATACGCATCGCATGCAAAATAAAGCCTAGCACGCCCCTGTAGGATGATCACAAGCCCAAACCTATGCGACCCACTGAGCCCGCAGTGGATCTATGGTCATTCTAAGGGTAGGCCCTACACTATTTACAAGATTTAATAACCCATTACATGCAATGGGCCTTGTAAGTCCTCTTTATCTTCTTGGGCTCTCCATCGTAGGCCTACACCGGGCTTCTTCTCCATGGATCCTCCGTGGGCCATCTGATGGCAACCTCCATGGGCCTCCAACACCTTGGGCTTATCTTCTCTTGCAGCTTTTATTTAAAAAAATAAAAACCTCACCACTAATTCTACTCTCATTACATCATAAAATAAGAAACCCCAATTAAACATTTGGGGGGAGTACATTGGGAGGGAGAGAGAAAGCCTTATTATTCCAAGGCACTAGAAGAGAGACAGAGAGGAAAATAAAGAGGCCCACAGGCCACAACCCAATAAATAAATGTAAATAAACCATACATGCGGTCTAGGGGTTTTGTGATCATCCTTTGTCAAATCAATTAACACAAATAGCACAAATACATATCCCACGTAAAATATGCTATACCAACATCCATGATAATCCATATCATAAAATAAATGCAGAAACTACATGTAAAATATCCACACCAAACATTGGATAATAGTGCAACCTATGCACAACGATTTTTGTTGGAAAAACCTTTTCCATAATTAACAAGGCAATATTAATTCTATGAAATATAAAATCTCAACCAAAATTAAAATGCCCCAAGTTAATTAATTCAGAAAAATTCCCAGAATTATGCAGAAAAATCAAATTTTTTTCTGAAACACAAAAATCAACAATTCAAGAATATGCCCATTTATTCAAGAATTCCAAAATCCAACATTCGTGCAATATTAGTACATGTTAAGATCTACTCATGCTCAAACCATAAAATAACCATGATGTCCAACATCATAAAACGCAGAAATTATTGCGAAATTTCACATATGAATTTTGATCATTGGTGCAACCATTGCAAAAATTAAATCTTGTTAGGAAACCCTTTCCTCATCAACCAAGCAATATTTATTTTAGAAAATTCCAAATCTCAAAAAATAAATATTCTAAGTCAACGGGTTCAGAATAATGCAGAAAATATCATAAAAATAATACAGTAAAAACAGTTTTGAAAACGAGCCAAAAACGGGAGAGAAACGGAAAACGGCACAGCCGGCCGGCCAGGCGCGCGCGCGCGCGCAGGCTCCTCTGCCAGCGCGCGCCTGCGCCTAGCGCTTGCGCGCGCGCGCACGCGCGCGGCCGGCACAGCGCGCGCGCTGTCCGCGCACGCTGGGCGCGCTGGCCGGCGCGCGCGCAGGCCCCTGCCTGCACGCGCGCCAGGCCGCGCCCTGTGCGCGCGGCCAGCGTGCTGCTGCTGCCGGTTCGCCGTTTTTCACTCCTTTTCGATTTTTCATGCAATTTTTCTGAACCACAAGATAAATTAAACCCTAGAACATGTATAAACACATTCAAGAAAACCAAGATCCAAAATCCCATGCAAAATTAAACGCCAATAAATATCCACGATAAACATGCTATAAACGTAAATTAAAACACGTTTATCATGCTTAAGCGCACATAGCACATAGAATTCTAGGCCTATACACCGAACCGGGCTCTGATACCACTGATAGAAATCGGTGGATCGTCCCGGGAGATTAACGCGAATAGCGGAAGCGCGAAATAGTGCGTAATAAAAATTACAAAGCATAATTAAATGGAATTTAAACTATGCATAATATTCATAAACGAATCAAGGGGTGTGCCCTTGATTCTCCCGGGCGTTCGGTGTATCTCATGTTCAATAAAACACAACATGGAGGCCATAGAATTGAAATCGAAAAAAAATGAAATTAAAGAACCTACCCGGTTGTAGTTTTGTCTTCGTTTCGGCTGAAAGAAATCGGTGGATCGTCCCGGGAGATTAACGCGAATAGCGGAAGCGCGAAATAGTGCGTAATAAAAATTACAAAGCATAATTAAATGGAATTTAAACTATGCATAATATACATAAACGAATCAAGGGGTGTGCCCTTGATTCTCCCGGGCGTTCGGTGTATCTCATGTTCAATAAAACACAACATGGAGGCCATAGAATTAGAAACGAAAACCATAATTAAAGAACCTACCCGGTGTAGTTTTGTCTTCGTTCGGCTACATGCATTGTTCCCCGTTTTGCACCAAGTTCTCAAGAAGAGACCCTCTAAATCATCTCACTCGCTGCACCGGAAAGCAACGAACCCTTGTGCTAGCAAGAAAATCATTGGGGAGAAGAGACATCGGTACACGCTATCAATTAACGCAACCGGCGTCTCTTACGTTCTTAACTTGAATAAAATCAAGAAGAACAAAGTATATTTCTTGGAGAGAAGAAAGAGGGTGGACGAATTTGAGAGAGATGAGAGATGAGAGTTGTAGAGAATACTAGGTGTAAGTGTGTGTTTTTTTAAGTATTTATAGAAGATGGAATTCCTATTCCTTCTCAAACTCTTCCAAAGAGACACACTTTGACTAGGATTTTGACCTAGTCAAATCCTAGTCAAATTAGGCTTTGATTAAGTCAAATTAATCATGGCCCTTCATCTCATCATTCTCTAGATCAAATCTTGTCCATCCATTTTGATGGGCTTTATGGAATGGGCCTATTTAATTCTAAATTAAATTTCCCATGGACTTTATATTAAAATCCTATTTAATATACTAAGCCCATTAATTAATGGAATGGACTTTATTTAATTCCAAATTAAATAGTCCATGGACTTTATATTAAATCCTATTTAATACCAAGCCCATTAATTAATTCCATAGAATGGGAATTATTTAATTCTAAATTAAATAGTCCCATGGACTTTATATTAAATCCTATTTAATATACTAAGCCCATTAATTAATTAATGGAATGGACTTTATTTAATTCCAAATTAAATAGTCCATGGACTTTATATTAAATCCTATTTAATACCAAGCCCATTAATTAATTAATTCACCCTTTTAATCTAATTAAAAGGAAAGCCCATGCTTTGTAAAATTCATAAATCTAATTTATGAACTCAAGCCCGATTATTCCAATAATACATCGAGGCTTGTATCTCCAAGAAGTATAATTTAATTCCATTAAATTAAACCTTCTCCCGGAATTAATTCCAAATTAATTCCCTTTTCATTTGGTGTAGCGGGTGTGACTCTTTAGGTTCACCTTTCAGCTAGACTTGGACCTACTTTTCATTATTTCATAACTAAAGTAGTCCGTTACCATGGGTGGCCATCTAGCAACGGTCCATGGCACTAGAGACTAGGTGAATTTATGGTGTGAACATTTAGGCTCCGAGTTATACGCAGGTGCGGTCCTACCGACGCTCGATACGTACGGGTACGGTCCTACTGTCGCCTGTCTCCCGGCCTTTAGTCTAGGGGTCGGTTCCCATCGTTGACTAGGCAACTATGCATAATGCTCGAGATAGGTTTAACTCGACGTAGGAAATCCTTTCCCACTACATCAAGTGCTATGGCCATAGACTTTGTGAGTCTAAACCACCATCTCCGAGCGCATAGGAGATCTTGCTGTCATATCCTTTGACAGGGGACAGATCCTATCTTGGAATTCACCGTTCTTACATACTCCGACTGCACTGGACGAGGCTTATGATGACCATGTGATATAATCGGTCAAATTTCACCAGATCCAAGATACAGCCTTTAGTATGTAGGGGACTGCCGTGATCCTCAAGTCCGAGGACTAATCCCGTACTATCGGAACCGGGAATACGAGTCATACCGACCAAAGCCCGAGTAGCTTCTATATGACGATTCCCGCGAGTCACCTCAGTCGGCCGCTCCCCAGCAGGCCGACCCACTAACACTGCTTAGACGATCCTCGTCACCCGTCGATGAAACACGACAGCAGATGCTTAGTGCAAGTCTCAAATGGATTCTCGATGCCCTGTCTCGAGATTCCTTTGACTTGGAGTATTTCAGACTAATTCGGCGAAACTGATTTCATGAACCTACCTCCAAGCGTAGTTCCAATTTCCCGAAATGTTATTTCAGTCTGTGGGCGTTTGTTGTGACATCGTAACGATGCAAGCAGTAAGTACAACAAACTCATGCCTATGAATCCTTACTGCATTCATTAACATAATATTACTTGTTCACAGATTGACGAATGGTTCTCAGAACAGCCAATACCATTGACTTTCTGGTCACCTATTCTAACATCGGCTACACGTATTGTTCCCCGTTTTGCACCAAGATCTCAAATAAGAGACCCTCTAAATCATCTCACTCGCTCCACCGGAAAGCAAACAACCCTTGTGCTAGCAAGAAATAATTTGGGGAGAAGAGACATCGATACACGCTATGAATTAACGCAATCAATGTCTCTTATGTTCTTAACTTGAATAAAATCAAGAAGAACAAAGTATAATTCTTGGAGATTAAGAAAAGGGCATGGACAAATTTTTGAGAGGAAATTGAGAGATGAGAGTTGTAGAGAATACTAGGTGTAAGTGTGTGTGTTTTTAAGTATTTATAGAAGATGGAATTCCTATTCCTTCTCAAACTCTTCCAAAGAGACACACTTTGACTAGGACTTAGATCTAGTCAAATCCTAGTCAAATTAGGCTTTGATTAAGTCAAATTAATCATGGCCATTCATCTCATCATTCTCTAGATCAAAATCTTGTCCATCCATTTTGATGGGCTTTATGGAATGGGCTTTATTTAATTCTAAATTAAATGATCCCATGGACTTTATATTAAAATCCTATTTAATATACTAAGCCCATTAATTAATTAATGGAATGGACTTTATTTAATTCCAAAATTAAATAGTCCATGGACTTTATATTAAATCCTATTTAATACCAAGCCCATTAATTAATTAATTCACCCTTTTAATCTAATTAAAAGGAAAGCCCATGCTTTGTAAAATTCATAAATCTAATTTATGAACTCAAGCCCGATTATTCCAAATAATACATCGAGGCTTGTATCTCCAAGAAGTAATAATTTAATTTCCATTAAATTAAACCTTCTGCCGGAATTAATTCCAAATTAATTTCCTTTCATTTAGTGTAGCGGGTGTGACTCTTTAGGTTCACCTTTCAGCTAGACTTGGACCTACTTTTTGTTATTTCATAACCAAAGTAGTCCGTTACCATGGGTGGCCATCTAGCAACGGTCCATGGTGAAAGATTATGTGGATCGTCCCGGGAAAAGCGCGAATGCGGAAGCGCGGTATAATGAAAAATTAAAACGGAATTTAAACATGCTTTTAAATTAAAAACACGTCTCAAAGGGTGTGCCTTTGAAATTTTCCCGGGCATTCGGTGTATCTCATGAACGTATAACATAAAATAAATCATGGAGGCCATAGGGTTGAAAATTAAAGAGGGACGAAAATTTAAAACGAGACCTACCCGTTGTCGTTTTCGTCTTCAACGGCTACACGCGTTGTTCCCCGTTTTGCACCAAGATCCCGTCTTTGAGACCCTCTAATTCGTGACACACGATCCACCCACGTATCTTGCACGTCGTGCTAGCAACGAACAAGTGTATAATTTTGGAGTGGATGAATCAATAACACATTATCAATTAATGGTATTGATTCATCAAGATTCTAATGTTCCAAGAACAAAAGAATCAAGAAAACTATTTTCTTGAGAGAGAGAGGGGCGGACGAGAGAGATGGGAGAGAGAGAGAAACCGTGTGTGTGTGTTTGTGTGTGTGTGTGGAGTTTCATCATCATGTAAATTGTAGGATGCTAGGGGTTTATATAGAAGAGGAGTTTAATCCTCTTTAAACTCCTCTTTTAAGAACTCTAATTTGATTAGGATTTTGACCTAGTCAAAGTCCTAGTCAAACTAGTGTTTTGACCTAGTCAAAACGATCCTAGCCATCCATCTCTCCCATTAACCTCAACCGTTGATTTAATTTAATTTAATGGAAATATTTAAAACCTATTTAAATATTTCCAAGAGGCTAAAATAAATATAAATATTATTTAAGCCCATTAAATAAATCCTTTTGATAAATCCAATTTATCAATTTAATTCCTTCTATCAAATAGAAAGAAATTATTTCTCCAAGAAAAAATAAAGGTCCCGGTTAAATCAAATTTAATCATTCCTTCACTCCAATATTTAATTCCAAATTAAATATTTAATTGTGTGTGGATAGTGTGTGACTCTTTAGGTTCACCATTCAGCTAGACTTGGTCGGATTCCTAGAATCCGTCCGTTACCATGGGTGGCCGTCTAGCAACGGTCCATGGCACTAGAGACTAGGTGAAATATTCAGGGATGAACATTTAGGCTCTAACAGTACGCTTGTCCTTCTGTCTTCGGTCTCATCACTTAGTGTCTAGGCACGGATAACGCAGGCACCCATCTTGGACCTAAGTGTCGGTCTGTCCTCACTAAACGCCGCAAGGGAAACCTTCCCTTCTGTTCAGTCACTGTGGCCACAGTTTTAGGGACAAGAACCTAGAGCATACATGAGACTCAACTGTCAAAACCTATTGACAGGAGACAGATCCTTTCTTGGAAACTACTGTCACTTTGCACACCAGGACTGCACTAGACATGGCTTATGACTACCAAAGAGAATTCTGGCAATCTCTCACCATATCTACGATACAGTTCTGATGTACAGGTAAACTCAGTAATTCCTCAAGTCAAAGGACTTGACCTGTACCGTTGGAACCGGGAATACTTGTCATACCTTGCAGACCATACTCAAAGGTCCTCCGTAAGACGGTTCCCACGAGTCACCTCAGTCAGCTGCGTCCCAGCAGGCTAACCCACTAACACTGCTTAGACGATCCTCGTCACCCGTCGATGAAACACGACAGCAGATGCTTAGTGCAAGTCTCAAATGGAATCCCGGTACCCATTTTCGGGATTCCTTGACTTGGAGATTTCCGGACTTGATTCGGGAAGACTGATTTCATGGACCTACCTCCAAGCGTAGTCCCAGTCCCCGAAACGAATCTCAGTCCGTGGGCTCTATTTGCGTAGTGAACAGATATGGATAAATAGGTGCAAGTGAACACAAACAAAGTAATGCCAAATGAAAATTCACTTCTTTATTCATTAATGATTTATCAAAACACCTATAATTGTCTAGACATAGGTTACATATACCCGCCAAAATTGGCTTACATGGTCACCTATTCTAACAATCTCCCACTTGACCTTTAAAGCCAATCACCCATATGCCTAATCCCCATCTTCTCAAGATGTTGCGTATGAGCACTTTGCGACATAGGCTTTGTCAGCGGGTCTGCTGTGTTGTCTGCTGAGTTGACTCGGTCCATCCGAACGTCACCTCTTCCTACCATTTCTCCAAGAAGATGGTAGCGTCTAAGAATGTGTTTGGAACGGTGGTGAGATCTCGGTTCCTTTTGCTTGCGCTATTGCACCGTTGTTATCACAGAAGATGACAACGGGCTCGGCGATGCTAGGCACCACACCCAACTCTTGGATGTAGTTTCTCATCCAAACCGCTTCCTTGGCAGCTTCTGAAGCTGCTATGTATTCAGCCTCAGTGGTGGAGTCAGCAGTGGTTGCTTGCTTGGAACTTTTCCAAGCCACTACTCCTCCGTTGAGCTTGAATACATACCCCGATTGAGACTTGGCATCATCGTCATCAGACTGGAAGCTGGCGTCGCTAAAGCCTTCCAGAATTAGTTTTCCATTGCCATAAGACTAAGAACATTTCCTTAGTCCTCCTTAGGTACTTAAGGATGCCCTTAACTGCATTCCAATGTGCCTCTCCTGCACAGGACTGATATCTGCTAGTCACGCTCAAAAGCGTATGCAATGTCAGGCCTGGTGCAGTGGACCGCATATTGGATGCTTACCTACGGCAGAAGCATAGGGGATGACTTTCATCTTCTCAAGTTCCTCATCAGTCTGCGGGGACTGTTTCTTGGACAACTTGATCCCATGCCTCATAGGAAGGAACCCTCGTTTGGAGTTGTCCATTCGATATCTCTTTAGGACTTTCTCCATATACGAGTTTTGGGTGAGCCCTAACATCCTTTTAGATCTGTCCCTGACAATCTGGATGCCTAGGATGTAGGATGCTTCACCCAAGTCCTTCATGGAAAACTTGGTTGACAGCCGTGCTTTCGTGTTTCCTAACATTCTGACGTCATTTCCAATGAGCAGAATGTCATCCACGTAAAGCACTAGGAACACTATGGAGCTCCCACTGACCTTCTTGTATACACAAGGGTCGGATTCGTTTTTGATGAAGTCATAACCCCGTATTACCTCATCAAATCGAATGTTTCCAACTTCGGGAAGCTTGTTTGAGGCCATAGATGGACTTCTGGAGACGACAGACCTTCTGTTCTTCTCCAGCGACCGTGAAACCCTCCGGCTGATCCACATAGATCTCTTCTTCAACGAAGCCGTTGAGGAAAGCCGTTTTTCACGTCCATCTGCCATATTTCATAGTCATACCATGCTGCTATGGCAAGCAGGATCCGAATGGATTTAGCCATGGCTACTGGCGAGTAGGTATCCTCAAAATCGACCCCGGGTCGTTGAGTGTATCCCTTAGCTACAAGCCTAGCCTTGAAGGTAGTGACCTCTCCATCAACGCCGAGTTTGCGCTTGTAGACCCACTTACAGCCCACTGGCTTAACACCTTTCGTGGATCTACAAGTCTCCAAACTTGGTTCTCGCTCATGGAGTCCATTTCGGTTTTCATGGCCTCAAGCCATTTCCCAGAGTCGATGTCTGACATCGCTTCCCCGTATGTCTTAGGATCGTTATCCAGAAGATCGGTCGCACCTAGAAATCCATATCTCACTGGAGGTCTGGATTCTCTAGTGGACCTTCGGAGAACGGGAACGTTAGTGGTAACTGTGGGCGCTGACTGTATCGGAGCCGGCGGTTCAGGGGTCGGGGCTGGCCTGCCTTGAGGTTGTCCTTCATGCCTAGCATGTTGGACTTCTCTAGGTAGGTCAGTCCTCTAGTGTCTATCCTGAATCCTCTAGGTGAGGTTTCCGCGACTGTTTCTGATGACTGAGTTCCATCACTTGATTCCTCAAGGATCAGCTCATCAGGTTGGATATCCTCTGTGAAGCCTTGCTCCAAGAATACTGCATTCCTTGAAACAAATAACTTTTGTTCCAAAGGGTCATAAAAGTAATAACCCGCAGTTTCTTTAGGGTATCCAACGAACCTGCATAGGCTAGACCTGGATTCTAGCTTATCTCCCACTAACCTCTTGACGTATGCGGGGCTACCCACACACTTTCAAGTAGTTGTAGGATGCAGGCTTGCCGTGCCATAATCTCATATGGCGTTTGGGTCACTACACTAGTAGGCGCCAAATTCAATAACTTGGCTGCAGTTTCTAATGCATAACCCCAAAACGATAGGGGCAATTTGGTAAAACTCATCATGGAACGAACCATGTCCAACAGGGTTCGGTTCCTCCTTTCAGAGACGCCATTTAACTGTGGTGTTCCGGGAGGTGTCCATTCTGATATTATACCATATTCCTTTAGATAATCTTAGGAATTCGGCACTAAGGTATTCACCGCCTCGGTCTGACCGTAGGACTTTAATTTTGCAGTTGGTTTGATTCTCCACTTCAAGTCTGAATTCTTTAAACCTCTCAAGAGCTTCAGACTTGTACCTCATCAGGTAAACATAACCATACCGTGAATGATCATCGGTGAAGGTTATGAAGTAGGAGAACCCACCTCGGGCCTGCGTCCTTAGTGGTCCACACACGTCTGTATGGACCAAGTCCAACAGACCTGTGGCAAGCCTGCTTTGTCCTACAAAGGGCTTCTTGGTCATTTTCCCTCTTAGACAAGATTCACAAGTTGGTAGATCACTCAAGTCCCCAACCTCTAGGTTCTTTGAGTCTACCAACCTTTTCATCCTATCTTGGGATATGTGACCTAGCCTAGCGTGCCACAGACGTGCGTTCCCGTTATTATCTAATTTCCGTTTGTGTTGAGCGTTAAGAACGAAATTTGTTTGTTGCAAGATATAGAGCCCATTATGTAATGTACCAAGTAGATGAGCAATTCCACACCTCATCAAATAAAAGCAATTTTTATTGATTTTAAACTCATAACCATTATTGTCTAACAATGGAATGGAAATGATGTTTTTAATCATACTGGGTACAAAATAAACTTGCTCTAATTCTATGCTAATGGTATCACTAATAACTAAAGTGGCGGATCCTACTGCTTCTGCCGAGATGGCCTCGCCATTTCCGAGCTTCAGGATCATGTCCCCGCTACTTAGTTTTCTGCTTCTTTTCAACACCTGCAAATCATTGCAAATGTGAGCTCCACAGCCGGTATCCAATACCCAAGAGGCAGAATTTAGTGACCATGTTAACCTCAATCACAAATATACCTTGGTTTGAGAACAGTTTGGGGCACTCTCTCTTCCAATGCCCTTTCTCACGGCAGTTGATACATATGTCATATGCCTTCGACTGTTGCTTGGAGACAACCTTTCCCTTTCCTTTGCCTTTCCCCTCTTTGGCAATGGGAACACTCTGAGTGTTCGTAGCTGCTATGACTGCCTTTCCCTTCCCTTTCTTCCTTTTCCAACGTCCGGCACCCTTGCCTTTCGTCTTGGAAGTAGAAGCACCTCCAAACAATACCGAAGGCGTGGACTTCTTAGTCGTTGCCTCGTATTGCACCAAACATATTGATCAACTCATGAATACCCTTCTCAAGTGCATTCATGTTGTAGTTGACAATAAATTGATCAAAGGAGGGTGGGAGTGACTGAAGGATCACATCTATGTACGTTTCGTTATCGAGACCTGCCTTTAGGTCCTCGAGCTTTTCCACTAGGGTAAGCATTTTAACCCCATGCTCTTGTACAGAGGATCCTTCTGTCATTTTTAGTTCCAAAGAACGCCTTGGTCGCGACATACCTAGTATGCCGGTCCGGGACTGCATAGCAATCCTTAAGGCGAGCCATTATGGAAGGGACATCGTCTAGCCTTTCATATTGCTTCTGAATCTCATTGGTCATCGAAGCAAGTATGATGCTACGAACCTTCCGGTTTATCCTTATGCCAAGTCTCGAACGTCTCACGTTCCTCTGGCGTGGATCCTTCCGGTAAGGTCCTAGGGAGAGGCTCGTCCATGACGTAGCCTTGGTTCTCATAATCCAGGACTATCCTGAGATTGCGCAACCAGTCGTTGTAGTTGGTTCCATTAAAATTTGTTTGTCTCAAGAATGGTTGAAAGTGGGTTCTTAGACATTTTAAAATCTACATGTAGAAAAATAACGCGCGATCAGCAGAAAGTAAAGACGGTGGTTTGATAAAAAATAATTAAATGCTTGGTCTTTAGTCATTAATCCTCCCACTATTTATACGAAAACACGGTACTCTCAAACGTAGTTTTCAGGAAATCCTTTCCTAGTGGGCTTGGGATCCACAGCGATTTTTCCCATACCCCGCTTTTACGATTCGCATGGAAAAGATCCTGTGGGAGGTATTCCATACCATTCTCGTTCCACGAGATTCCCAAGATTATTGCCTCACCCTTTTGCATGATCCCGAGGACTCCAAGCGAATCATGCTAATTAGGCGTTAGACCCGACCCAATCGACCGAGCCATGGACCCACTAGTACCCCCACGACTCGTGAGACAGGTAGCAGCAGCCCATTTTTCGTTCATGACATAGTGCAGCTTCTTTTAAGTACAATAACGTGCCACGACTCGTGAGACCACGCTATTGACCTAAAACAGCTTCCTCACTATGCCACGGATTGGAAGGCATGGACGAACTCCTAGAGTTCATGTCCACTTTATCTAGGGTCTAATATTTTAACATTGGTCCAACCAATGTGAGAGTAATAATGACCGAGATCTCATACTATATCCATACATTCATCCAAAAATGCATAAATGAAATTCATCCATAGCAGTTATACATGATAAATAAAACCCATTCATCCATCACAATAACCACATGCAAAATTAAAGCCTAGCACGCCCCTGTTGGATGATCACGAGCCCGAATCCTATGCGATCCACTGAGCCCGCAGTGGATCTATGGTCAATCTAGGGTTGGTCCTATACTATTACAATAATAGTAACCCAATCATCATGCTGATGGGCCTTGGTCTCTTTTTCTCTTTCTTCACTTCATGGAAAACGCCAAGGGACCTCCGGTCTGGGCTCTCCATGTGGTCCTTCCTTCTTCTCGACCAATTACAAAAAAATGGAAACCTCACTCCTAGTCTACTCTCATTACATATTAAAAAAATAGAAACCCCAGCGAAAACCCGGGGGGAGTACATAAGGAGGGAGGTAGAAAGCCTTATTATTCCAAGGCACTAGAAAGAGAGAAGGAGAAAGCAGTTAAAGAGGCACACAGGCCCAACAGAAAAATTAAACCATACATCCGGTCTAGGGCTCGTGATCATCCATTTCCATCCAACACACATAATTACATGATCCAATCACATAATCATAATATTCCAACAACACATGATTTCCAATCACATCAATCCAAGATGAAAATAAATGAACATGTGCGTAACGTGTGAAAATAAAATATAAATATTGGCAATGTAAAATTTTTTCGTTTTAGGAAAACCTTTCCTCATTATTTTAAGTAAAATAACCCTGGGATTCCAAATCCATTTATTTTACTCCTAAAATAATGTCTTTAGGAATTTAGGATAAATTGAACCCAAAAAACGAATTTTTCAGAATTAATTTGAAATTAAAACTGAAAATAAATTTCAAAATAAAATTACACTAGGGTTTCAAAACCCTAGCCAAGGAGCCACCGGCCGCCGCCGCCTGCAGCAGTAGGCCGCCGGGCGCGCAGGGCAGCAGGCCCTGCCTGCCGCCTCTGCGCGCGCAGGCACCGCCTTGCCGGGCGCGCGCGCGCAGGCACCGCCTTGCCGGGCGCGCGCGCGCAGGCACCGCCTTGCCGGGCGCGCGCGCGCGCAGGCACCGCCTTGCCGGCGCGCGCGCGCAGGCCCCTGCCTGTGTGCATGCGCGCCTGGCCGGCATCAGTCTGCGCGGCCTGGCGCATCGGCAGGCCGACGCGCGCGCAGGCTCCTTTGCCTGTGCGCGCGCGCTGGCCTGCTGGCCACCGGCCGCGTCCCTGCGTCGTGCGCAGAGCGCGCGCGTCTGCGTGCGCGCGCGCCTGGCGGCGCGCCTGGTGCCCGTCCGCGCGCGGGCTCCTCCGCCCGCCAGCCTTGCGCGCGCGCGCGCATGGGCGCGCCTGCGGGCGCGCGCGCGCAGACACCTCTGTCTGCCCGCCGCGCGCGCCTGGAGGCGTTTCCATGCGCGCACGCCCGCGCGCAGCCAACCCGGCTGCGCGCATGCCCCTGCGCGGCCGGCAGCGCGCACGCGCGCAGGCTTCCCATGCCTGCGCGCGTCTGCCCTGCCGGCAGCGCTCGGCTGCGCGCGGCCAGCCTTCCCGGCTGGCCGGCTGTGACGTTTTCTCGTTTTTTCAGATTAATTCCCATCCCGATTCCCAAGAAAAACAGAAAATACCAATATTCAGCAATTCACACGAATTAAAAGCAATAAAATAACATGCTTCAAGAATCAAGAAATTCAAGATTTAATTACAACATGCTATTTCACGTTTCATGCTTAAAACGCACATAAACCCTAGGCCTATACACCGAACCGGGCTCTGATACCACTGAAAGATTATGTGGATCGTCCCGGGAAAAGCGCGAATGCGGAAGCGCGGTATAATGAAAAATTAAAACGGAATTTAAACATGCTTTTAAATTAAAAACACGTCTCAAAGGGTGTGCCTTTGAAATTTTCCCGGGCATTCGGTGTATCTCATGAACGTATAACATAAAATAAATCATGGAGGCCATAGGGTTGAAAATTAAAGAGGGACGAAAATTTAAAACGAGACCTACCCGTTGTCGTTTTCGTCTTCAACGGCTACACGCGTTGTTCCCCGTTTTGCACCAAGATCCCGTCTTTGAGACCCTCTAATTCGTGACACACGATCCACCCACGTATCTTGCACGTCGTGCTAGCAACGAACAAGTGTATAATTTTGGAGTGGATGAATCAATAACACATTATCAATTAATGGTATTGATTCATCAAGATTCTAATGTTCCAAGAACAAAAGAATCAAGAAAACTATTTTCTTGAGAGAGAGAGGGGCGGACGAGAGAGATGGGAGAGAGAGAGAAACCGTGTGTGTGTGTTGTGTGTGTGTTGGAGTTTCATCATCATGTAAATTGTAGGATGCTAGGGGTTTATATAGAAGAGGAGTTTAATCCTCTTTAAACTCCTCTTTTAAGAACTCTAATTTGATTAGGATTTTGACCTAGTCAAAGTCCTAGTCAAACTAGTGTTTTGACCTAGTCAAAACGATCCTAGCCATCCATCTCTCCCATTAACCTCAACCGTTGATTTAATTTAATTTAATGGAAATATTTAAAACCTATTTAAATATTTCCAAGAGGCTAAAATAAATATAAATATTATTTAAGCCCATTAAATAAATCCTTTTGATAAATCCAATTTATCAATTTAATTCCTTCTATCAAATAGAAAGAATTATTTCTCCAAGAAAAAATAAAGGTCCCGATTAAATCTAATTTAATCATTCCTTCACTCCAATATTTAATTCCAAATTAAATATTTAATTGTGTGTGGATAGTGTGTGACTCTTTAGGTTCACCATTCAGCTAGACTTGGTCGGATTCCTGGAATCCGTCCGTTACCATGGGTGGCCGTCTAGCAACGGTCCATGGCACTAGAGACTAGGTGAAATATTCAGGGATGAACATTTAGGCTCTAACAGTACGCTTGTCCTTCTGTCTTCGGTCTCATCACTTAGTGTCTAGGGCATGGATAACGCAGGCACCCATCTTGGACCTAAGTGTCAGTCTGTCCTCACTAAACGCCGCAAGGGAAACCTTCCCTTCTGTTCAGTCACTGTGGCCACAGTTTTAGGGACAAGACCTAGAGCATACATGAGACTCAAGTGTCAAAACCTATTGACAGGAGACAGATCCTTTCTTGGAAACTACTGTCACTTTGCACACCAGGACTGCACTAGACATGGCTTATGACTACCAAAGAGAATTCTGGCAATCTCTCACCTTATCTAAGATACAGTTCTGATGTACAGGTAAACTCAGTAATTCCTCAAGTCAAAGGACTTGACCTGTACCGTTGGAACCGGGAATACTCGTCATACCTTGCAGACCATACTCAAGGTCCTCCGTAAGACGGTTCCCACGAGTCACCTCAGTCAGCTGCGTCCAGCAGGCTAACCCACTAACACTGCTTAGACGATCCTCGTCACCCGTCGATGAAACACGACAGCAGATGCTTAGTGCAAGTCTCAAATGGAATCCCGGTACCCATTTTCGGGATTCCTTGACTTGGAGATTTCCGGACTTGATTCGGGAAGACTGATTTCATGGACCTACCTCCAAGTGTAGTCCCAGTCCCCGAAACCGAATCTCAGTCCGTGGGCTCTGTTTGCGTAGTGAACAGATATGGATAAATAGGTGCAAGTGAACACAAACAAAGTAATGCCAAATGAAAATTCACTTCTTTATTCATTAATGATTTATCAAAACACCTATAATTGTCTAGACATAGGTTACATATACCCGCCAAAATTGGCTTACATGGTCACCTATTCTAACACATGGCACTAGAGACTATGTGAATTTATGGTGTGAACATTTAGGCTCCGAGTTATACGCAGGTGCGGTCCTACCGACGCTCGATACGTACGGGTACGGTCCTACTGTCGCCTGTCTCCCGGCCTTTAGTCTAGGGGTCGGTTCCCATCGTTGACTAGGCAACTATGCATAATGCTCGAGATAGGTTTAACTCGACGTAGGAAATCCTTTCCCACTACATCAAGTGCTATGGCCATAGACTTTGTGAGTCTAAACCATCTCCGAGCGCATAGGAGATCTTGCTGTCATATCCTTTGACAGGGGACAGATCCTATCTTGGAATTCACCGTTCTTACATACTCCGACTGCACTGGACGAGGCTTATGATGATGACCATGTGATATAATCGGTCAAATTTCACCAGATCCAAGATACAGCCTTAGTATGTAGGGGACTGCCGTGATCCTCAAGTCTGAGGACTAATCCCGTACTATCGGAACCGGGAATACGAGTCATACCGACCAAGCCCGAGTAGCTTCTATATGACGATTCCCGCGAGTCACCTCAGTCAGCCGCTCCCCAGCAGACCGACCCACTAACACTGCTTAGACGATCCTCGTCACCCGTCGATGAAACACGACAGCCGACGCTTAGTGCAAGTCTCAAATGGATTCTCGATGCCCTGTCTCGAGATTCCTTTGACTTGGAGTATTTCAGACTGATTCGGCGAAACTGATTTCATGAACCTACCTCCAAGCGTAGTTCCAATTTCCCGAAATGTTATTTCAGTCTGTGGGCGTTTGTTGTGACATCGTAACGATGCAAGCAGTAAGTACAACAAACTCATGCCTATGAATCCTTACCACATTCATTAACATAATATTACTTGTTCACAGATTGACGAATGGTTCTCAGAACAGCCAATACCATTGACTTTCTGGTCACCTATTCTAACACCACTAGCATTGCATGAACAACCTTCATCACTTGTCGATGAAACACGACTGCAATCGCTTAGTGCAAGTCTCGAATGGAATCTCGATACACTATCTCCAGGTCCTTCGACTTGGAGTATATCAGACCGATCCACAGAAACTGATTTCATGACTTGCCATGCTATGCGCACTCCAGTTTCTTGGATTAAGCTTTCGGTCTGTAGGTTTTGTTTGTGCATTGTACAGTTCGCAGTATAAAGAAGTTAAGTGAGCACAAACAAAGAATAAATGCCAAATATGAATATCACTTTTATTCATGGACTTTATTTAAACACCAAATTGCCAGAAATAGGTTACATAAGCCTAACAGGATTGGCTTCACGGTCACCTATTCTAACACAAAACTTGGTCTAAAGACTTTAATCCCTTTCCATGGATCGATCAATTAGTAGACTGCACATCCGGATGTTAACTTTGAGTATGATGGATGCCTCACAAGGATACCATCAGATCATATTGGCCCCCTAAGACCATGAAAGGGTTAGTTTTATTACCTCCTCGAGTATATTCTATTACATGACCATGTCGTTCGGCCTCAAGAACACTGGAGCCACTTACTAGAAACTGGTAGACTATATATTCCAATCCCACATATGGAGGAATGTAGAGTGAAGGAAGTGGATCCCCACGGGAGCATGGCAGAAGCGTGAAATTATAAACATTTTAGAACTTTAAACTCGGTCCAAGGGGTGTTCCCTTGGACTCTTCCGGGCGATCGATATAAAATATGCTAATTTTAACAACATACATAATCATGCATATAAAGGCTCATGGATGGAACATGTGCATAGTCATACATTGAACCTTTATCGTTGTTGCTTTCTTGATTGACAACGTTCTTTGTTTCCTCTCCAATTTTGTTCACATCCAAGATCTCAATGTAAAGATCCTATAAGGACATCCACACCACATCGGGAGTATGTCTAATCATCTTCCTAGAAAGGATTAAACAACAGAGGAGAAATTATCCAAGGAATCACTATTGGAATATGTGACCAAAAAGTCAATTAAATTGGTTTATTGTGAACTATTCGACGATCTTCATCAAAGTAATACTATACTAGTGAATATAGTAAGTATTCGTATTGGCTAAATGTGTTGGTTGTGCTTACTACTTACATTGCACGGCGTTTCAATATCACAATAAATGCTCACGACCGCATGGTTAAACCCATGGAGTTGGAATGTGCATAGGTTTGGGACTATGAAACAAACTTCTGAGGGTCGGTCCGAAATGTTCCAAGTTGAGGACCTCAAGACTAGGTATCGAGTGTCCTATAGAGATTTGCACTAAATATTGCATTAATTGAGTGAGTGCCGAGTTTCATCGGTGCCAGACTAGGTCGTCTATGTGATTCTATTGGGTTAGTTTGCAAGGTAGTCAACTGACTAAAGTGACTTGCAGGAATCATCATACGGATATCTTGGAGGCTTGCTCGGTATGACTGAATTTCTTGATCACGATAGTACGGGATTAGTTTTCGGATTTGAGGAATCATGGCACTCGCATGCAAATGATGGTTGTATCTTCGATCTGGAAAGAGGTGACCTTATCTTTGATGTGGTCATTATAAGCCTTGTCCAATGCAGTCGGAGTATGTAGTGAGGACGGTGGATTCCAAGAAAGAATATGTCCTCTATTGAGATTTGATAGCTATGTCTCCTATGCACTCTGAGATGGTTTAGACTCTTCAAGTTTATGGCCGTCGCGATTGATTGAGTTGGGAATGGTCCCCACATGGAAGGAAAGAGTCCAACGAATTGTATTCAATTTAATTTAAGACCCAACTAAATTAGGTCAAAACTCATCTAATCCAATTAAATACTTAAGTCCAAATACTCTTAATTAATAAATTCAATTTATGAATTAAAGTAAGTCCAATAATTAATTTAATCTTAGGCTATCCATCCAATGGACTGTACTACGAATAAATAATCAATTATATATAGTTTCCGGAATTAATTAGATCCTATTAAATTAATTCCCATCTTTTGAAATTAAGTTCAAATTAATTCTTCTGCCTCCTCGGTGATTTGCATGTGACTCTTTAAGTTCACCCTCAGCTAGACTTGGCTTGTGTACAACACAGTAGATCACTAAATCTAATTTAGTTGATCGTTCTCAATTGACCACTAATCAGGAAAGCCCGTTATCATGAGCAACCATCTTGCAACGCTCCATGAAACTAGAGACTAGGAGAATGATGGCGTGAACATTTAGGTCCCTGAGTGTAATACGAATACGGTCCTTTCGTTTACCGTCTACTGTCTCTCGGCCTCAGTTAGGGCATTAAAATAGGTGTTTGTTCCCATTCTAGACTAGGCTTCTTAGTACTTAAGACCGCATTTGCTTCATTGCCCTGACATAAGAAATCATTTCCTATTAGACTAATCATTGTGGCCACAGATTTAGAAAAGCATTAAGGCGTTTCTAGAGTGCATAGGAGATAGCACTAGGACATATTGATAGGGGATGGATCTTCTTCTTGAAACACACCATCCTCGCTACATTCTGACTGCACTGGATAAAGCTTATGATGAACATGTGCATGAGATGATTACCTCTCGCTAGATCCAAGATACAACCATCGTATATACGTGACTGTCATGGTTGCTCAAGTTTGAGGACTACACCCGTACTATCAGACCGGGGAACTCCAATCATATCGACCAAGCCTCCAAGGCCTCCACATGATGATTTCTTATGAGTCAGTTCAGTCAGTTCGACAACCAGTCAACCAACCCACTAAGATCGCATAGGTGTCCAACGTCTATCGTCGATGAAACACGACATTCATCTAATGAATGCGGCCTTTAGGGCAAGTCTCTATAGGACTCTCGATGCCCAGTCTCGAGGACTTTAACTTGTAACGTTCTAGACCCAACCATCATCAGCTGGTTTTATAACCACCATCTAATGCGTGGTCCAACTGCACGGGTTTATCCAATTAGTGCGCATATATTGTGATGCTAAAGCACCGTTTAACGTTATGGGTAAAAACAACAAATACATATGCCAATGATGAATACTTACCATATTTATCAAGACAATGTTACTTTTAATAAAGATTGCTTGAATAGTTTCCAAAACTACCAATCGAGCTTTCTAATCACCTATTGCAACATAGAGGTGCACGTAGCCGATATGCTGGTGAAAATAAGAATGCTG
Source organism: Sesamum alatum (assembly GCA_034509735.1). Lineage (NCBI taxonomy): Eukaryota > Viridiplantae > Streptophyta > Magnoliopsida > Lamiales > Pedaliaceae > Sesamum > Sesamum alatum. The sequence continues at coordinate 23,812,212 of JACGWO010000001.1, read as the reverse complement.
GGAACCACGTTGCAGACTTAGAATAAACATTCCAAGTTCTTCGAAAATACAGACTCAAACTCAACTCGGCTAATGTGCCTTTGGGGGTGAGAGGAGGACGCTTCCTTGGATTCATGGTGATTGAGAGGGGCATCGAAGTAAACCCAATCAAAGTCGAGGTTCAACGCCTCACTGGAAATATTGCAGCCCTTAGTCGATTTATCGCCACGTCCACCTATAAAAGCCTGCTTTTTTCAAAGTACTGCAAAAGGCAAAGAGCTTCAAATAGGGAGTTGAATGCCAAATTTTGTTGGAAGAGCTCAAGAAATATTTGGCGGGACTCCCCTACTGGTCAAACCTTCTCTAGGACATACCCTATATGTGTATATGTCCGCAAACACCTAGGCAGTGAGTTTGGTCCTCCTCATGGAAGAAGGAGGTCTATAGATACCTATATACTGTGTCCGGAAAGTATTCAATAGGGCAAAAGGACGATAAGTCCCATAGAGAAAATAGCTTTCGCTATTGTAATTACAGCCTGGAGGCTATGGCCATACTTTCTCTCTTACCCAATAGGGGTACGCAAAAACCTCCCCATAAAACAAACCCTAGGCAAGCCTAATACACCAGGAAGACTGATAAAATGGAGCATTGAGCTAAGCGAATATGACATATCATATCTACCATGCAAGCCCAGGCCCTAATTGACTTTATGTTTGAAATGACTCTCCTCCCTCATAGAAATAAGTGTGGCTGTTGAATGTGGAGGGTTCATCCACCCTCCAAGGAAGCACAAGAGGAATAGTGTAAGCAACAGGAATCAGCTTGGGAGGAGTGCGGCGGAAGCGTTGAAATGATTAAAACATAAACGTAAACATGCATAATGGAGTTAGAACCGAATTGTAAAACCGGATCAAGGGGCGTTCCCTTGATTCTCGAGGGCGTTCGGTGTATCTCATGAAAAAAAGAAACATACAAGATTCATGGAGGCCATAGGGTGAATATGAAGAAGCAAGAAAAGTAACAAGTGTACTCACCCTTGTAGCTTTCTTCGTTCGGCTACACGTGTTGTTCCCAGATTTGCCACCTAGATCCCAATGTAGAGATTCTCCAAATCATCCACGCAATTCGCTTGAATCTTGATACTCTCGTGCTAGCAAGATATCAAAGAAAAAAGAGAGAGAACAATTCATCAAATGCTATTATTTAACATGATCGATCGTTCGTATGTCTCCTTGTATCAAAACAAGAACAAGAGAGGCTTTTGGAGAGGAGATTAGAGGGAGAGTGGCCGAGAGTGAGAGGTGTGCCGGCGTGTGTGAGATGAGAGTGGTCTTATGTGTGTTGTGTGTGTTTTGAGTATAAATATGGATTGGTGTTCCTAATCATACTCAAACTCTTCTAAAGAGGCACGCTTTGATCAACTTTAGGACTTTGACCTAGTCAAATCCTAGTCAACCAAGGGTTTCACAAAGTGTAACTTAATCCTAGCCCTTCAACTCAACTAGCCCTAGATCGAATCTTGTCCGTCCATTGTTGATGGGCTTCATGGAATGGACCTTCATTAAATCTAATTTAAATAGTCCAAAGTCCTAATGGGCTTCATATATTCATCTCAGTAATACTTTAGCCCAATAGTTATTTCCACCTCTTTAATCTAATTATAAAGGGAAAAGCCTATCCTCTAATCTCATAAATCTATATGAATCAAGCCCGATTAATCTAATTAATCTATAAAGGCTTGAGGCTCTAAAAGAGGATCAATTTAATTCAATTAAATTATCTCAACTCCTGGAATTAATTCCAAATCAGTTCCATCACTTCTAGTAAATTGTTTGTGACTCTTTAGGTTCACCTGTAGCTAGACTTGGCCGAATATCCGATCATTCCACGATCGGAATTCGCCGGTCACCATGGGTCGCCATCTAGGACGGTCCATGGCACTAGAGACTAGGTGAAATCATGGCGTGAACATTTAAACCCACGAATGCATACGAGTACGGTCCTTCCGTATACCATCTCATAGCTATAGTCTAGGGTATAAAATTTTTACACCGGTCCCTATCATTCACTAAAGCCTTTACTCGTGTACCCACTAAAACTTCACAGGGATCCCATCCCACTATTCAGTCACCGTGGCCACATATTTTATAGCGAACGAGTCTTGGAGTGTAAGTGAGACACTACTATCAATCGTTGACAGGAGACGGATCCTTTCTTTGAACTAACCGTCCACTCTACACATTCTAACTGCACTAAATAGAGCTTATAGAAACCAAGTTTTTCGACCTAGTAGCCTCTCGCCAAACTTAAGAAACAGGCATAGTGTGTATGTAACTGTCGTAGCTCCTCAATTCCGAGGACTAATCTCATACTATCGAAGCTGAGAATGCAATTCATACCAACCAAACTCGCTCAAGGCTTCCATATGATGATTCTCGCGAGTTACCTCAGTCAGCTGGCACCCAGCCAACTGACCCACTAACATGGCATGAACGACCCTTGCCGCTTCTCGACGAAACACGACTGCAATCCTCAGTGCAAGTCTCGATTGGACCCTTAATACCCAATCTCGAGGTCCTTGACTTGGAGAGTTTCAGATCGATCCACAAACGTTGGATTCATGACTGCCAACCTATGCGCAGTCCAACCTCTTGGATTAACGCATCCAGTCTGCGGGCTTTATTTGTGCATTGAACAATAATATAAGTGAACACAATCAAAGTTAACATGCTAGGAACTGAACATCACTTTTTATTTAGAACATCTATTCGTACCATCATTGTCAGAAAAGGTTACATAAGCCCAATCCGATTGGCTTCACGGTCACCTATTCTAATAATCTCCCACTTGACCTAAAGCCAATCACTCATATGCCTTCAACCCATCTTCTCAAGATGTTTAGCGTGAGCGATCTATGACATGGGCTTAGTCAATGGATCCACTTGATTTTCTGCTGAGCTGACTCGGTCAATCCGAACATTACCTCTCCCTACCATATCTGTAAGCAAGTGGTAGCGTTTACGGATGTGCTTAGATCGGTGATCAGAACTCGGTTCTTTTGATTGCTCTATAGCCCCGTTGTTATTACAAAAGATAACTCTTGGCTCAGCAATGCTAGGCACCATACCCAACTCTGGAATGTAATTTTTCATCCAAACCGCTTCCTTGGCAGCTTCAGAAGATGCTATGTATTCAGCTTCAGTGGTGGAATCGGTTGTGGTATCCTGCTTGGAACTCTTCCAAGCTGCCACTCCACCATTAAGCCTGAATACAAAACCTGACTGAGATTTGGCATCGTCATCGTCTAACTGGAAGCTAGCATCGCTAAAACCTTCCACTATCAACACTCCACCGCCATAGACAAAGAACATTTCTTTAGCCTTCTTTAGGTACTTAAGAATGCTCTTCACTACATTCCAATGTGCCTCACCTTCGCAGGCCTGATATCTGCTGGTTACACTCAAACCGTAAGCGATATCAGGCCTGGTGCAGTGAACGACAAATTGGATGATGCCTGCAGCGGAGGCATAGAGGATCTCCTTAATCCTTTCAAGCTCCTCATTAGTCTTGGGAGACTATTTTTTGGATAAGTTGATCCTATGCGTCATGGGAAAGAAACCTAGTTTGGAGTTATGCATCTTGAATCTTTTCAAAACTTTCTCAACATACGAGTTTTGGGTCATTCCTAACATCCGTTTAGATCTACCCCTGAAGACCTTGATGCCTAGGATGTAGGATGCTTCACCCAAATCCTTCATGGAGAATTGAGTAGACAACCATGGTATTGTGTCACCTAACATCCTGACATCATTCACAATGAGCAGAATATCGTCCACATAAAGCACTAGGAACACTACCTAGCTCCCACTGACCTTATTGTATATACAAGGGTCACATTCATTTTTGATGAAATCATATCCCCGTATGACTTCATCATAATGAATATCCCACTCCGGGAAGCTTGCTTGAGACCATAGATGGACTTATGGAAATAGCAGACTTTCTGATCCTCTCCAACAACCGTGAAACCCTCCCAAGGTTGCGCAAATCCGTTAGGTACTCAACCTAAAACCATGAGCAGCCTCCCAACGAGCCAACCGCGGTATTAGTGGCCACATTTTTATAGGGAACGAGTCGCGGAGTGTAAGTCAGACACTACCATCAACCATTGACAGGAGACGGATCCTTTCTTGGAACTCACCGTCCATTCTACACATTTTGACTACACTAGATAGAGCTTATAGAAACCAAGTTTTTCGACCTGGTAGCCTCTCGCCAAACTTAAGATGCAGGCATAGTGTGTGTGTAACTGACGTAGTTCCTCAAGTCCGAGAACTAATCTCATACTATCGGAGTCGGGAATGCAATTCATACCGACCAAACCCGCTCAAGGCTTCCATATGATGATTCTAGCGAGTCACCTCAGTCAGCTGGCACCCAGACAACTAACCCACTAACATGGCATGAACGACCCTTGTCGCATCTCGATGAAACACGACTGCAATCCTCAGTGCAAGTCTTGATTGGACCCTCGATACCCAATCTTGAGGTCCTTGACTTGGAGAGTTTCAGACCGATCTACAAACGCTGGATTCATGACTGCCAACCTATGCGCAGTCCAACCTCTTGGATTAACGCATCCGGTCTGTGGGCTTTATTTGTGCATTGAACAATAATATAAGTGAACACAATCAAAGTATAACATGCCAGCAACTGAACATCACTTTTTATTTAGAACATCTATTCATACCATCATTGTCAGAAAAAGGTTACATAAGCCCAATCCGATTGGCTTCACGGTCACCTATTCTTATAATCTCCCACTTGACCTAAAGCCAATCACTCATATGCCTTCAACCCATCTTCTCAAGATGTTGAGCGTGAGCGATCTATGACATGGGCTTAGTCAATGGATCCACTGTATTTTCTGCTGAGCTGACTCGGTCCATCCGAACATTACCTCTCCTTACCATCTCTCTAAGCAAGTGGTAGCGTTTACGGATGTGCTTAGATCGGTGATGAGACCTCGGTTCCTTTGCTTGCTCTATAGCCCCGTTGTTATCACAAAAGATAACTCTTGGCTCAGCAATGCTAGGCACCACACCACACTTTTGAATTTAGTTTTTCATCCAAACCACTTCCTTGGCAGCTTCAGAAGCTGCTATGTATTCAGCTTCTGTGCTAGAATTGGTTGTGGTATCCTGGTTGGAACTCTTCCAAGCTACCACTCCACCATTAAGCCTGAATACAAAACCTGACTGAGATTTAGCATCGTCATCGTCTGACTGAAACTAGCATCGTTAAAACCTTCCAGTATCAACTCTCCACCGCCATAGACCAAGAACATATCTTTGGCCTTCTTTAGGTACTTAAGAATGCTCTTCACTACAATCCAATGTGCCTCACCTGCGCAGGCTTGATATCTGCTTGTGACACTCAAAGCGTAAGCGATGTCAGGCCCGGTGCAGTGAACGACAAATTGGATGTTGCTTGCAGCGGAGGTATAAGGGATGTCCTGAATCCTTTCAAGCTCCTCATTAGTCTTGGGAGATTATTTTTTGGATAAGTTGATCCTATGCATTAAGGGATAGAAACCTTGTTTGGAGTTATGCATCTTGAATCTTTTCAAAACTTTCTCAACATACGAGTTTGGCGTCATTCCTAACATCCATTTAGATATACCCCTGAAGATCTTGATGCCTACGATGTAGGAGGTTTCACCCAAATCCTTCATGGAGAATTGAGTAGACAACCATGCTTTTGTGTCACCTAACATCCTGACATCATTCATAATGAGCAGAATATCGTCCACATAAAGCACTAGGAACACTACTTAGCTCCCACTGACCTTCTTGTATATACAAAGGTCACATTCATTTTTTATGAAATCATATCCCCGTATGACTTCATCAAAATGAATATCCAACTCCGGGAAGCTTGCTTGAGGCCATAAATGGACTTATGGAGATGGCAGACTTTCTGATCCTCTCCAGCAACCGTGAACCCCTCCCGAGGTTGCTCAAATCCATCGGATACTCAACCTAAAACCGTGAGCTACCTCCCAAGGAGCCAATATGCTGGGCTTGAAGTGTTGGAATAGGTGACCAGAAAGCCAATAGGTTTGGCAAGTTATAACCTATTCGACAACTTGATGTAGATGTAATATCATTATGTGATGAATAAGATGAGTGTTCGTCACCAATGGTACCTTCTTTGTTGCGCTCATCTTACATTTGTTAAAACGGTGTTTAACTTATATCGCAACAAAGCCCACAGACCATGGATAACAACTCGTGCAGTTGGGCCACGCATTGGATGGTGGTCATGAAACCAACTGATTAAGAGTTGGGTCTGAAACGTTCTAAGTCGAGGACCTCGAGACAGGGCATCGAGAGTCCTATTGAGACTTGCGTCAAGAGTCGTGTTCATTGGATGAGTGTCGTGTTTCATCGGCGACAGGCGTGGGATGCCTACACGATCTTGATGGGTTGGTCGACTGGGGTCGAGCCGACTGGACTGACTCGCGGGGATCATCATATGGAAGCCTTGGAGGCTTGGTCGGTGTGATTGGTTTTTCCCGATTCCGATAGTACGGGAGTAATCCTCAGACTTGAGGGATCATGGCAGTCGCGTGCACATGACGGCTGTATCTTGGATCTGGCAAGAGGTAATCATTCTGTAGGATGATTATCATAAGCCTTGTCCAGTGCAGTCGGAATGTGTTGTTAGAATAGGTGACCATGTAAGCCAATTTTGGCGGGTATATGTAACCTATGTCTAGACAATTATAGGTGTTTTGATAAATTATTAATGAATAAAGAAGTGAATTTTCATTTGGCATTACTTTGTTTGTGTTCACTTGCACCTATTTATCCATATCTGTTCACTACGCAAACAGAGCCCACGGACTGAGATTCGATTTCGGGGACTGGGACTACGCTTGGAGGTAGGTCCATGAAATCAGTCTTCCCGATTCAGTCCGGAAATCTCCAAGTCAAGGAATCCCGAAAATGGGTACCGGGATTCCATTTGAGACTTGCACTAAGCATCTGCTGTCGTGTTTCATCAACGGGTGACGAGGATCGTCTAAGCAGTGTTAGTGGGTTAGCCTGCTAGGACGCAGCTGACTGAGGTGACTCGTGGGAACCGTCTTACGGAGGACCTTGAGTATGGTCTGCAAGGTATGACGAGTATTCCCGGTTCCAACGGTACAGGTCAAGTCCTTTGACTTGAGGAATTACTGAGTTTACCTGTACATCAGAACTGTATCTTAGATATGGTGAGAGATTGCCAGAATTCTCTTTGGTAGTCATAAGCCATGTCTAGTGCAGTCCTGGTGTGCAAAGTGACAGTAGTTTCCAAGAAAGGATCTGTCTCCTGTCAATAGGTTTTGACAGTTGAGTCTCATGTATGCTCTAGGTCTTGTCCCTAAAACTGTGGCCACAGTGACTGAACAGAAGGGAAGGTTTCCCTTGCGGCGTTTAGTGAGGACAGACCGACACTTAGGTCCAAGATGGGTGCCTGCGTTATCCGTGCCCTAGACACTAAGTGATGAGACCGAAGACAGAAGGACAAGCGTACTGTTAGAGCCTAAATGTTCATCCCTGAATATTTCACCTAGTCTCTAGTGCCATGGACCGTTGCTAGACGGCCACCCATGGTAACGGACGGATTCTAGGAATCCGACCAAGTCTAGCTGAATGGTGAACCTAAAGAGTCACACACTATCCACACACAATTAAATATTTAATTTGGAATTAAATATTGGAGTGAAGGAATGATTAAATTAGATTTAATCGGGACCTTTATTTTTTCTTGGAGAAATAATTCTTTCTATTTGATAGAAGGAATTAAATTGATAAATTGGATTTATCAAAAGGATTTATTTAATGGGCTTAAATAATATTTATATTTATTTTAGCCTCTTGGAAATATTTAAATAGGTTTTAAATATTTCCATTAAATTAAAATTAAATCAACGGTTGAGGTTAATGGGAGAGATGGATGGCTAGGATCGTTTTGACTAGGTCAAAACACTAGTTTGACTAGGACTTTGACTAGGTCAAAATCCTAATCAAATTAGAGTTCTTAAAAGAGGAGTTTAAAGAGGATTAAACTCCTCTTCTATATAAACCCCTAGCATCCTACAATTTACATGATGATGAAACTCCAACACACACACACAACACACACACACGGTTTCTCTCTCTCTCCCATCTCTCTCGTCCGCCCCTCTCTCTCTCAAGAAAATAGTTTTCTTGATTCTTTTGTTCTTGGAACATTAGAATCTTGATGAATCAATACCATTAATTGATAATGTGTTATTGATTCATCCACTCCAAAATTATACACTTGTTCGTTGCTAGCACGACGTGCAAGATACGTGGGTGGATCGTGTGTCACGAATTAGAGGGTCTCAAAGACGGGATCTTGGTGCAAAACGGGGAACAACGCGTGTAGCCGTTGAAGACGAAAACGACAACGGGTAGGTCTCGTTTTAAATTTTCGTCCCTCTTTAATTTTCAACCCTATGGCCTCCATGATTTATTTTATGTTATACGTTCATGAGATACACCGAATGCCCGGGAAAATTTCAAAGGCACACCCTTTGAAACGTGTTTTTAATTTAAAAAGCATGTTTAAATTCCGTTTTAATTTTTCATTATACCGCGCTTCCGCATTCGTGTTTTTCCCGGGACGATCCACATAATCTTTCAGTGGTATCAGAGCCCGGTTCGGTGTATAGGCCTAGGGTTTATGTGCGTTTTAAGCATGAAACGTGAAATAGCATGTTGTAATTAAATCTTGAATTTCTTGATTCTTGAAGCATGTTATTTTATTGCTTTTAATTCGTGTGAATTGCTGAATATTGGTATTTTCTGTTTTTCTTGGGAATCGGGATGGGAATTAATCTGAAAAACGAGAAAACGTCACAGCCGGCCAGCCGGGAAGGCTGGCCGCGCGCAGCCGAGCGCTGCCGGCAGGGCAGACGCGCGCAGGCATGGGAAGCCTGCGCGCGCGGGCGTGCGCGCATGGAAACGCCTCCAGGCGCGCGCGCGGGCAGACAGAGGTGTCTGCGCGCCGGGCGCGCCCATGCGCGCGCGCGCGCAAGGCTGGCGGGCGGAGGAGCCCGCGCGCGGACGGGCACCAGGCGCGCCGCCAGGCGCGCGCGCGCACGCAGACGAAGGCGTCTGCGCGCGCGCGCCCGGCAGGCACGCCCAGTGCGCGTCTGCGCGCGCGCTCTGCGCACGACGCAGGGACGCGGGCGGTGGCCAGCAGGCCTGCGCGCGCGTCGGCCTGCCGATGCGCCAGGCCGCGCAGACTGATGCCGGCCAGGCGCGCGCGCACACAGGCAGGGGCCTGCGCGCGCGCGCCCTGCAAGGCGGTGCCTGCGCGCGCGCAGAGGCGGCAGGCAGGGCCCGGCGGCCGACTGCTGCAGGCGGCGGCGGCCGGTGGCTCCTTGGCTAGGGTTTTGAAACCCTAGTGTAATTTTATTTTTAAATTTATTTTCAGTTTTAATTTTAAATTAATTCTGAAAAATTCGTTTTTTGGGTTCAATTTTTCCTAAATTCCTAAAGACATTATTTTAGGAGTAAAATAAATGGATTTGGAATCCCAGGGTTATTTTACTTAAAATAATGAGGAAAGGTTTTCCTAAAACGAAAAAATTTTACATTGCCAATATTTATATTTTATTTTCACACGTTACGCACATGTTCATTTATTTTCATCTTGGATTGATGTGATTGGAAATCATGTGTTGTTGGAATATTATGATTATGTGATTGGATCATGTAATTATGTGTGTTGGATGGAAATGGATGATCACGAGCCCTAGACCGGATGTATGGTTTAATTTTCTGTTGGGCCTGTGTGCCTCTTTAACTGCTTTCTCCTTCTCTCTTTCTAGTGCCTTGGAATAATAAGGCTTTCTACCTCCCTCCTTATGTACTCCCCCCGGGTTTTCGCTGGGGTTTCTATTTTTTTAATATGTAATGAGAGTAGACTAGGAGTGAGGTTTCCATTTTTTGTAATTGGTCGAGAAGAAGGAAGGACCACATGGAGAGCCCAGACCGGAGGTCCCTTGGCGTTTTCCATGAAGTGAAGAAAGAGAAAAAGAGACCAAGGCCCATCAGCATGATGATTGGGTTACTATTATTGTAATAGTATAGGACCAACCCTAGATTGACCATAGATCCACTGCGGGCTCAGTGGATCGCATAGGATTCGGGCTCGTGATCATCCAACAGGGGCGTGCTAGGCTTTAATTTTGCATGTGGTTATTGTGATGGATGAATGGGTTTTATTTATCATGTATAACTGCTATGGATGAATTTCATTTATGCATTTTTGGATGAATGTATGGATATAGTATGAGATCTCGGTCATTATTACTCTCACATTGGTTGGACCAATGTTAAAATATTAGACCCTAGATAAAGTGGACATGAACTCTAGGAGTTCGTCCATGCCTTCCAATCCGTGGCATAGTGAGGAAGCTGTTTTAGGTCAATAGCGTGGTCTCACGAGTCGTGGCACGTTATTGTACTTAAAAGAAGCTGCACTATGTCATGAACGAAAAATGGGCTGCTGCTACCTGTCTCACGAGTCGTGGGGGTACTAGTGGGTCCATGGCTCGGTCGATTGGGTCGGGTCTAACGCCTAATTAGCATGATTCGCTTGGAGTCCTCGGGATCATGCAAAAGGGTGAGGCAATAATCTTGGGAATCTCGTGGAACGAGAATGGTATGGAATACCTCCCACAGGATCTTTTCCATGCGAATCGTAAAAGCGGGGTATGGGAAAAATCGCTGTGGATCCCAAGCCCACTAGGAAAGGATTTCCCGAAAACTACGTTTGAGAGTACCGTGTTTTCGTATAAATAGTGGGAGGATTAAATGACTAAAGACCAAGCATTTAATTATTTTTTATCAAACCACCGTCTTTACTTTCTGCTGATCGCGCGTTATTTTTCTACATGTAGATTTTAAAATGTCTAAGAACCCACTTTCAACCATTCTTGAGACAAACAAATTTAATGGAACCAACTACAACGACTGGTTGCGCAATCTCAGGATAGTCCTGGATTATGAGAACCAAGGCTACGTCATGGACGAGCCTCTCCCTAGGACCTTACCGGAAGGATCCACGCCAGAGGAACGTGAGACGTTCGAGACTTGGCATAAGGATAACCGGAAGGTTCGTAGCATCATACTTGCTTCGATGACCAATGAGATTCAGAAGCAATATGAAAGGCTAGACGATGTCCCTTCCATAATGGCTCGCCTTAAGGATTGCTATGCAGTCCCGGACCGGCATACTAGGTATGTCGCGACCAAGGCGTTCTTTGGAACTAAAATGACAGAAGGATCCTCTGTACAAGAGCATGGGGTTAAAAAGCTTACCCTAGTGGAAAAGCTCGAGGACCTAAAGGCAGGTCTCGATAACGAAACGTACATAGATGTGATCCTTCAGTCACTCCCACCCTCCTTTGATCAATTTATTGTCAACTACAACATGAATGCACTTGAGAAGGGTATTCATGAGTTGATCAATATGTTGGTGCAATACGAGGCAACGACTAAGAAGTCCACGCCTTCGGTATTGTTTGGAGGTGCTTCTACTTCCAAGACGAAAGGCAAGGGTGCCGGACGTTGGAAAAGGAAGAAAGGGAAGGGAAAGGCAGTCATAGCAGCTACGAACACTCAGAGTGTTCCCATTGCCAAAGAGGGGAAAGGCAAAGGAAAGGGAAAGGTTGTCTCCAAGCAACAGTCGAAGGCATATGACATATGTATCAACTGCCGTGAGAAAGGGCATTGGAAGAGAGAGTGCCCCAAACTCTTCTCAAACCAAGGTATATTTGTGATTGAGGTTAACATGGTCACTAATTCTGCCTCTTGGGTATTGGATACCGGCTGTGGAGCTCACATTTGCAATGATTTGCAGGTGTTGAAAAGAAGCAGAAAACTAAGTAGCGGGGACATGATCCTGAAGCTCGAAAATGGCGAGGCCATCTCGGCAGAAGCAGTAGGATCCGCCACTTTAGTTATTAGTGATACCATTAGCATAGAATTAGAGCAAGTTTATTTTGTACCCAGTATGATTAAAAACATCATTTCCATTCCATTGTTAGACAATAATGGTTATGAGTTTAAAATCAATAAAAATTGCTTTTATTTGATGAGGTGTGGAATTGCTCATCTACTTGGTACATTACATAATGGGCTCTATATCTTGCAACAAACAAATTTCGTTCTTAACGCTCAACACAAACGGAAATTAGATAATAACGGGAACGCACGTCTGTGGCACGCTAGGCTAGGTCACATATCCCAAGATAGGATGAAAAGGTTGGTAGACTCAAAGAACCTAGAGGTTGGGGACTTGAGTGATCTACCAACTTGTGAATCTTGTCTAAGAGGGAAAATGACCAAGAAGCCCTTTGTAGGACAAAGCAGGCTTGCCACAGGTCTGTTGGACTTGGTCCATACAGACGTGTGTGGACCACTAAGGACGCAGGCCCGAGGTGGGTTCTCCTACTTCATAACCTTCACCGATGATCATTCACGGTATGGTTATGTTTACCTGATGAGGTACAAGTCTGAAGCTCTTGAGAGGTTTAAAGAATTCAGACTTGAAGTGGAGAATCAAACCAACTGCAAAATTAAAGTCCTACGGTCAGACCGAGGCGGTGAATACCTTAGTGCCGAATTCCTAGATTATCTAAAGGAACATGGTATAATATCAGAATGGACACCTCCCGGAACACCACAGTTAAATGGCGTCTCTGAAAGGAGGAACCGAACCCTGTTGGACATGGTTCGTTCCATGATGAGTTTTACCAAATTGCCCCTATCGTTTTGGGGTTATGCATTAGAAACGGCAGCCAAGTTATTGAATTTGGCGCCTACTAGTGTAGTGACCCAAACGCCATATGAGATATGGCACGGCAAGCCTGCATCCTACAACTACTTGAAAGTGTGGGGTAGCCCCGCATACGTCAAGAGGTTAGTGGGAGATAAGCTAGAATCCAGGTCTAGCCTATGCAGGTTCGTTGGATACCCTAAAGAAACTGCGGGTTATTACTTTTATGACCCTTTGGAACAAAAGGTATTTGTTTCAAGGAATGCAGTATTCTTGGAGCAAGGCTTCCCAGAGGATATCCAACCTGATGAGCTGATCCTTGAGGAATCAAGTGATGGAACTCAGTCATCAGAAACAGTCGCGGAAACCTCACCTAGAGGATTCAGGATAGACACTAGGAGGACTGACCTACCTAGAGAAGTCCAACATGCTAGGCATGAAGGACAACCTCAAGGCAGGCCAGCCCCGACCCCTGAACCGCCGGCTCCGATACAGTCAGCGCCCACAGTTACCACTAACGTTCCCGTTCTCCGAAGGTCCACTAGAGAATCCAGACCTCCAGTGAGATATGGATTTCTAGGTGCGACCGATCTTCTGGATAACAATCCTAAGACATACGGGGAAGCGATGTCAGACATCGACTCTGGGAAATGGCTTGAGGCCATGAAAACCGAAATGGACTCCATGAGCGAGAACCAAGTTTGGAGACTTGTAGATCCACCGAAAGGTGTTAAGCCAGTGGGCTGTAAGTGGGTCTACAAGCGGAAACTCGGCGTTGATGGAGAGGTCACTACCTTCAAGGCTAGGCTTGTAGCTAAGGGATACACTCAACGACCCGGTGTCGATTTTGAGGATACCTACTCGCCAGTAGCCATGGCTAAATCCATTCGGATCCTGCTTGCCATAGCAGCATGGTATGACTATGAAATATGGCAGATGGACGTGAAAACGGCCTTCCTCAACGGCTTCGTTGAAGAAGAGATCTATATGGATCAGCCGGAGGGTTTCACGGTCGCTGGAGAAGAACAGAAGGTCTGTCGTCTCCAGAAGTCCATCTATGGCCTCAAACAAGCTTCCCGAAGTTGGACCATTCGATTTGATGAGGTAATACGGGGTTATGACTTCATCAAAAACGAATCCGACCCTTGTGTATACAAGAAGGTCAGTGGGAGCTCCATAGTGTTCCTAGTGCTTTACGTGGATGACATTCTGCTCATTGGAAATGACGTCAGAATGTTAGGAAACACGAAAGCATGGCTGTCAACCAAGTTTTCCATGAAGGACTTGGGTGAAGCATCCTACATCCTAGGCATCCAGATTGTCAGGGACAGATCTAAAAGGATGTTAGGGCTCACCCAAAACTCGTATATGGAGAAAGTCCTAAAGAGATATCGAATGGACAACTCCAAACGAGGGTTCCTTCCTATGAGGCATGGGATCAAGTTGTCCAAGAAACAGTCCCCGCAGACTGATGAGGAACTTGAAAAGATGAAAGTCATCCCCTATGCTTCTGCCGTAGGTAAGCATCCAATATGCGGTCCACTGCACCAGGCCTGACATTGCATACGCTTTGAGCGTGACTAGCAGATATCAGTCCTGTGCAGGAGAGGCACATTGGAATGCAGTTAAGGGCATCCTTAAGTACCTAAGGAGGACTAAGGAAATGTTCTTAGTCTATGGCAATGGAAAACTAATTCTGGAAGGCTTTAGCGACGCCAGCTTCCAGTCTGATGACGATGATGCCAAGTCTCAATCGGGGTATGTATTCAAGCTCAACGGAGGAGTAGTGGCTTGGAAAAGTTCCAAGCAAGCAACCACTGCTGACTCCACCACTGAGGCTGAATACATAGCAGCTTCAGAAGCTGCCAAGGAAGCGGTTTGGATGAGAAACTACATCCAAGAGTTGGGTGTGGTGCCTAGCATCGCCGAGCCCGTTGTCATCTTCTGTGATAACAACGGTGCAATAGCGCAAGCGAAGGAACCGAGATCTCACCACCGTTCCAAACACATTCTTAGACGCTACCATCTTCTTAGAGAAATGGTAGGAAGAGGTGACGTTCGGATGGACCGAGTCAACTCAGCAGACAACACAGCAGACCCGCTGACAAAGCCTATGTCGCAAAGTGCTCATACGCAACATCTTGAGAAGATGGGGATTAGGCATATGGGTG
Organism: Sesamum alatum; assembly: GCA_034509735.1. NCBI lineage: Eukaryota > Viridiplantae > Streptophyta > Magnoliopsida > Lamiales > Pedaliaceae > Sesamum > Sesamum alatum. Next base: position 23,797,195 of record JACGWO010000001.1, on the reverse strand, counting down.
ATTGGCTTTAAAGGTCAAGTGGGAGATTGTTAGAATAGGTGACCATGTAAGCCAATTTTGGCGGGTATATGTAACCTATGTCTAGACAATTATAGGTGTTTTGATAAATTATTAATGAATAAAGAAGTGAATTTTCATTTGGCATTACTTTGTTTGTGTTCACTTGCACCTATTTATCCATATCTGTTCACTACGCAAACAGAGCCCACGGACTGAGATTCGATTTCGGGGACTGGGACTACGCTTGGAGGTAGGTCCATGAAATCAGTCTTCCCGATTCAGTCCGGAAATCTCCAAGTCAAGGAATCCCGAAAATGGGTACCGGGATTCCATTTGAGACTTGCACTCATCTGCTGTCGTGTTTCATCGACGGGTGACGAGGATCGTCTAAGCAGTGTTAGTGGGTTAGCCTGCTAGGACGCAGCTGACTGAGGTGACTCGTGGGAACCGTCTTACGGAGGACCTTGAGTATGGTCTGCAAGGTATGACGAGTATTCCCGGTTCCAACGGTACAGGTCAAGTCCTTTGACTTGAGGAATTACTGAGTTTACCTGTACATCAGAACTGTATCTTAGATATGGTGAGAGATTGCCAGAATTCTCTTTGGTAGTCATAAGCCATGTCTAGTGCAGTCCTGGTGTGCAAAGTGACAGTAGTTTCCAAGAAAGGATCTGTCTCCTGTCAATAGGTTTTGACAGTTGAGTCTCATGTATGCTCTAGGTCTTGTCCCTAAAACTGTGGCCACAGTGACTGAACAGAAGGGAAGGTTTCCCTTGCGGCGTTTAGTGAGGACAGACCGACACTTAGGTCCAAGATGGGTGCCTGCGTTATCCGTGCCCTAGACACTAAGTGATGAGACCGAAGACAGAAGGACAAGCGTACTGTTAGAGCCTAAATGTTCATCCCTGAATATTTCACCTAGTCTCTAGTGCCATGGACCGTTGCTAGACGGCCACCCATGGTAACGGACGGATTCTAGGAATCCGACCAAGTCTAGCTGAATGGTGAACCTAAAGAGTCACACACTATCCACACACAATTAAATATTTAATTTGGAATTAAATATTGGAGTGAAGGAATGATTAAATTAGATTTAATCGGGACCTTTATTTTTTCTTGGAGAAATAATTCTTTCTATTTGATAGAAGGAATTAAATTGATAAATTGGATTTATCAAAAGGATTTATTTAATGGGCTTAAATAATATTTATATTTATTTTAGCCTCTTGGAAATATTTAAATAGGTTTTAAATATTTCCATTAAATTAAAATTAAATCAACGGTTGAGGTTAATGGGAGAGATGGATGGCTAGGATCGTTTTGACTAGGTCAAAACACTAGTTTGACTAGGACTTTGACTAGGTCAAAATCCTAATCAAATTAGAGTTCTTAAAAGAGGAGTTTAAAGAGGATTAAACTCCTCTTCTATATAAACCCCTAGCATCCTACAATTTACATGATGATGAAACTCCAACACACACACATAACACACACACACGGTTTCTCTCTCTCTCCCATCTCTCTCGTTCGCCCCTCTCTCTCTCAAGAAAATAGTTTTCTTGATTCTTTTGTTCTTGGAACATTAGAATCTTGATGAATCAATACCATTAATTGATAATGTGTTATTGATTCATCCACTCCAAAATTATACACTTGTTCGTTGCTAGCACGACGTGCAAGATACGTGGGTGGATCGTGTGTCACGAATTAGAGGGTCTCAAAGACGGGATCTTGGTGCAAAACGGGGAACAACGCGTGTAGCCGTTGAAGACGAAAACGACAACGGGTAGGTCTCGTTTTAAATTTTCGTCCCTCTTTAATTTTCAACCCTATGGCCTCCATGATTTATTTTATGTTATACGTTCATGAGATACACCGAATGCCCGGGAAAATTTCAAAGGCACACCCTTTGAAACGTGTTTTTAATTTAAAAGCATGTTTAAATTCCGTTTTAATTTTTCATTATACCGCGCTTCCGCATTCGCGTTTTTCCCGGGACGATCCACATAATCTTTCATGTGTAGCGAGGACGGTGGATTCAAAGAAGAGGATCCGTCCCCTGTCAGTATGTGACAGAGGTATCTCCTATGCACTCAGAGACACGTTCATGCTGTTTGAAGTTGTGGCCACAGTGGTTGGTCGAACAGGGAATGGTTTCCTGTGTCGACGCAATGAAGCATACGTGGTCTGAGTATTAAGCATAGATGCCTAGTCAAGGATGGGAACCGACGCCCAATTCCATACCCTAGACTAAGACCGGGAGACGGTAGACAGAAGGATCGTACCCGTTTGGAATCGACGCCTAAATGTTCACGCCAATTCACCTAGTCTCTAGTGCCATGGACCGTTGCTAGACGGCCACCCATGGTAACGGCCCCTTGTGGGACACGGGCCCAAGTCTAGCTGAGGGTGAACCTAAAGGGTCACACACAAATCACCGAGGAGGTTGAGAGATTGACTTGGAGTCAATTTCGAAGGATAAAATAAGTAATTAGATTACTTAAGGGAAAGTCCATTGGATGGACGGGCAGATGTTGTATCGGGCTTTCGTTTAATCGGTAAATTGGATTTTCGATTAAATATGGAAAGTTGAGACGTTGAGACGTTGGATCTTTTAATTAGATTAAAAGATCAGCAGGAATAATTTATATAGACATTAAATTAGATTTAATGTTGGATTCGTCGTAATTGGATTACGATAAAACCTGGTCCGTTAAATTATACCCGAGAGGAGAAATAATTCCTATTTTGGAATAGGAAGAAGTTGGACTTCTTCCCTTAATTAAACATGGCCGACATGCTCCATTGGAGGAAGCAAAATCAGCCATGTTTCATGCTAGGTGGTATGTTGACTTATCTCTTTTGGAAAGAGACAAATCAACTCCAATCAAGCTCTTCCCTTTTGGTATGATTTGATCATACCATAAATTTTGGTAGGCTTGATTGAAGAATTGATGGTGATTGATTGGAATGAATCTAGACATCCTTGGATGAACCTAGACACATTCCAATAATCACATTAATTATGTATATATATTAGAATATACAACACCAAGCATATGTGATTCATTATTCATCTTTTTCTAGGAAAAAAAGAAGACAAAAATCCCTCTCCTCTCTCTCAACTCTCAGCCCTGTCTCCCTCTCCTACACTTGTGTTCTTCACTTAATTTTGAATCAAGAAGAAGAACAAAGTAAGTTTAAGAGAGCACTAACTCATAGTGTTCTTCTCTTAAACTGATTCCTTCTTAAACCCGTTCTTTTCTAGCAAGAAGAACGTGTGTTTCTTCCGGTGTGGTGTGGATCACCTTTGGAGAATCCATACGTTTGGATTTCGTGAGCATTCCGGAGAGGGAACAACGCTAGTAGCCGGGAGCATACGCTAAACAATCAAAGGTAACGATTTTACTACTCTTTGATTGATTTAATATACATCTATGCCCTATGTGTTTAAATATATATTTCTAATATTTACACATTCTACATCGAACGCCCAGTTGAGCACCCAAGGGTACACCCCTTGGGATTCGTTTATTTAAACTAGATTTAAATTTACGCACTATTTTCTCACTTTCTCGCTTCCGCTCGCGCTCCCGGGCAGATCCGCTTGCCCTTCAAGTGGTATCAGAGCCCGGTTCGATGTAAGGGGCATAGATCTATGTGTTTGTCATGATCTACTTGCTTTTAATGGCTTTATTGGCATGTTAGATTGTATAAATATATGAGTAATATGATAATTCAATTATTTGGATTTAATGGACTTTTGGCATGCTTTATTTTGTTAGATTGGATCTAAAATTGCATGCTTATTTTCAGAATAATATTACTGTTATTGTGCTGAAACAGTTTTGAAAAAAAAAAATTCGATCAGGCCGGTAGTGGCCGCGCGCACAGGCACGCGCGCAGCCGCCCGCTGCTGGCCGAGGCCAGTGCGTGCGGCACAGAGCGCGCGCACGCTTGCCTGTCCGCGCGCGGCCGGCCGACCAGCACAACGGCTGGGCCGTTTTGTGCCGTTTTTCGACTTTTTCCGGAAAATTTGATTTTTCTGTATTTTCTGCACAATATTCTTAAAATATATTAATTTTGCATTTTTGATTTTGGAATAATTGGATTATTCCTTGAATTAAATTTGCTTAATTAATTTGGCATTAATACATGCATTGGTATGCATTGTTTAAAATGTCCATTAAATTTAAAATTTGAATTTTGCATATTATTTGTATGTTTATACTTTTGTGATGTTGGACATCACTTGGGTATTTGGAATATCCATTGGTATTTATGCATGATTATTTGGAATAATTATGTTATGTGTGTTGATGGAATCAACATGGGATGATCACAAGAGCCCTAGACCTTATGTATGGATGAATGTATGATCATTTATTTTTCTGTTGGGTGGGGTCTGCGTGCCTCTTGTTTTTGGGACTATCATCTCCCGTATTTTCAGCCTCATGATGTTAAGGCTTGTTTTCTTTATTACCAATGTATTACTTTCAGTTGTAATGAGAGTAGATAGGATTGGTGAGGTTTTACTTTTAACAAGCAATTGGAGTCGGAGACCCCAAGGAGAAGCATCAAGGCGTGATCAAGAAGCACTTCAAGGCCCATTGGAATGACAATGCGTTTATTATTATTGTAATAATTTAGGAGCACCCTAGACAGACCATAGACTCACAGTGGACTCAGTGGGTCGCATAGGTTGGGCTTGTGATCATCCTAACAGGGGTATGCTATGTTTTCTGCATGCGGCATATTTACTTATCGCTTTAAATATTGGATATTTATGCATGCTAAAACACAATAAAGTGATGAGGTCTCGGTCATACACAAACTCTCATTTGGTTGGACCAAATTAAATATTAGGCCCAAAACGGACTTGGATCAAAATAGTATTTATGATCTGTCCGAGCCTTCCATCCACAGCAATGTGGTGAGGAAGCTACCACTACCCAAGTGTGGTCTCACGAGTCGTGGCACACTTGGACTAGGGGAAAGCTGCACCATTGTTGTGAACAAAAAGACTGCGCTCGCTGTTTCCCTGTCTCACGAGTCGTGGGGGGCGACAGTTTGAGGCATGATTTGGTTTATGGGTCGGGCCTAACACTGAGTAACATGGTTCGCTTGGAGTCCTCGGAACCATGCGAATAGGTGAGGCAAAATATCTTGGGAATCTCATTGGATGAGAATGATATTGGATATTTCCCACGAGGTCTTCTTCATGTGAATCGTAAAAGCGGGGCATGGAGATTACGCTTGTGGATCCCAAGCCCACTAAGAAATAGTTTCCCGAAACTCTGCTGAGAGTGGCGGACTTTCGTATAAATAGTGGGAGGGTTAAAAACTAAAAGACCAGGTCTTCAACTTGAACAATAATATTACCATCATCTGCTAATTTCTGCTTTACATTTTCATTAATGTAGATATGTCTAAGAACCCATTAACCATGATTCTCGAGACTAAAAAATTCAACGGAACGAACTATTCGGACTGGCTGAGAAACCTGAGGATTGTCCTCGGTTTCGAGAACCAAGGCTACGTCTTGGACGAGCCGCCACCGAGCGACTTACCGGATGGGTTCACGCCTGAAGAACGTTTGACGTTCGAGAAATGGCATGAGGACAACCGGAAAGTATGCAGTATCATACTGGCTTCGATGTCTAACAACATCCAGAAGTAGTATGAGAGGCTGGACAACGTCTCCGCCATAATGCTCCGCATGAACGAGGTTTATGCGATTCTGGATAAGCATATTAGATATGCCACCACAAAAGCATTCTTTGGCACCAAGCTCGTTGAAGGAGCGTCTATACAAAGTCATGGGGTCAAGATGCTCTCCCTAGTGGAGAAACTCGAGGACCTTAAAGCTAGGCTTAAGAATGACACGTACATTGACTGATCCTCCAGTCGGTTCCTCCATCCTATGACTCGTTTGTTGTAAACTACAACATGAACGGACTTGAGAAGTCTATTCATGAGTTGATCAACATGCTGGTCCAATACGAGGCAACGACCCACAAGTCGGCGCCGACGGTATTGATAGGAGAGGCTTCGACCTCCAAGGAGAATGGCAAGAGGGCCGGACGCTGAAAGAGGAAGAAGGGCAAAGGGAAGACGATTGCGGCCTCTGCTCGCGCTCCGGGTGTCCCTGTTGCTCCGGTTGGACCGAGCAAAGGGAAAGGGAAGGCCCGTGGTTCTCAGCGGTCCAAGCCAAATGATGTCTGCATGCATTGCCAAGGAAAGGGCATTGGAAGAGGGAGTGCCCACAACTCCTCTCCAACCTAGGTGTGTTTGTGGTTGAAGTTAATATGATTACTAATTCTGCTTCATGGGTATTGGATACCGGGTGTGGTGCTCACATCTGCAATGATTTGCAGGCACTGCAAAGAAGCAGAAGGCTAACCAAGGATGAGATGATCCTGAGGCTAGGCGATGGCAAGGCCGTTGCTGCGGAGGCCGTAGGATCCTACAGTTAGCCATTAGTAGTCATGTTAGAATTATACTGAACGACTGTTTCTATGTACCTAGCATGATTAAAAATATTGTTTCCATCCCGGTCCTTGATAAGGAGGGATATGAATTTACCATCAATAAAAACGTTTCTTTCATTATCAAAGATGGTATTTCTCATCTGCTTGGTACATTAGTCAATGGTCTGTACATACTTCAACAGTCTAATTGGATTATGACTGCAGAACACAAACGAAAACGTGATGATCATAATAACGCACAGATATGGCATGCGAGGTTAGGTCATATCTCTAAAGATAGGATAAGAAGGTTGGTGGACTCAAAGAGTCTAGAAATAGACGATTTGGACAACCTACCAACCTGCGAATCCTGTCTAAAGGGAAAGATGACCAAGAAACCCTTTGTTGGACAAAGTACGCTAGCCAGTGGTCTGTTGGATTTGATCCATACAGATGTCTGTGGTCCACTAAATACTCAGGCTAGAGGTGGGTACTCGTACTTCATAACCTTTACCGATGATCACTCACGGTATGGTTATGTTTACCTGGTGAGGTACAAGTCTGAAGCCTTTGGAAGGTTTAAGGAATACAGACTTGAAGTAGAGAACCAAACCGGTCGAAAGATCAAAGCCCTTCGATCGGACCGAGGTGGAGAGTATTTGAGTGGTGAGTTTACTGATTATCTAAAAGAGAATGGGATTCTCTCTCAGTGGACCCCTCCTGGAACACCGCAGCTTAATGGTGTGTCTGAAAGGAGGAATCGGACCTTGTTGGACATGGTCCGATCCATGATCAGTTTTACCGAACTACCCCTTTCCTTAAGGGGATACGCTCTTGAGACGGCGGCCAAAGTTTTGAACTTAGCGCCATCTAAAAAGGTATCCTAGACGCCATATGAGATATGGTATGGCAAGCCTGCCTCCTACAAATACTTAAAAGTGTGGGGTTGCCCCGCATATGTCAAGAGATTAGTGGGAGATAAACTGGACTCGAGGTCTAGTTTATGCAGTTTCATCGGCTATCCAAAAGAAACTGCGGGGTATTATTTCTATGATCCCTCCGAGCAAAAGGTTTTTTCTCGCGAAACGCAGTGTTCTTGGAAAAAGGTTTTCCATCGGATAGTCGACGCGATGAGGTACTCCTTGAGGAATCAAGTGAGGTACCCCATGAGGCGGCAGTGACATCTGAGCCAGTGGTTCCCACTGATATTGTTCCAGTCCTCCGTAGGTCGGCCAGAGTATCCCATGCACCTAATAGGTATGGATTTCTGGGCCTGACCGGTCAGTTTGATAATGATCCAAAGACATACGGAGAAGCGATGTCGGACATCGATTCAGACAAGTAGCTTGAGGCCCTGAAATCCGAGATGGACTCGATGGGTACAAATAAGGTTTGGACCCTAGTAGATCGACCCAAAGGAGTTGAACCCGTAGGGTGTAAATGGGTCTGGACCCTAGTAGATCCACCCAAAGGGGTTGAACCCGTAGGGTGTAAATGGAGCTGACGGGGAGGTTACAACCTTCAAAGCCAGGCTTGTGGCGAAAGGTTACACTCAGCGACCCGGGGTCGATTTTGAGGAAACCTACTCGCCCGTAGCAATGGCCAAGTCCATTCGGATACTACTTGCCATAGCAGCATGGTATGACTATGAAATATGACAGATGGACGTGAAAACGGCCTTCCTCAACGGTTTCGTAGAGGAAGAGATCTATATGGATCAGCCGGAAGGTTTCACAACTGTTGGAGAAGAGCAGAAGGTCTGCCGTCTCCAAAGGTCCATCTCCGGCCTCAAACAAGCTTCCCGAAGCTAGAACATACGTTTTGATGAAGTCATACGGGGATATGATTTCATTAAGAACGAGTCCGATCCTTGTGTATACAAGAAGATCAGTGGGAGCTCAGTTGCGTTTTTGGTGCTTTACGTGGATGATATCTTGCTCATTGGGAATGATGCTAAGATGTTGGGCACCACTAAAGCTTGATTGTCAACGCAATTCTCCATGAAGGATATGGGCGAGGCATCCTACATCCTTGGAATCAAGATCTACAGGGATAGATCTAGAAGGATGTTAGGAATGGCCCAGTCCTCGTACATTGAAAAAGTCTTGAAGAGATTCAAGATGGAGAACTCAAAACGAGGATTCCTTCCTATGAGGCATGGAATTAAGTTATCCAAGAAGCAGTCTCCTAAGACTGATGAGGAGCTTAAAAGGATGTTGGACATCCCCTATGCTTCAGCCGTAGGCAGCATACAGTATGCTGTTCAGTGCACTGGACCTGATGTGGCTTTCGCTTTGAGCGTAACTAGCCGATATCACTGGAGTGCAGTCAAGACTATCTAAAAGTAGACCTGATAAGGCTTTTGCTTTGAGTGTAACAAGTCGATATCAGTCGTGTGCCGGGAGGCACACTGGAGTGCAGTCAAGACTATCTTGAAATACCTGAAAAGGACTAAGGACATGTTCTTGATCTACGGCAGTAGAGAGTTGATACGTGAAGGCTATAGCGACGCTAGCTTCCAGTCGGATGACGATGATGCCAAGTCTTAGTTTGGTTTTGTATTTAGACTAAATGGTGGCGTGGTTACTTGGAAGGATTCCAAGCAGGCTATCACGGCGGACTCCACCATAGAGTTTTGAATACATAGCGGCTTTGGAAGCTGCTAAAGAGTGGTTTGGTTGATGAGCTACATCCAAGGGTTGGATGTAGTACCTAGCATTGCTAAGCCTGTAATTATCTTTATGATAACAACGGGGCGATAGCACTAGCAAAGGAACCGAGATCTCATCACGATCCAAGCATATTCTTAGACGCTACCATCTGCTTAGAGAGATGGATAGCACGAGTGACGTTCGGTTGGACCGAGTCAGCTCCGCAGAAAACATAGCAGATCCACTTGCTAAGCCCATGTCGCAAGTTGCCCACACTCACCATCTGAATAAGAGGTTTGAGGTCAATAGGTGATTGGCTTTAGGTCAAGTGGGAGATTGTTGGAATAGGTGACCAGAAAGCCAATAGGTTTCGCAATTTGTAACCTATTCGACAACTTGATGTAGATGTAATATTATTATGTGATGAATAAGATGAGTGTTCGTCACCAATGGTACCTTCTTTGTTGCGCTCATCTTACATTTTTTAAAATGGTGTTTAACTTATATCGCAACAAAGCCCACAGACCATGGATAACAACTCGTGCAGTTGGGCCACACATTGGATGGTGGTCATGAAACCAACTGATTAAGAGTTGGGTCTGAAACGTTCCAAGTCGAGGACCTCGAGACAGGGCATCGAGAGTCCTATTGAGACTTGCGTCAAGAGTCGTGTTCATTGGATGAGTGCCGTGTTTCATCGGCGACAGGCGTGGGACGCTACACGATCTTGATGGGTTGGTCGACTGGGGTCGAGCCAACTGGACTGACTCGCGGGGATCATCATATGGAAGCCTTGGAGGCTTGGTCGGTATGATTGGTTTTCCCCGGTTCCGATAGTACGGGAGAAATCCTCAGACTTGAGGGATCATGGCCGTCGCGTGCACATGACGGCTGTATCTTGGATCTGGCAAGAGGTAATCATTCTGTAAGATGATTATCATAGGCCTTGTCCAGTGCAGTCGGAATGTATAGCGAGGACGATGGATTCCAAGAAGAGGATCCGTCCCTTGTCAATATGTGACAGAGGTATCTCCTATGCACTTGGAGACACGTTCATGCTGTTTGAAGCTGTGGCCACAGTGGTTGGTCGAACAGGGAATGGTTTCCTGTGTCGATGCAATACGTGGTCTGAGTATTAAGCATAGATGCCTAGTCAAGGATGGGAACCGACGCCCAATTCCATACCCTAGACTAAGGCCGGGAGACGGTAGATAGAAGGATCGTACCCGTATGGAATCGGCGCCTAAATATTCACGCCAATTCACCTAGTCTCTAGTGCCATCGACCGTTGCTAGACGGCCACCCATGGTAATAGCCCCTTGTGGGACACGGGCCTAAGTCTAGCTGAGGGTGAACCTAAAGGGTCACACACAAACCACCGAGGAGGTTGAGAGATTGACTTGGAGTCAATCTCGAAGGATAAAATAAGTAATTGAATTACTTAAGGGAAAGTCCATTGGATGGACGGGCCGATATTGTATCGGGCTTTCGTTTAATCGGTAAATTGAATTTTCGATTAAATATGGAAAGTTGAGACGTTGAGATGTTGGATCTTTTAATTGGATTAAAAGATCAACAGGAATAATTTAAATAGACATTAAATTGAAATTAATGTTGGATTCGTCGTAATTGGATTACGATAAAACCTGGTCCGTTAAATTATACCCGAGAGGAGAAATAATTCCTATTTTGGAATAGGAAGAAGTTGGACTTCTTCCCTTAATTAAACATGGTCGACATGCTCCCTTCGAAGAAGCAAAATCAGCCATGTTTCATGCTAGGTGGTATGTTGACTTATCTCTTTTGGAAAGAGACAAATCAACTCCAATCAAGCTCTTCCCTTTTGGTATGATTTGATCATACCATAAATTTTGGTAGGCTTGATTGAAGAATTGATGGTGATTGATTGGAATGAATCTAGACATCCTTGGATGAACCTAGACACATTCCAATAATCACATTAATTATGTATATATATTAGAATATACAACACCAAGCATATGTGATTCATTATTCATCTTTTTCTAGGAAAAAGAGAAGACAAAAATTCCACTCCTCTCTCTCAACTCTCGGCCCTCTCTCCCTCTCCTACACTTGTGTTCTTTACTTGATTTTGAATCAAGAAGAAGAACAAAGTAAGTTTAAGAGAGCACTAACTCATAGTGTTCTTCTCTTAAACCGATTCCTTCTTAAACCCGTTCTTTTCTAGCAAGAAGAACGTGTGTTTCTTCCGGTGTGGTGTGGATCACCTTTGGAGAATCCATACGTTTGGATTTCGTGAGCATTCCGGAGAGGGAACAACGCTAGTAGCCGGGAGCATACGTTAAACAATCAAAGGTAACGGTTTTACTACGCTTTGATTGATTTAATATACATCTATGCCCTATGTGTTTAAATATATATTTTTAATATTTACACATCCTACATCGAATGCCCGGTTGAGCACCCAAGGGTACACCCCTTGGGATTCATTTATTTAAATTAGATTTAAATTTACGCACTATTTTCTCGCTTTCTCGCTTCCGCTCGCGCTCCCGGGCGGATCCGCTTGCCATTCATGAAGAGGCTGTTCAACACGTTGAGCCTGACGAGGTTGCTCAATCCATCAGGTACTTAACCTAAAACCTCTCAATATAGGGTCTGCAGCTCCTGGCGCTGACGATTGAGGTGCCTCTCTTGATTCCTCAAGGAGCAGCTCATCATGCTGGGAATCCGATGGAAAACCTTTTTCCAAGAAGATTGCATTCCTCGAGATAAATACCTTTTGGTCAGAGGGGTCATAAGAGTAATAACCAACAGTTTCTTTCAGATAGTCAACGAACCTGCACAAGCTAGATCTCGACTCTAGCTTGTCTGCTACTAATCTCTTCATGTATGCAGGGCTACCCCACACTCTCAAGCATTTGTAGGATGCAGGCTTATCATGTCATATCTGATATGGAATCTGGGCCACAACACTGGATGACACCATGTTAAGCAACTTAGTCGTTATCCCAAGTGCATAACCCTAGAAAGACAAGGTCAGCTCGGTAAAACTAATCATGGATCGAACAATGTCCAACAGGGTTTTATTCCTACTTTCAGAGATTCTGTTTAACTGAGGAGTCCCGGGAGGTGTCCATTGAGAGATTATACCGTTTCTGTTAGATAATCAAGAAACTCGCCACTTAGATACTCGCCACCTCGGTCTGATCGTAGGACTTTAATTTTGCAGTCAGTTTGATTCTCAACTTCAAGTCTAAATTCTTTAAACCTCACAAGAGTTTCAGACTTGTACCCCATTAGGTAAACATAACCATACCGTAAGTGATCATCGGTAAAGGTTATGAAGTAAGATAAACCACCTCTAGCTTGAGTATTTAGTGGCACACACGTGTGTATGGAGCAGGTCTAACAGACTAGTGGCAAGCGTGCTTGATCAAACAAAGGGTTGTTTGGTCATTTTCCCTCTTAGGCAGGATTCCTAGGCTGGTAGGTAGTCCGAATCATGTATCTCTAGGCTTTTTGAGTCTACCAACCTTTTAATTATATCTTGAGAGATGTGACCTAGCCTTGCATGCCACAACTGAGCGTTCTCAAGATAGTGATGATCAAATCAGATCTTTGAAAAATATAAAAACCATTGTTATGTTTGCCTAGCAAATGAGAAGATCCATCTTTCATCAAATAAAAGCAATTTTTATTGATCAAAAATTCAAAGCCACTATTGTCTAACAACAAAATGGAAATTATATTTTTGATCATGCTATGTACAAAATAACAATTTTTTAATTCTATCCTAACATTATCACTAACTACTAAGCTAACTGTTCCTACTGCTTCGGCAGCAACAGCCTTGCCATTACCAAACCGTAAGACGACCTCTTCTTTACTTAGTCTTCTGCTTATTTTCAACACCTATAAGTCATTGCAGATGTGAGCTCCACAACCAGTTTCTAATACCCAAGAAGTAGAGTTAGTGACCATATTAACCTAAACGACAAACATACCTTGCTCGGAAAGGAATTTGGGGCAATCCCTCTTCCAATGCCCGTTCTCACGGCAATGAACGCATATATCATTTGCCCTCAACCGTTACTTCGAACCAGCCTTCCTCTTTCCCTTGCCTCTTCCCACATTGGCAATGAGAATGCTATTAGCGTTGGCTGCAGTTGTGATGTACTTTCCCATTCCCTTCTTTCCTTTCTAGCGTCTAGCACTTTTTCCTTTTGCCTTTTGCCTTGGAGGTGGAAGCCTCTCCTAGCAATATCGATGATGCAGACTTTTTAGTCGTTGCCTCATATCGGACCAGCATATTTATCAACTCATGTATGCCCTTTTCAAGTGCATCCATGTTGTAGTTAACAATAAATTGGCCGACGGAGGGAGGGAGTGATTGGAGGATCACATCAATGTACGTCTCATTATCGAGCCCTGCCCTGAGGTCCTCAAGCTTTTCCACCAGGGTAAGCATCTCAACTATATGCTCATGTATAGAGGATCCTGTGGTCATCTTTTTTCCAAAGAATGCCTTCATAGCGACATACCTAGTATGCCGGTCCGGGACTTGATAGCAATCTTTCATGCGAGCTATTATGGAGGGAACATCTGTTAGAATAGGTGACTGTGAACCCAATCTTGTTAAGCTTATGTAACCTATTTCTGACGATATGGTGTTTGAAAGCGAGCAGATCGGCCAGGGATGGAGCACGGCGGAAGCACGAGAGTCTCGTAATAAAACATTTCAAAGCGTATAATAAACGGAATTAAACCTACATAAATAGATCAAGGGGTGTGCCCTTGATTCTCCTGGGTATTCGGTGTATCTCATGTTCAACAAAAACACAACATGGCGGCCATACAATTTTGGAGAACAAGAAACGTAAAGAGGAAACTAACCCTCGTAGTCTTCTTCGTTCGACTACACGCATTGTTCCCCATTTTGCACCAAGATCTCAAAGTAGAGACCCCCTAAATCGTCCACAGGCTACACCAAATAGTAACGAAATGTCATGCTAGCAAGATATTGTTTAGGAGATAGGAGATATCGATACAATGTTGTTGATTAACCCTATCGACGTCTCTAACGTTCTACCTTGAATTAATCAAGAAGAACAAAAGCAATGTTTTTAGAGAATAGAGAGAGAGTGGACGAGAGAGAGAGAGAGAAATGTGAGATGAAAAGTGTAGAGATTAGCAGAGGTGTGTGTGTGTGTTTTTGAATATTTATAGAAAACACATTTTCCTATTCCTACTCAACCTCTTCTAAAGAGGCACACTTAACAAGGATTTTAACCTAGTCAAATCCTAGTCAACCTAGGCTTTGATTAAGTCAATTTAATCATGGCCCTTCATCTCACCAATCTCTATATCAAATCTCGTCCATCTATTTTCGATGGGCTTTATGGAATAGGCCTATTTAATTCTAAATTAAATAGTCCAAAGGTCCAATGGACTTTATATTAAATCCAATTTAATATTCCAAGCCCAATAATTAATTCACTCTTTTAATCTAATTAAAAGGGAAGCCCATGCTTTATTAAATCCACAAATTTAATTTGTGAACTCAAGCCCGATTAATCCAATTAATCCATTGAGGCTTGAATCTCCAAGAAGTATAATTTAATCCTATTAAATTAAACATTCTCCCAAAATTAATTCCAAATTAATTCCTTTCACATCCGGTGTAGCGGGTGTGCCTCTTTAGGTTCACCCTCAGGTAGACTTGGACCTACTTCTCGTTATCTCATAACCAAAGTAGTCTGTCACCATGGGTGGCCGTCTAGCAACTGTCCATGGCACTAGATACTAGGCGAATTTGTGGCGTGAATATTTACGCTCCGAGTTACATACAGGTATGGTCCTACTGTCACCTATCTCCCGGCCTTAGTCTAGGGCATGGAATAGGATGTCGGTTCCCATCCTTGACTTAGGCATCTGTACTTCAAACATGAGATGGGTTTAACTCTATAATTAACGTAGGAAATCCTTTCCCACTCAATAAAGTGCTATGGCCATAGACTTTGAGAGTCTAAACCGTCTCAGAGATCTCAGAGCGCATAGGAGATCTCTCTGTCATAATCTTTGATAGGGGACAGATCTTATCTTGGAGTCCACCATCCTCTCTACGTACTCCGACTGCACTGAACAAAGCTTATGATGGCCATGTCTTATAACATGATCACCTCTCGCCAGATTCAAAATACAACCTTCGTATGTGAGCAACTGTCGTGATTCTTCAAGTCCAAGGACTAATCCCGTACTATCGGAACCGGGAATACAAGTCATACCGACCAAGCCCATGTCATATGACGATTCCCACGAGTCACCTTAGCCAGCTGACACTACCTTTGTCAACTAACCTACTAATATTGCATAGACGTCCAACGTCTGTCACCAATGAAACACGGTACTCATGTAATGAATGCAATCCTTAATGCAAGTGTCTATAGGACCCTCAATACCCAATGTCGTGGTCCTCGACTTGGAGTGTTTCAGACCTATCTAAAGAAGTTGGTTCCATGACCGCCAACCTATGCGCGGTCCAACTTCTTGGATTCATATGCCGGTCTGTGGGTGTTTGTTGTGACATCGAAACGACGTTCAATGCTAGCATTAAGCACAACAAACTCATCGTTGCCGATGATGAATCCTCACTACATTCATCAACATAATAATACTTTCGTTCAAAGATTGACGAATGGTTCTCAGAACAACCAACCACATTGACTTTCTAGTCACCTATTCTACCAGTGTTTAAGTAAAGATTATGAATAAAAGTGATATTCATATTTGGCATTAATACTTTGTTTGTGTTCACTTAACTTCTTTATATTACGATCTGTTAAATGCACAAACAAAATCCATAGACCGAAAGGTTAATCCAATAAACTGGACTGAGCATAGGATGGCAAGTCATGAAGTCAGTTTCTATGGATCAGTCTGATATACTCCAATCGAAGGACCTCGAGATAGGGTATCGAGAGTTCGTTTTAGACTTGCACTATGCGATTACAATCGTATGTCATCGACAAGTGACGAGGGTCATCCATGTAATGTTAATGGTTTAGCTAGCTTGGTGTTGGCTGACTAAGGTGACTCATGAGAATCGTCACATGGGAAACCTTGAGTGGGTTGGTCGGTATGACTTGTATCACAACAAAGCCAATAGACCAAGATTAACAACTCATGCAGTTGGACCACACATTGGATGGTGGTTATGAAACTATAAAGGGTTGGGTCTGAAACGTCCCAAGTCGATGACCTCGAGACATGGCATCGAAAGTCCTATAGAGACTTGCACCAAGAGTCGTATTCATTGGATGAGTGCCATGTTTCATCAAAGACAACCGTGGGACGCCTATACGATCTTGGTGAGTTGTTCGACCGGGGTTGTGCCGACTAAGCTGACTTACGGGGATCATCATATGGAAGCCTTGGAGGCTTGGTCGGTATGATTGGATTTTCCCGGTTCTGATAGTACGGGAGTAGTGATCAGACTTGAGGAACCATGACACTCACATGCAGACGTTGGTTGTATCTTGGATCTGGCAAGAGGTAATCATTCTGTAAGATGGTCATTATAAGCCTTGTCCATTGCGGTCTTGTAGGTTTCAAGAAGAGGATCATTATAAGTCTCAGTGTCATGGACTGTTGCTAGACGGCCACCCATGGTAACATGCTCCTGTTGGCCAAGGGCCCAAGTCTAGTTGAGGGTGAACCTAAAGGGTCACATACAAATAACCGAGGAGGTGAAGAAATTGACTTGGAGTCAATTTCAGAGGATGATAAGTAATTAGATTACTTAAGGGATTGTCCATTGGATGGTCGGGCCGATTTTGTATCGGGCCTTCGTTTTAATCGGTAAATGGGATTTATCGATCAAATAGAAAATTAAAACTTGGATCTTTTAATTGGATTAAAAGATTAATGAAATTTATTTAAATGGACCATGAATTAAATATGATTTTAATTCTTAGCTTGTTGTAATTGGATTACAACAAAATCCGGTCCATTAAATCTTGGCTCAATAGATGTGTTAATTCCACTTTTGGAATTGGAAGAAGGTGGACTTCTTTCCAAAAGAAGATGGCCGAAAATTGCTTCTTTTAGAAGCTCAAAAATCGGCCATGTATGGCCTTTGATGAGTGTAGACTTGTTTCATTTGGAAAGAGACAAATCAACTCCAATCAAGCCTCATTCATTTGGTATGATTAAATCATACCTTATGAAATGGTAGGCTTGATTGATGATTAATGGGGATTAATTAAAATGTATCTAGACATCCTTAGATGAACCTAGACACATAGTAATAATCATATTAATGAAGTATATATATGTGTATATACTATCATCAATGTAAGAGAATTATTATTCATCTTATTTTGGGAAAAAGAAGAACACACACTCTCAAAAAAACATTCCAAGTTTTCGGCCCCCCTCTCTGTCTACATACTATCCTCTTTTTTCCTTTGTAAATTCCAGGATCATTTGAAGAAGAAAGAAAGATCAAGAAGGAACACTAACTTAATAGTGTAGTCTCTTCTTCGGTCTTCTCCTCTAGATCCTTTTTTCTCTAGCAAGAAAAATGAGATCTCTCCCCGTGTGGTGTGGACATCATTAGAGAGTTCATATTTTAAACTTGGTGAACGTTTCCGGCCGTCGAACAATGCTCGTACCGTACAAAAATGAAAGCTACAATGGTATGAAAGCATGCGTTTCGTCCCAGGAGGGAGCGCGAATGCAAAAGCGCGATAAATTAAAAATATGAAAAATATAACATGCTTAAACGGAAAGTAAATACACATTCAAGGGTTGTTCCCTTGAACCTCCCGGGCGTTTGTTGTATCTCATGATCAAAATAAACATCCAATATCATGGTGGCCATAGGGTTGCAACAAAAGAAGCGTGAAACCTACCCGTTGTCGTTTTCTTCAAACCTCTACGTGCGTAGTTCCACGTTTTGCCACCAAGATTCCAAAACAAAAATCCTCTAAATTGTCCGCCCAATCCACCGGATCTTGATCTCCAGTGCTAGCAAGAAATCAAGAGGAATTTATATAGGAGGACAAATCGACCTAGCGTTATGAATTAACATAATCGATTTGCCTATAGTTCTCTTGTATCAAAGACAAGGAACTCGAAACAATTTCTTGCAGAGGAGAGGAGAGGAGAGGAAAGGCGGATGAGAGAGAGGGAGAGATAGGCTGAGTGTGTGTGTGTGTGCTAGAGTTTCATCACCTAGTGGTTGGTGTTTCTATGAGTATTTATAGAAGGGGACTTCTCCTAGTCCTCTTCAAACTCCCATAGAGAAGCATAGGTTGACTAGGATTTTGACCCAGTCAAATCCTAGTCAATTCAGATAAGAGACCAAGTCAAACTTGATCTTAGCCATAGATCTCTCCATTCAATCTCGTCTGTCCGTCTCTTAGATTGATTTCATGGAATATTTTAAATCTAATTTAAAATAATCCCTAAGGCTTTAAATAAAATAATTATTTTGAGCCTATTTCCGCAATTTAATGCCAAATGTGAATATCACTTTCATTCATAAACTTTATTTAAACACCAAATTGTCAGAAATAGGTTATATAAGCCTAATAGGATTGGCTTCACGGTCACCTATTCTAACAATCTCCCACTTGACCTAAAGCTAATCACCCATATGTCTTAACCCCATCTTCTCAAGATGTTGTGTATGAGCAATTTGTGACAAAGGATCTGTTGTGTTGTCTGTTGAGCTGACTCGGTCCATCCGAACGTCACCTCTTCTTACCATATCCCTCAGAAGGTGGTAGCGTCTAAGTATGTACTTAGATCGGTGATGAGATCTCAGGTCCTTTTCTTGCGATATAGCCCCATTGTTATCACAGAAGATAACCATGGGCTCGGCAATGCTAGGCACCACACCCAACTCTTGGATGTAGTTTCTCATCCAAAATGCTTCCTTGGCAGCTTTGTATTCAGCCTCAGTGGTGGAATCGGTTGTGGTTTCTTGCTTGGAACTCTTCCAGGTCACCACTCAACTATTAAGTCTAAACACATAGCCCGATTGAGACTTGGCATCATCATCGTCCGTCTAGAAGCTAGCATCCCTAAAGCCTTCCAGAATCAACTCTCCACCATCCTAGACCAAGAATATATCCTTAGTCCTTCTTAAGTACTTAAGGATACTCTTTGACTTCATTCCAATGTGCCTCGCCTGCACAGGATTGATATCTGCTAGTTACACATAAAGCTTAAGTGACGTCAAGCCTTGTGCAGTGGATGGCACACTGGACGCTGCCTACGACAGAGGTATAGGGAATGGACTTCATCCTTTCAAGCTCCTCATCAGTCTTGGGGGACTGCTTCTTGGATAACTTGATCCCGTGCCTCGTGGGAAGGAAACCTCATTTTCAGTTGTCCATGTTAAATCTTTTCAGGATTTTCTCAATGTATGAGTTTTGGGTCATTCCTAAAATTTTTCTAGATCTATGCATGAAAATTTGGATTCCTAGAATGTAGGAAGCTTCACCCAAATCGTTCATGGAAAATTGAGTAGACAACCATGCTTTTGTGTCACCTAACATTCTGATGTCATTCAATAAGTAGAATGTCGTCCACATAAAGCACTAGGAATACTACAGCGCTCCCACTGACCTTCTTGTATACACAAGGGTCATATTCATATTTTATGAAATCGTATCCTTGTATGACTTCATCAAACCAAATGTTCCAACTACTGGATGCTTGTTTGAGGCTGTAGATGGACTTTTGGAGAAGGCAGGCTTTCTGCTGTTCTCCAATGAATGTGAATCCTTCCGGCTGATCCATATAGATCTCTTTCTCAACGAAACCGTTAAGGAATGTTGTTTTCACGTCATATTTGATAGTCATACCATGCAGCTATGGCAAGCATTATCTGAATGGACTTAGCCATGCCTACTGGCGAGTAGGTGTCCTTAAAGTCGACCCCCGGTCGTTGAGTGTAGCCTTTTTTGCCACTAGCCTAGATTTGAAGGTAGTTACTACTCCATCAACGCCAGTTTATGCTTATAGAACCATATAGACTCGACTGGCTTAACACCTTTAGGTGGGTCTACAAGTGTCGACACTTGGTTTGTGGTCATGGAGTCTATTTCGGCTTTCATGGCCTCAAGCCACTTTCCCGAGTTGATTTCCGACATCGCATCCCCATATGTCTTAGGATCCTTATACAATTTACCAGCACGCCTAAGAAGCCATACCTCATGGGAGGGCGCGGCACTCTGGCTGAACTACGAAGGACTGGAATGTTAGTTGTTACTAAAGGCACAGACATGATAGGAGCCGACGGTTCTGGTACCGTGGTTGGCTCCTCATGAGGTGGCTTGACATGCTAGGCTTGTAGAGGCTTTCCAACATGTTGTGCCTTGCGAGGTTGCTCAACCCGTTGGGTACTTAACGTAAAACCTCTTAGTGAGGCATCCGAAGGTTCTAGTGCTGATGATTGATTTATCTCACTTGATTCCTCAAAGAGCACTTCATCACGTTGGATATTCATTGACAATCCTTTTTCCAAGAACACTGCATTCCTCGAAACAAAGACCTTCTGTTCCGAGGGGTCATAAAAGTAATAACCCGCAGTTTCCTTTGGATATCAAACGAACCTGCACAAGCTAGATCTGGATTCTAACTTGTCCCCCACTAACCCTTGACGTATGCAGGGCTACCCCATACTCTCAAGTATTTGTAGGAAGTAGGCTTGTCGTGCCATATCTCATATGGTATTTAGGTCACAGCTCTGGATGGCGCTAAGTTCAATAACTTAGCTGCCGTTTCTAGTGCATAGTCCCAAAAACACAAGTGTAGTTTGGTAAAACTGATCATGGATCAGATCATGTGTAACAGGATTCTATTCCTCCTTTCAGAGACGACGTTTAGTTGCGGTGTCGCGGGAGGTGTCCATTCAGAGACTATACCGTTTTCTTTTAGATAATTGAGAAATTCTCCACTAAGGTACTCGCCACCTCGGACCAATCGTAGGACTTTAATTTTGCACCCGGTTTGGTTCTGAACTTCAAGTCTAAAGTCTTTAAACCTCACAAGAGCTTCAGACTTGTACCTCATTAGGTAAACATAACCATACCGTGAATGATCATTGGTGAAGGTTATGAAGTAACAGAAACCACATTTGGCTTGTGTTCTTAGTGTTCCACACACGTTTGTATGGACCAAGCCCAATAGACCTGTGGCAAGCCTACCTTGCCCTACAAAGGGCCTTTTGGTCATTTTCCCTTTAAGGCAGGATTCACAAGTTGGTAGGTCATTCAAGTCCCCAACCTCTAGGTTCTTTGAATCTACCAACTTCTTCATCCTTTATTGATAGATGTGACCTAGCCTTGCATGCCACAGTTGTGCGTTCTCGTGTTTATCTATTTTGCGTTTGTATTGAATAGTCATAATAAAATTAGAGTTTTGCACAATGTAGAGACCGTTATTAGGTTTTCGGGAAACCTTTTCCTAGTGGGCTTGAGATCCACAACAAAATCTTCCATACCTCGCTTTTACAATTCGCATGGAAAAGAACTTTTTGGGAGGTATTCCATACCATTCTCGTCCAACGAGATTCCCAAGATATTTCGCCTCACCCTTTTACTTGATCACGAGGAATCCAAGCGAATCACGTTATTCAAGCGTTAGACCCAACCCAATCAACCGAATCATATGAAAGAAATCGGTGGATCGTCCCGGGAGATTAACGCGAATAGCGGAAGCGCGAAACAGTGCGTAATAAAAATTACAAAGCATAATTAAATGGAATTTAAATCATGCATAACGTACATAAACGAATCAAGGGGTGTGCCCTTGATTCTCCCGGGCGTTCGGTGTATCTCATGTTCAATAAAACACAACATGGAGGCCATAGAATTAAAAACGAAAACCATAATTAAAGAACCTACCCGGTTGTAGTTTTGTCTTCGTTCGGCTACACGCATTGTTCCCCGTTTTGCACCAAGATCTCAAATAAGAGACCCTCTAAATCATCTCACTCGCTGCACCGGAAAGCAACGAACCCTTGTGCTAGCAAGAAAATCATTGGGGAGAAGAGACATCGGTACACGCTATCAATTAACGCAACCGGCGTCTCTTACGTTCTACCTTGAATAAATCAAGAAGAACAAAATAATATTCTTGGAGAGAAGAAAGAGGAGTGGACGAATTTGAGAGGGAATTTTAGAGATGAGAGTTGTAGAGAATACTAGGTGTAAGTGTGTGTTTTTTTTAAGTATTTATAGGAGATGGAATTCCTATTCCTTCTCAAACTCTTCCAAAGAGACACACTTTGACTAGGATTTTGACCTAGTCAAATCCTAGTCAAATTAGGCTTTGATTAAGTCAAATTAATCATGGCCCTTCATCTCATCATTCTCTAGATCAAATCTTGTCCATCCATTTTGATGGCCTTTATGGAATAGGCCTATTTAATTCTAAATTAAATATTCCCATGGACTTTATATTAAAATCCTATTTAATATACTAAGCCCATTAATTAATGGAATGGACTTTATTTAATTCCAAATTAAATAGTCCATGGACTTTATATTAAATCCTATTTAATACCAAGCCCATTAATTAATTCCATAGAATGGGATTATTTAATTCTAAATTAAATAGTCCCATGGACTTTATATTAAATCCTATTTAATATACTAAGCCCATTAATTAATTAATGGAATGGACTTTATTTAATTCCAAATTAAATAGTCCATGGACTTTATATTAAATCCTATTTAATACCAAGCCCATTAATTAATTAATTCACCCTTTTAATCTAATTAAAAGGAAAGCCCATGCTTTGTAAAATTCATAAATCTAATTTATGAACTCAAGCCCGATTATTCCAAATAATTCATCGAAGCTTGAATCTCCAAGAAGTATAATTTAATTCCATTAAATTAAACCTTCTCCCAGAATTAATTCCAAATTAATTCCCTTTCATTTGGTGTAGCGGGTGTGACTCTTTAGGTTCACCTTTCAGCTAGACTTGGACCTACTTTTCGTTATTTCATAACTAAAGTAGTCCGTTACCATGGGTGGCCATCTAGCAACGGTCCATGGCACTAGAGACTAGGTGAATTTATGGTGTGAACATTTAGGCTCCGAGTTATACGCAGGTGCGGTCCTACCGACGCTCGATACGTACGGGTACGGTCCTACTGTCGCATGTCTCCCGGCCTTTAGTCTAGGGGTCGGTTCCCATCGTTGACTAGGCAACTATGCATAATGCTCGAGATAGGTTTAACTCGACGTAGGAAATCCTTTCCCACTACATCAAGTGCTATGGCCATAGACTTTGTGAGTCTAAACCATCTCCGAGCGCATAGGAGATCTTGCTGTCATATCCTTTGACAGGGGATAGATCCTATCTTGGAATTCACCGTTCTTACATACTCCGACTGCACTGGACGAGGCTTATGATGACCATGTGATATAATCGGTCAAATTTCACCAAATCCAAGATACAGCCTTAGTATGTAGGGGACTGCCGTGATCCTCAAGTCCGAGGACTAATCCCGTACTATCGGAACCGGGAATACGAGTCATACCGACCAAGCCCGAGTAGCTTCTATATGACGATTCCCGCGAGTCACCTCAGTCGGTCGCTCCCCAGCAGGCCGACCCACTAACACTGCTTAGACGATCCTCGTCACCCGTCGATGAAACACGACAGCAGATGCTTAGTGCAAGTCTCAAATGGATTCTCGATGCCCTGTCTCGAGATTCCTTTGACTTGGAGTATTTCAGACTGATTCGGCGAAACTGATTTCATGAACCTACCTCCAAGCGTAGTTCCAATTTCCCGAAATGTTATTTCAGTCTGTGGGCGTTTGTTGTGACATCGTAACGATGCAAGCAGTAAGTACAACAAACTCATGCCTATGAATCCTTACTGCATTCATTAACATAATATTACTTGTTCACAGATTGACGAATGGTTCTCAGAACAGCCAATACCATTGACTTTCTGGTCACCTATTCTAACATCATAGCACTCACTGCTACCCCCACGACTCATGAGACAGGTAACAGGAGTGTATTCACTTCGTTCACAACAAACGTGCAGCTTGGTTTCAGAACAAGAGACATGCCACGACTCTTGAGACCACGCAATTGACTGAAACTAGGTTCCTCACTTTGTCATGGATAGAAGGCTTAGATGAACAACTAAGGTTCTCTATTTATTAAGGGTCCAATATTTTAGCTTGGTCCAACCAATGGAGACCTCATCACACCACATACATATTACTATGCATAATATATACTTGCATGTTGTAGCAATAAAACGATAAATAAACCATTCATCCATCTAATATGCCACATGCAAAAATAAATCCTAGCACGCCCCTATCGGATGATCACAAGCCCAAATCCTATGTGACCCACTGAGCCTGCAGTGGATCTATGGTCAATTTAGGGTTGGTCATATACTAATACATCAAATAATAGTAACACATCAACACACTGATGGGTCTTGCCTCTTTTGTCTATCGGGCCTCCATGGATCTCCTTGGAATCCTCCTTCTAGGCCATCCTTCATCTTCTTTATTTAATAAAAATTAAATATAACTTCACAACTATACTACTCTCATTACAACTTAAAAATAGAAACCCCGACGAACACCCGGGGGAAGTACATTTGGAGGGAGATAGAAAGCCTTATTATTCCAAGGCAATCAGAAAAGAGGGAGGAAAACAAAAAACGAGGCACACAGGCCCAACATAAATTAAACCATACATGCGGTATAGGGCTTTGTAATCATCCGTTCTCATCAACACAAATAGCATTTCACATAATCAAGGAAACATGCCATTCACATAAACTCATGATAACCTATATCATAAAACATATAAAATAAGCGCATAATTACTACACCAAAAATTTTGACTATTGGTTCAACTATTGCAATTTTCTTGCTAGGAAATCATTTCCTCATTATTTAAACAATATAAAATTTTAGGTGGTTCCAAATCAAACCCAAAATAAAATATTTTAAACAATGTCTTTCAAGAAAAAGGTTGCAGAAATAACCCAAAAAACAAACTCAAAAATAATAAGTTTGAAAATGATCATAAAAATGAAAAACGGGCAACGGTCCGCTGCAGTCGGGAGCAGCCCGAACGAAGCCGCACGCTAGCCGGGCGCACGGGCGCAGGCCCCCTGCCTGCATGTGCGCACGCCTGGCCGCTCTGCCTGAGCGTGCAGGCTGGCTGGATCTGTCGCCTACACGTGCAGGCTGCGCCAGCAGGGCGACCGCACACGGGCTTCGTGCCTGTGCGCTGCATTGCCTGTCACGTGTCCGCCTACCGTGCGCACTAGACGTGCGGGCCGAGCACGCGCGCGCGCAGGAACCTCTGCCTGTGTGTGCGCACAGCCGACAGACACTGTGTGTTGCTGCGCACGCGTCTGGCCATGCGCACTGCGCGCGGTGGGCCGGTTGCTGCCGCTGATCACGTGTTCTGTTTCCGACAGTATTTCTGCACATTTTTTCAACAATAAATCAAGAAAATATTTCAGAAAAGAAGAAATCCAAGATTCAAAATTAATGTGCAAAATTAACGAATTAAATCCTAGTTAAGCCGGCATCCTATAAAAACGTAATAAAGCCACGTAAAACATGCTTTAACCCGTGTAGCACATAAAACCCTAGGCCAATACACCAAACCGGGCTCTGATACCACTGAAAGCATGGTGGATCATCCCGGGAGGGAGCGCAAATGCGGAAGCGCGATAAGTTAAAACTATGAAAAATAAAACATTCTTAAACGGAAAGTAAATACACGTTCAAGAGGTTTTTCCTTGAACCTCTCGAGCGTTTGGTGTATCTCATGATCAAAATAAACATGCAATATCATGGTGGCCATAGGGTTGCAACAAAAGAAGCGTGTACCCGTTGTCATTTTCTT
The DNA here is from genome assembly GCA_034509735.1 of Sesamum alatum. Lineage (NCBI taxonomy): Eukaryota > Viridiplantae > Streptophyta > Magnoliopsida > Lamiales > Pedaliaceae > Sesamum > Sesamum alatum. The sequence continues at coordinate 23,771,166 of JACGWO010000001.1, read as the reverse complement.
CAAACCGCTACGTGCGTTGTTCCATGTTTTGCCACCAAAACTCCAAAATAGAAACCATCTAATTGGTCCACCCAATCCACCGGATCTTGATCCCCTGTGCTAGCATGAAATCAAGAGGAATTTATATAGGAGGACAAATCGACCTAGCATTATAAATTAACATTATCGATTTTCCTATAGTTCTGTTGTATCAAAGACAAGGAACTAAAAACAATTTCTTGGAGAGGAGAGGAGAGGAGAGGCAGACGAGAGAGGAAGAGAGAGAGGCCATGTGTGTGTGTGTGTGTGTGCTAGAGTATTCATCACCTAGTGGTGTGTGTTTCTATGAGTATTTATAGAAGGGGACTTCTCCTAGTCCTCTTCAAACTCTAATAGAGAAGCATACGTTGACTAGGATTTTGACCTAGTCAATTTAGGTAAGAGACTAAGTCAAACTTGATTTTAGCCATAGATCTCTCCATTGAATCTTGTACGTCCATCTCTTAGATGGATTTCATGGAATATTTTAAATCTAATTTAAAATAATCCCTAAGGCTTTAAAAAATTAAATAATTATTTTGAGCTTATTCCTCAATTTAATAAATTCAATTTATTAGTTAATTTTATTTAATCTAATTAAAAAATTAACAATCCAAGAAAAAGTAAGCCAATTTAATTTAATTAAATTGGTCTACCTCCCGTAATTAATTTCAAATTAATTCCTCCGCAACTGATGGATTGTGTGTGACTCTTTAGGTTCACCCTCAGCAAGACTTGACCGAATTTTCAATCTACCTATGATGGAAAAATCGTCCGTCACCATGGGTGACCGTCTAGCAACGGTCCAGGGCAATAGAGACTAGGTGAATATTATTGCATGAACATTTAGGCTCTTTAGTACGTTTGTCTTTCTGTCTTCCATCCCACGACTATAGTCTAGGGTGTGGACAATAGGTGTCAGTACCCATTCTTGACTACAACTTTGGCTCGTCCATGCCAAACATCACAGGGATCTCAGCCCACTGTTCAGTTACTGTGGCCACAGATTTACTGGAGGACGAGTCTCAGAGTGTAAGTGAGACATCACTGTCAATCCTATTGACAGGAAATGGATTCTATATTAGGACCTACTGTCCACACTACACACCGTGACTGCACTAGATAGGGCTTCTGACAACCCAGTCTCTTGACTTGGTAGCCTCTTGCCAAATTTAAGATACAGGCACGGTGTGTATGTGACCACAATAATCCCTCAAGTTTGAGGACCAAACCCGTACTGTCAGAACCGGGAATTCGAGTCATACCGACCAACCCACTCAAGGTTTTCCATATAACGATTTTCACGAGTCACCTCAGTCAGCCGACACCAAGCTGGCTAACCCACTAACATTGTATGGACAACCTTCTTCACTTGTCGATGAAACAGGACTGCAATCGCTTAGTGCAAGTCTCAAATGGACTTTCGATACCCTATCTCGAGGTCCTTCGACTTGGAGTATATCAGACCGGTCCATAGAAACTGATTTCATGACTTGTCATACTATGCGCTGTCAAATTTCTTGGATTAAGTCTGTGGGTTTTGTTTGTGCATTTTGCAGTTCGTAGTATAAAGCAGTTAAGTTAACACAAACGAAGAATTAATGCCAAATATGAATATTACTTTCATTCATAAACTTTATTTAAACACCAAATTGTCAGAAATAGGTTATATAAGCCTATAGGATTGGCTTCACGGTCACCTATTCTAACAAGGTAATATCTGAGTTTACGCTTTTGTAGTCTCTTTGATGATAAATCTATGCTCTATATGATATATACATATATATATTATTTTTCTATCATATTCTACATCGAACACCAGGTTGAGCATCCAAGGGTACACTCCTTGGAATTTTTTTATATGCATTACTTTTTTTAAATATCGCTTCCCCTCGCGCTCTCGGAGGGATCCGCTTGTCCTTCAGATCACGGGGCCGGAGCTGGTGCAAGTGACGGTGGAGAAGGTCGCCGCCATTAGGAAAAGGCTTAATGAGGCCCAAGATCGACAAAAGAGTTGGGCAGATGTAAAGAGAAGACCACTAGAGTTCCACCCCGGAGATAAGGTGTACCTTAAAATTGCCCCAACGCGGGGGGTGGTACATTTCAGTAGAAGTGGGAAGTTAAGCCTGCGATATGTTGGACCATACGACATACTGGAAAGGGTAGGGGAAGTGGCCTATCGGGTACCCTTACCCCCACCGCTAGCAAGAATTCACACTACAAAAAAATATGGGAATTGAAATAGTATTAGGAATGATTTTTTATCTTTCTAGAACGGTCAAAAGATCACTGGATAAACTTGGACCATGATTAGGAACGGTTATGGAACGGTTAGCGTTCCGTTGAAATTGAAGGCGCTCTTAATATTTAGGAACACTGTCACCTAAATCGTTCTTATTTTGGAAGTCTTTTTGGGGTACATGATGAAAATCGTTCCTAATTATCGGTGTGTATGAATATATAATTTGTTGAAGGACAAGCGGATCCGCCCGGGAGCGCGAGCGGAAGCGAGAAAAAGCGAGAAAAGTGCATAAATTTAAATCAAATTCAAAAATACGTGAATCCCAAGGGGTGTACCCTTGGGTACTCAACCGGGCGTTCGATGTAGGATGTGTAAATATTAAAACATATATTTAAACACATAGGGCATAGATATACAAACGAAATCAATCAAAGCGTAATAAATCGTTACCTTTGATTGTTTAGCGTATGCTCCCGGCTACTAGCGTTGTTCCTTCTCCGGAATGCTCACGAAATCCAAACGTATGGATTCTCCAAAGGTGATCCACACCACACCGGAAGAAACACACATTCTTCTTGCTAGAAAAGAACGGGTTTAGGAAGGAATCGGTTTAAGAGAAGAACACTATGAATTAGTGTTCTCTTAAACTTACTTTGTTCTTCTTCTTGATTCAAAATCAAGTGAAGAACACAAGTGTAAGAGAGGGAGGGAGCACGAAATTTTGAGAGAGAGGAGAGGATTTTTGTCTTCTCTTTTTCCTAGAAAAAGATGAATAATGAATCACTTATGCTTGGTGTTGTATATTCTAATATATATACATAATTAATGTGATTATTGGAATGTGTCTAGGTTCATCCAAGGATGTCTAGATTCATTCCAATCAATCACCATCAATTCTTCAATCAAGCCTACCAAAATTTATGGTATGATCAAATCATACCAAAAGGGCAGAGCTTGATTGGAGTTGATTTGTCTCTTTCCAAAAGAGATAAGTCAACATACCAACTAGCATAAAACATGACTGATTTTGCTTCCTCCAAGGGAGCGTGTCGGCCATGTTTAATTAAGGAAAGAAGTCCAACTTCTTCCATTCCAAATTAGGAATTATTTCTCCTCTCGGGTATAATTTAACGGACCGGGATTTAACGTAATCCAATTACGACGAACCCAATATTAAATTCAATTTAATGTCCACTTAAATTATTCCCGTTGATCTTTTAATCCAATTAAAAGATCCAACGTCTCAACATCTCAACTTTCCATATTTAATCGAAAATCCAATTTACCGATTAAATGAAAGCCCGATACAATATCGGCCCGTCCATCCAATGGACTTTCCCTTAAGTAATCCAATTACTTATTTTATCCTTCGAGATTGACTCCAAGTCGATCTCTCAACCTCCTCGGTGATTTGTGTGTGACCCTTTAGGTTCACCCTCAGCTAGACTTGGGCCCGTGTCCCACAAGGGCCCGTTACCATGGGTGGCCGTCTATCAACGGTCCATGGCACTAGAGACTAGGTGAATTGGCGTGAACATTTAGGCGCCGATTCCGTACGGGTACGATCCTTCCGTCTACCGTCTCCCGGCCTTAGTCTGGGGTATGGAATTGGGCGTCGGTTCCCATCCTTGACTAGGCATCTATGCTTAATACTCGAGACCACGTATGCTTCATTGCGTCGACACAGGAAACCATTCCCTGTTCGACCAACCACTGTGGCCACAGCTTCAAACAGCATGAACGTGTCTTCGAGTGCATAGGAGATACCTCTGTCACATACTGACAGGGGACGGATCCTCTTCTTGGAATCCACCGTCCTCGCTACACATTCCGACTGCACTGGACAAGGCTTATAATGATCATCTTACAGAATGATCACCTCTCGCCAGATCCAAGATACAGCCGTCCTGTGCACGTGACTGCCATGATTCCTCAAGTCTGAGGATTACTCCCGTACTACCGGAACCGGGGAATCCAATCATACCGCCAAGCGTCCAAGGCTTCCATATGATGATCCCCGCGAGTCAGTACAGTCGCTCGACCCCAGTCGACCAACCCATCAAGATCGTGTAGGCGTCCCACGCCTGTTGCCGATGAAACACGACACTCATCCAATGAACACCACTCTTGACGCAAGTCTCAATAGGACTCTCGATGCCCTGTCTCGAGGTCCTCGACTTGGAACGTTTCAGACCCAACTCTTAATCAGTTGGTTTCATGACCACCATCCAATGCGTGGCCCAACTGCACGAGTTGTTATCTATGGTCTGTGGGCTTTGTTGCGATATAAGTTAAACACCGTTTTAACAAATGTAAGATGAGCGCAACAAAGAAGGTACCATTGGTGACGAATACTCATCTTATTCATCACATAATAATATTACATTCACATCAAGTTGTCGGATAGGTTACAAATTGCCAAACCTATTGGCTTTCTGGTCACCTATTCCAACATTTGTGTTTTTGGAACACATGCTTAATATTTGGAACAGTCACATGTTATGTCATTCACGTAATTTGGAACGGTCATAGGAACTTTGTTTACATCGAACTAAGTATATTGGAAATGCATTTTTCCACTAACGCTGGAATACAAATTGGAACGGTATATTCTTTGTTTCGGAATAGATGTTCGAACGGTAGTTGGAACACCCCTAGACCTGCTTTGCTAAGGAATTTAGCAACAGTTTCTTAATCTTTATTTAGAATACGTCTTTGGACCGGTTTTAGGTATTCGGTTTGGAACACTAAAGGTACCACCAAGTCATTGAATTTGGACTAAATTATGAACGGTTGGCCCCTTATTTGGAATTTTCGTTTTGTATAGTATTAGGAACGATCGTCTCATTAAATCGGTCCTCTGTTGGAATGGTTACGTTGATTTTTATGAAATCCATGACCGAGGAAAAGACCGTTCCTAAGTAAATCAATTATTAAAGTTTTTTACTTTATATAATAATAATTATTATTATTAAAATGAAATTTAAATTATTAATAATTTTTTGAATTTGGTTAAATAGTTAATATTTAAATACAAAAAAATGCATAATTAAAAAATATAGATATATATATATATATATTACAAAAAATATTATCCAATTTAATTACAAAAAATTTTATAAAAAAATCCTAAATCTACACCTCATCCCCCTCGTCCTGATCCATATTGACATCGTCTAGAGCAGGGGGGTCTGCCTGAGGCTGTGACGGGTCGGCAGCGGAGTTGTTGGTTTGTAGAGTCTTCATCATGCCCATTATGTCGACAATAATCTCCTCCAGCTGGACCATGCGATCCTCCAAGTTCGACGGTGACGGTGGCGGTGGTGATGGCGAGGTAAAGGTCTAGCTAAGGCCGTCGACCTCAGAACCAAGACCAAATACCCGGCCCTTGTTCTTGCTCCGGACTGCAGCCAGCCACAAATCTTGCTCGGTCTGCATCATCGAGCCCTCTGATTCGGCCGAACGATCTCCAGATCGGCCGTGGCCTAAGACTGGTGATCCTCCAGCAACTTCTGGAATGTCTCCAGCAAAATAGTAAATTATTATTATTATTTTCAAAAATAAAAAAGATATAAATTTGAAAATATAATACAATGCTTACCGCCACCTCCGCTGCCCTCGGGCTGCTCCAGCCACCTTCGGCCTTCTTCTTGTAGCATCTAGAGAATAACTCCATCTGCTTGACTGGTCAACCGAGTTGCGTCTCCTATAAAAAAAAAAGGAACAGTTATTACAGTTTTAATTTAATAATGATGAATACTTTTATAAAAAGAAATTATTGCCATATTCTTCTTGTGCATGCCGACGGAGGCAGAATCCCCACGATAGACAGTAGAGGATGCTGCTGGGTTGGCAGACCGGTTGGCCTTGTTCTTAGCGCACTCCTCCTTGAACTCGTCCATGTCCCAGTATAGCAGGAGTTGCCGCCAAACTTCGCTCGCTAGCCAGAGAGGCTTCACTAGAGACTGTCTTGTGAGAATAGACTTCTTGTGGATAAACTTCTCTGCAAACATGTGGAGGACTTTCAACATGGACTCATCACAGTCTCACAGTACGCCATCTGAAAAAAAAAATAAAAAAATGTTAAAATATTTAATAAAAAAATCAATTTATACCATTAAATTTAAATTAAAGTACGTTCCCTTCATGCTCTCGAACCAAAAATGTTGGTGCTCTGGCGGTACCTGGCGCAAATAGCCCCAAGGGTGGGGATAATGTCCTTGCACCACCACGTACATGCGCTCGTGTCTCTTGCGCTCAACCCTGAAATTACATAATAATTATTGTGATAGAAAAATAATAATTTAAATAACAAAATATTTTTAAAAAAAATTATACCTGGCATCGGCGAGGATGATATAATGGCACACGGATGGTGCGGGGACTGGTGGGGCTGTGCAACCCATGGACGGGTTGGATCTACAGCCGGTGCAGGAGTAGATAGTCCAGCATCCTCTGGAACACGTGCAGGAGTACACGGATCGAGCTCCTGATCCTGCACCGGTACGGCAGCTAACTGCTTTGCCGGTGGTGGGGGGTGGGGGTGGTCGGGATGATGCTTCCCAAACCTGATAAGCAGCACCCGTCGGTGCTGGAATCGATAGGACACGACCGCGAGTACGTCCACCTCCTAGAGAGGGAAATCTCTACCATACATGATCTACAATTTCTTTTTCAAAATATTAGTGGTATGAATTTTAAGAAAAAATCTAAGTATCATTTTTTTTAATAATGATAATTTTCTAAATTTTTTAATAATTATGTAAACTAAATCCTAAAATTATATACCAAGTTCCAAAATTAATCTAATAAATGGTAGAATATTGAAATTTTCCCTACAAGTGGGTAATCTAAATCCTGAAATTCTTTCCTAAAATGTACACGAAAATTTATAATTATTTCCTAAAATGTATACTAAATCCCATGTACAGTAAATCGATAATCTAATACATTATAACCCTAATTTGTTTCCTAAATCCTAAAATGATTACTAAGTCCAACATTTTATAATTATTGTAATTATATAAGTCTTATAATAATAACATAATATAATTTAAAAAGTGTCAGAATTTTTTTTAAATTACAGAAAATAATTTTATAAATGTCAGATTGTTTATTTAAAATAACAGAATTCTTTTAGAAAATAACATATAATAATTATAAAAATAACATAAATTTTTATAAAATTGACAATTTTTTTTTAAAATAACAAAATCGTTATTTTAAAATTATTTTAAAATGTCTTAAAATATTTTTCAAAATTATTGAAAATACCAGATTTTTTTTTAAAAAAAAAATGACGGAATTTTTTTATAAATAACTGAAACTTTTTTTAAAAATAACATAAAATATTTTAAAAATAACAGAAAAACATACAGATTTCTAAAATTTATTTTCATAATCAGCATGATATTTTTTAAAATAATTTCAATAAATTTCATAATTATTGTAGTTATCCTGAATTTTCTAATAACATCTCAAACATCCTATATTTTTGTGAATGTAACATAAAATTACACAGAAATTATAAAAAAATTATAGAAATTCCAAAAAATTCACAAATTTTTCACAAAATTACAGAAATTACAAAAACTGAATACAAATTTCAAATAAATCACAAAAAATGTCAAAAACTTCACAATAATTTCAGACAAATGTTACATCCATTAATTACAATTTGTTTCATTACCAAAAAAAATAACCAAAAATTTTCTTAAAATAACATAAAAATACATAATTTTCAAAAATTATAATAGATTTTTTTTAAAAAAAAAAGCCACAGAATTGCAAAAAAAAATTCAAAAACTGCAACAATATGAAAAAAATTACCAATTATGCATATATAATTCATATTGGCCCAATACTTTCAGAAATATCACCAAATCATAGGAATAGTGCATACATAATATTAACACAAATTTATCAACAAAAGCCAAAAATTGCAACTATTTTTAGAAATTGCAACAATAATTTCAACAATTTCAACAAATCAATAATAATTTCAACAATTTTCCAAACAATATACACCAATCCTTGCATCCATTTTCAGAAATGCGACAATATAAAAAAAAAATTTGAAAGTGGAAGGGAACACCTACTTGAGTTGTGGTGGCGGCGGATAACGGTGGTGGTGGGGACTGGGGACTGGGGACTGACAGATGGTGGTGTTAGTGGGCGGACGACGGAGGTGGCGGCGACGGACAGTGGAGGGGGGATAGAGAGAGGGGTGGAGGGGCGATTGTGGTGGATGGCGGACAGTGGTGGTGGATGGCGAACGGTGGTGGTGGTGGTGGGCGGCCGATGGCGAACAGCTTGTGAGAGAGAGAGAGAGAGAGAGAGAGAGAGGAAGAGTTAGGAAGATTTCTACTAAGTGTCGATTATATACTAATATTTTGGAACGGTCACCGTTCCTAATTTAAGTACTATTACTATTCCTAACATTCAATTACGACGTTGTTTTGGACATAGTACAACATCATTTCGAAAAAATACGACATCGTTTTAATATTGGACCTAGTATGCCCGTTTAAAATACTGATCCTATGACCGCTCCAAAAAGGTATTAAAAAATAGCTTCCAATGACCATTCTTGTATTACATGTCACCATTCCTATCCCAATTCCAAATAATTATTATTTATAAAAGAAAATTAATAGCTTAATCGTTCCTAATATTGTTCCTAGGAACTCATGGGAACGGTCATTTAATAGCTTAATAGTTCTCTGTACCGTTCCTACTAAGTGAAACAATGTCGTTTTGAAGAACTGTATGTAATAACTGTTCCTATAATGTTTGACCGACCGTTCCTATATGTATTGCAAATAATTTTGTTTACCTAGAAAATAAATAAGAATTAAGAAAAACACATTCCAATCACGTGTACGAGCAAAGGAAGGTATCCAATGTGCCGTTTAAAGAATTGAAAAACATAAAATATTTTTCAAAGTTTAGACACATACTCACAATATGAAGTATATTTGTATATTTAATTTTGTTAGTATTTCACAGATTTACTAGCATCTTGTATTGTTGTACTGCATCGCCTAATCAGACCATCAAAATTCCAACAAGACCGTTAGATATGATATAGCACACAAAAAAATACATTATATGTAGTTTTGAAAAAATTCGATGTGCGGATATCGAGATATCATTTTCGGTCAGTATTCATCATCATAAGAACCATTGCATCCTTCAATCCGGCCATCTGATTGAAAATCAGACTGGTAGATATGAAATCAAAGATCATAATCTTCTATATGTTTAAAAATGGTATCTAGCCGGCTCACGGATGTTGAGATATTGTCACAATTAGGTAAAATACACAATTTAGTAACACAAGTTGGAACGGTTACATATTACCTTAGGAACGGTGTCGACCAATTTATATTAGGAATGGTTGGATAAAAATACCGCTCCAAAATTTGATTTTCGCACCATTTTTCCATTGGGCTCCAAAATAAAAATTTGGACCTACATCTTGAACGGTTACTCAATTATTCCTACCGTTCCTAATTCAATTTTTCCACCTATTTTTCAGTGGGTGCCTAATTGAAAAATTTTACCTGTAATAGGAACGGTCATGGGAACATTGTGACCGTTCCTATTTTCAAATTTCCCAAACATTTTTTTTCATTTTGCACCTAATTGAAGATTTGTACCTTCTATAGGAACGGTCATGGGAATACCGTTCCTAGTTTCAAAATTCCCACATATTTTTTCATTTGGCGCCTATATGAAAAAATCTTTTCTTTTTTTTATGAAAATATAAATAAATTAATAAAATATTTAAACTAAGGTATATAAAAAATTAATACACCATTCCAAAGTTATATCCTTGTATAAAGAAATTATAATTAATACAATGTTTAAAAGGTAATTACGTACTGAACGCTCAATAAGTCTCCTCCTCGATCTCAGCCTCGTCAAAGCGATCTTCGTCATCTTGATCATCGAATTCACCATTTGGCGAGCGTGATGCACCTGCTCCATGTTGTGATCTGGACAGATCAACGACCAACTATAGTCCCATTGGGTCATGAAGTTCATACGTTTGGTTGTTTGTACCAACATCTCTATCCACCTGTACCAACATGCCCCCCAACGCGAGCCTCATATGGAAGGTGAACAATTAGGTGCACCATTGAGTCGAGAAAAAAAGAATGAAATATTTTCTCTAGGTTGCACGCGATGATGGCTACACTGTCTCCTAATTATTTTACCTTGTTCACATGTAGTGTGATTGAGCATAGGATTTGGAATAGAAGGCTCACCTCCGTCGAAGCCCCCCACACGTGCTCAGAAAGCGTTTCACGGAAGACAACTGGAATCAACTTCTGCATGAATACATGACAAGCATGGCTCTTCATGCCGTGCATCCTTAGCTCCTTCACGTCGACACAACGGGACAAGTTAGATGCATACCCATCAGGAAACCTAAGACAACTAATCCACTCATATATACTCTTTTGATCCTTCGTCAGTGTATATACTTCTTTGGGCATCACGTTCGGTCTCCTTTCGTCCACCTCAAGCTCCGGCCGATTCCATATGATCTTTAGATCCTTCCGTGCATTCAGATTGTCCTTCGCTTTGCCCTTTATGTCCATCACAATATTTAATATATAGTCGAACACATTCTTCTCAATGTGCATGACATCAAGATTGTGTCGTATCAAATGCGCCCCCCAGTATTCAAGCACCCAAAAGATACTTTTCTTCGTATACTTATGGTCGACACCGTAGCCTTTCGGTTCACTCAACGGTTGTTCGACTGCAGCACTAAACGCGTTGAAACAGGTTTGGATCTATTCTCCAGTTAGCCTCAGACATGCAACCTTCCTCTCCATTCGATTTTTAATGAAGGCTTTCTTGTTCCTGCAATAAGGATGGTCGGTGGGGGAAACTTCCTGTGGCAGTCAAAATAGCATACCTTCTGACCGTGCCATAAATAGAATACCCGTGTGTCCTCCATACAAACTGGACACCCCATAACACCGGCGGTACTCCATCCAAATGCCATCCCATAGGCGGGAAGGTCGTTCACTGTCCACATCAATGCGGCCTGCATCATGAATTCTTAGTTTGTCACATTGTCGTGCATACGTACACGCACATGCCATAAATTATGCTACTCCTCGATCAATGGCTCCAGGTATACATCGATAAGACATTTTGGATTCGATGGGCCAGGGATCACCATTGTTAGGAACATATACTCAGACTTCATGCACATTCCCGGTGGGAGATTGTACGGTGTAATTATCATGGGCCAACATGACTAAGTTTTACTATACTGGCCGTGCATGCAAACCCATCCGTGCACAGCCCTAGTCTGACATTACGAGGCTCAACTGCAAAATCAGAATACGTCCGGTCAATATGCTTCCAAGCCTCTGCATCGGACGGATGACACATGGATCCCTCTTCCATCTAATGGCTGGCATGCCAAGTCATATGCTCTATAGTGGCCTCGAACGCATACAACCTCTACAGCCAAGGGGTAAGCGGCAGATATGTAAGAATGGCATACTGGGACTTCTTGCGTTTAGGATTTCTGTTCCTGGTGGGCTTGTACCTAACGTCTCCACAAAATTTGCAATATTCCAGTTCAATATCTGTTAGAATAGGTGACCGTGAAGCCAATCATGTTAGGCTTATGTAATCTATTTCTGACAATTTGGTGTTTAAATAAGGTTTATGAATAAAAGTGATATTCATATTTGGAATTAATTCTTTGTTTTTGTTCACTTAACTACTTTATATTATGAATTGTTCAATGCACAAATAAAATCCATAGACTGAAAGCTTATTCCAAGAAATTGGACTGCGCATAGGATGGCAAGTTATGAAATTAGTTTCCGTAGATCGGTCTAATATACTCCAAGTCGACGGACCTCGAGATAGGGTATCGAGAGTCCATTTGAGACTTGCACTAAGCGATTACAGCACGTTTCATCGACAAGTGACGAATGTCGTCCATGCAATGTTAGTGGGTTAGCCAGCTTGGTGCCGGCTGACTGAGGTGACTCGTGGGAATCATCATATGAAAAACCTTAAGTGGGTTGGTCGTTATGACTCGACCCGATTCCAACAGTACGGGTTTGGTCCTCGGACTTGAGGGACTATTGTGGTCCCATACACACGTGCCTGTGTCTTAGATTTGGCAAGAGGCTACCAAGTCAAGAGACTGGGTAATCATAAGCCCTATTTAGTGCAGTCAAGGTGTGTAGTGTGAATAGTAGGTCCTAATATAAAATCCGTCTCCTGTCAATAGGATTGACATTGATGTCTCACTTACACTATGAGAGTCGTCCTCCAGTAAATCTGTGGCCATAGTAACTGAACAGTGGGATGAGATCTCTGTGACGTTTGGTATCGACAAGCCAAAGCTGTAGTCAAGAATGAGTACCAACACCTATTGTCCACACCCTAGACTATAGTCATTAGATGGAAGACGGAAGGACAAACGTACTAAAGAGCCTAAATTTTCACGCCATAATATTCACCTAGTCTCTAATGCCATGGACCGTTGCTAGACAGCCACCCATGGTGACCGACGATTTTTCCATCATAGGATGATTGGAAAATTCGTTCAAATCTAGCTGAGGGTGAACCTAAAGAGTCACACACAATCCATCGGTAGCGGAGGAATTAATTTGAAATCAATTACGGGGGGTAGAACAATTTAATTAGATTAAATTGGTTCACTTTTCTAGGATTGTTCATTCTTTAATTGGATTAAATAGAATTAACAAATAAATTTGATTTATTAAATTGAGGAAACAGGCTCAAAATAATTATTAATTATCTAAAGCCTTAGGGATTATTTTAAATTAGATTTAAAATATTCCATGAAATTCATCTAAGAGCTGGACGGACGAGATTGAATGGAGAGATCAATGGCCAAGCTTAAGTTTGACTTGGTCTTTTACCTAAGTTGACTAGGATTTGACTAGGTCAAAATCCTAGTCAACCTATGCTTCTCTATGAGAGTTTGAAGAGGACTAGGACAAGTCCCCTTTTATAAATACTCATAGAAACACACACCACTGGGTGATGAAACTCTAGCAAACACACACACAAACACACTCGGCCTCTTTCTCATCCACCTCTTCTCTCCTCTCCTCTCCTCTCCTCTCCAAGAAATTGTTCTAGTTCCTTGTCTTTGAAACAAGAGAACTATAGGCAAATCGATCACGTTAATTCATAATGCTAGGTCGATTTGTCCTCCTATAAAAATTCCTCTTGATTTCTTGCTAGCATGGGGGATCAAGATCTGGTGGATTGGGTGAACAATTTAGAGTGTTCCTAATTTGGAATCTTGGTGGTAAAACGTGGAACAACACACGTAGCGGTTTGAAGAAAACGACAACGGGTAGGTTTCACGCTTCCTTTGTTACAACCCTATGGCCACCACGATATTGCATGTTTATTTTGATCATGAGATACATCGAACATCCGAGAGGTTCAAGGGAACACCCTTTGAACGTCTATTTACTTTCCGTTAAAGCATGTTTTATTTTTCATGTTTTTAATTTATCGTGCTTCCATATTCGCGCTTCCTCCCGGGATGATCCACGCATGTTTTCAATATCGTCCTTCCAATACAACATGCAACCGTTTTTGCACGCATCAATCTTCTAAATTGGTAAACCCAATTCTCTTATCAATTTCTTCGTACTGTAATAATCGGTGGGAAAAGTGTGATCGCGGGGCATTACAGTATCAGCCCACTAGCACAAGCAGTCATAAGTATGCTCGAAAAAACCACTTTCGGCCTTGATATTCACCAAAGTAGCAATTGACGCCAACTGAGATTGAGTGCAACCGTTCCACAATGGTTGGTCGGAAACATGAACTACATAAAAAAATGGTCTAACAACACAGACATAGAATCATAGGGCCCCTCACCGTAATATGAACTAGGACCCACATCAGAAGGACAATATCGAGTACCATCATTAGCGGGTTCCTCCTGGTTATAAGAAGACCAGAAAGACGGCCCGGCAGCATCGAATACCATCCTCTGCGCCCAATCCATCTAAGCCACATCACCCCAATTCGAACTACCCTTCTCCTGAACGGGTGGCGTTCGCTACTACTGCACAGGGGGCGCAGTCAATGAATCAAAGTATTCCAGCACCCTCTCCTCACCATGCGAAGTCCAATTATAATACTCTGGCATAAATCCTTTCATACACAAGTTGAAATTTACCTCGTCCGGTGTTTTGAACCGTTCGTTTTTGCACTTTCAGTAGGGATACTTAATCTTCTCCCCGTCTATATATGTACGCTGAGACTGGGCCCATTATAGGAATATTGTACACCATCCTCAAACTCCGGCGTCACACCCAGAAGGTCTCGATCATACATCCATCTCCTCAACTGTCTTAACATGATTAGTCCGACGTACACAAGCAATTCACAACAATAATTAAATGACCAGAACAAATTATATATATATACATGTAAATAACTATTAAAGAATTTCAACTTGTTATCTGAACAAAACACCTTTAAAGATCAATACAAATTTAGCGGGCATTGCTGATATTTTTTATTTTATGTATAAAAAATTCTTCAGAGAGGGAGTTAGAACAAATGAATTGGAGAGATAGAGTAATAAGAACAATTAAAATGAAGGGGCACATACATATAAAAAAAATATTGGAACAGACATTGGAATATTATTTGGAACACTAAACTAGCCGTTGAAATATCGTCGTTGCTTCGTCATTAGGGACACCCAGCGTGCAGAGGCGGCCGGGCTGCTACCGGCTGCAATGGTTTCCGTTCTCGTGGTCTTTTTTGGAATTATTAATTCTGAATTTATTTTTGGGTTATTTCTGCAACCTTTTTCTTGAAAGACATTATTTAAAATTATTTTATTTTGGGTTTGGTTTGAAACCACCTAAAATTTAATATTATTTAAATAATAAGGAAATGATTTCCTAGCAAGAAAATTGCAATGGTTGCACCAACAGTCAAAATTTTGGTGTAGTAATTATGCGTTTATTTTATGCGTTTTATGATATTGGTTAACATGAATTTACGTGAAGGGCATGTTTACTTGTTAATGTGAAATGCTATTTGCGTTGATGAGAACGGATGATCACAAAGCCCCAGACCGCATGTATGGTTTATTTTATGTTAGGCCTGTGTGCCTTGTTTATTGTTTTCCTCCCTCTTTTCTGGTTGTCTTGAAATAATAAGGCTTTCTATCTCCCTCCAAATTTAACCCCCCCCCCCCCCGTGTGTTCGTCGGGGTTTCTATTTTTAAGTTATAATGAGAGTAGTATAGTTGTGAGACTTTATTTTTATTAAATGAAGAAGAAGAAGGATGGCCGAGGAGGAGGATTCCAAAGAGATCCATGGAGGCCCGGTGGACAAACCAGGCAAGGCCCATCAGTGTGTTCATGGGTTACTATTATTTGATGTAATAGTGTAGGACCAACCCTAGATTGACCATAAATCCACTGCGGGCTCAGTGGGTCGCATAGGATTAGGCTTGTGATCATCCGACAGGGGCATGCTAGGCTTTATTTTTGCATGTGGCATATCTGATGGATAAATGGTTTATTTATCGTATTATTGCTATAGGATGCGAGTATATTATGCATAGTTATATGTATGTGGTGTAATGAGGTCTCGCTATTTAAACTCTCACTTGGTTGGGCCAAGCTAAAATATTAGACCCTTAATAAATGGAGAACCTTAGTTGTTCGTCCAAGCCTTCCATCCATAACAAAGTGAGGAAGCTACTTTTAGTCAATTGCATAGTGTCACGAGTCGTGGCACGTCTCCTATTCTGAAAATAAGCTGCACATTTGTTGTGAACAAAGTGAATACACTCCTCTTACTTGTCTCAAGAGTCGTGGGGGTACTAGTGAGTGCTATGATTTGGTTGATTGGGTCGGGTCTAATACCTGAATAACGTGATTCGCTTGGAGTCCTCCGGATCACATAAAAACGTGAAGCAAAATATCTTGGGAATCTCGTTGGACAAAAATGGTATGGAATACCTCCCACAAAGTTCTTTTCCATGAGAATCATAAAAGCGGGGTATGAAAAATTTCGTTGTGAATCCCAAGCCCACTAAGAAAAGGTTTCCCGAAAATAACGTTTGAGAGTGGCGTGTTTTCGTATAAATAGTGGGAGCATTAAATGACTGAAGTCCAAGTCTTTAATTTATATTTAAACACCTTTCTGTTGATTGTATGCTTTATTTTAAATGTAGATTTAAACAATGTCTAAGAATCCATTATCCTCCATACTTGAGACAAACAAATTCAATGGAACGAATTATTGAAGGGACAAGCGGATCCGCCCGGGAGCGCGAGCGCAAGCGTGAGAATAAAAAATTGCATACATTTAAAACAATAATCACCAAATCCCAAGGAGTGTGCCCTTGGGTGCTCAACCAGGCGTTCGATGTAGGATGTGATAATATTAAGCATAAATATATATTGATCACATAGAGCATAGACATAGAACAAAATAGTACAATAGCGTAAAAACCAAGATTACCTTTGTTACGACCCTATGGCCACCATGATATTGCATGTTTATTTTGATCATGAGATACACCAAACACCCAGGAGGTTCAAAGAAAAACACCCTTGAACGTGTATTTACTTTCCGTTAAAGCATATTTTGTTTTTCATGTTTTTAATTTATTGCTCTTCCGCATTCGCGCTCCCTCCAGGGACGATCCACGCATGCTTTCAATATCGTTCTTCCAGTACAACATGCAATCATTTTTGCACGCATCAATCTTCTGAACTGGTAAACCCAATTCTCTTATCAATTTCTTCGTACTATAATAATCGGTGGGAAAAGTGTGATCGCGGGGCATTACAGTATTAACCCACTTGCACAAGCTATCATATGTATACTCGGAAAAACCCCCTTCGGCCTTGATATTCACCCAAGTAGCAATTGACGCCAACTAAGATTGAGTGCAGCCATTCCACAACGGTTGGTTGGCAACATGAACTACATAAAAAAAAAAATGGTCTGACAACACAGGCACATAATCATAGGGCCCCTCACCGTAATATGAACTAGGACCCACATCAGAAGGACAATACCGAGTACCATCATCAGTTGGTCCCTCCTGGTTATAAGAAGACTAGAAAGATGGCCCGGTAGCATTGAATACAATCCTCTGCGCCTAATTCATCTGAGCCACATCACCCTAATACAAACTATGAAAGATTATGTGGATCGTCCCGGGAAAAACGCGAATGCGGAAGCGCGGTATAATGAAAAATTAAAACGGAATTTAAACATGCTTTTAAATTAAAAACACGTTTCAAAGGGTGTGCCTTTGAAATTTTCCCGGGCATTCGGTGTATCTCATGAACGTATAACATAAAATAAATCATGGAGGCCATAGGGTTGAAAATTAAAGAGGGACGAAAATTTAAAACGAGACCTACCCGTTGTCGTTTTCGTCTTCAACGGCTACACGCGTTGTTCCCCGTTTTGCACCAAGATCCTGTCTTTGAGACCCTCTAATTCGTGACACACGATCCACCCACGTATCTTGCACGTCGTGCTAGCAACGAACAAGTGTATAATTTTGGAGTGGATGAATCAATAACACATTATCAATTAATGGTATTGATTCATCAAGATTCTAATGTTCCAAGAACAAAAGAATCAAGAAAACTATTTTCTTGAGAGAGAGAGGGGCGAACGAGAGAGATGGGAGAGAGAGAGAAACCGTGTGTGTGTGTTGTGTGTGTGTGTTGGAGTTTCATCATCATGTAAATTGGGGTTTATATAGAAGAGGAGTTTAATCCTCTTTAAACTCCTCTTTTAAGAACTCTAATTTGATTAGGATTTTGACCTAGTCAAAGTCCTAGTCAAACTAGTGTTTTGACCTAGTCAAAACGATCCTAGCCATCCATCTCTCCCATTAACCTCAACCGTTGATTTAATTTTAATTTAATGGAAATATTTAAAACCTATTTAAATATTTCCAAGAGGCTAAAATAAATATAAATATTATTTAAGCCCATTAAATAAATCCTTTTGATAAATCCAATTTATCAATTTAATTCCTTCTATCAAATAGAAAGAATTATTTCTCCAAGAAAAAATAAAGGTCCCGATTAAATCTAATTTAATCATTCCTTCACTCCAATATTTAATTCCAAATTAAATATTTAATTGTGTGTGGATAGTGTGTGACTCTTTAGGTTCACCATTCAGCTAGACTTGGTCGGATTCCTAGAATCCGTCCGTTACCATGGGTGGCCGTCTAGCAACGGTCCATGGCACTAGAGACTAGGTGAAATATTCAGGGATGAACATTTAGGCTCTAACAGTACGCTTGTCCTTCTGTCTTCGGTCTCATCACTTAGTGTCTAGGGCACGGATAACGCAGGCACCCATCTTGGACCTAAGTGTCGGTCTGTCCTCACTAAACGCCGCAAGGGAAACCTTCCCTTCTGTTCAGTCACTGTGGCCACAGTTTTAGGGACAAGACCTAGAGCATACATGAGACTCAACTGTCAAAACCTATTGACAGGAGACAGATCCTTTCTTGGAAACTACTGTCACTTTGCACACCAGGACTGCACTAGACATGGCTTATGACTACCAAAGAGAATTCTGGCAATCTCTCACCATATCTAAGATACAGTTCTGATGTACAGGTAAACTCAGTAATTCCTCAAGTCAAAGGACTTGACCTGTACCGTTGGAACCGGGAATACTCGTCATACCTTGCAGACCATACTCAAGGTCCTCCGTAAGACGGTTCCCACGAGTCACCTCAGTCAGCTGCGTCCTAGCAGGCTAACCCACTAACACTGCTTAGACGATCCTCGTCACCCGTCGATGAAACACGACAGCAGATGCTTAGTGCAAGTCTCAAATGGAATCCCGGTACCCATTTTCGGGATTCCTTGACTTGGAGATTTCCGGACTGAATCGGGAAGACTGATTTCATGGACCTACCTCCAAGCGTAGTCCCAGTCCCCGAAATCGAATCTCAGTCCGTGGGCTCTGTTTGCGTAGTGAACAGATATGGATAAATAGGTGCAAGTGAACACAAACAAAGTAATGCCAAATGAAAATTCACTTCTTTATTCATTAATAATTTATCAAAACACCTATAATTGTCTAGACATAGGTTACATATACCCGCCAAAATTGGCTTACATGGTCACCTATTCTAACAATCTCCCACTTGACCTTTAAAGCCAATCACCCATATGCCTAATCCCCATCTTCTCAAGATGTTGCGTATGAGCACTTTGCGACATAGGCTTTGTCAGCGGGTCTGCTGTGTTGTCTGCTGAGTTGACTCGGTCCATCCGAACGTCACCTCTTCCTACCATTTCTCTAAGAAGATGGTAGCGTCTAAGAATGTGTTTGGAACGGTGGTGAGATCTCGGTTCCTTCGCTTGCGCTATTGCACCGTTGTTATCACAGAAGATGACAACGGGCTCGGCGATGCTAGGCACCACACCCAACTCTTGGATGTAGTTTCTCATCCAAACCGCTTCCTTGGCAGCTTCTGAAGCTGCTATGTATTCAGCCTCAGTGGTGGAGTCAGCAGTGGTTGCTTGCTTGGAACTTTTCCAAGCCACTACTCCTCCGTTGAGCTTGAATACATACCCCGATTGAGACTTGGCATCATCGTCATCAGACTGGAAGCTGGCGTCGCTAAAGCCTTCCAGAATTAGTTTTCCATTGCCATAGACTAAGAACATTTCCTTAGTCCTCCTTAGGTACTTAAAGATGCCCTTAACTGCATTCCAATGTGCCTCTCCTGCACAGGACTGATATCTGCTAGTCACGCTCAAAGCGTATGCAATGTCAGGCCTGGTGCAGTGGACCGCATATTGGATGCTACCTACGGCAGAAGCATAGGGGATGACTTTCATCTTTTCAAGTTCCTCATCAGTCTGCGGGGACTGTTTCTTGGACAACTTGATCCCATGCCTCATAGGAAGGAACCCTCGTTTGGAGTTGTCCATTCGATATCTCTTTAGGACTTTCTCCATATACGAGTTTTGGGTGAGCCCTAACATCCTTTTAGATCTGTCCCTGACAATCTGGATGCCTAGGATGTAGGATGCTTCACCCAAGTCCTTCATGGAAAACTTGGTTGACAGCCATGCTTTCGTGTTTCCTAACATTCTGACGTCATTTCCAATGAGCAGAATGTCATCCACGTAAAGCACTAGGAACACTATGGAGCTCCCACTGACCTTCTTGTATACACAAGGGTCGGATTCGTTTTTGATGAAGTCATAACCCCGTATTACCTCATCAAATCGAATGTTCCAACTTCGGGAAGCTTGTTTGAGGCCATAGATGGACTTCTGGAGACGACAGACCTTCTGTTCTTCTCCAGCGACCGTGAAACCCTCCGGCTGATCCATATAGATCTCTTCTTCAACGAAGCCGTTGAGGAAGGCCGTTTTCACGTCCATCTGCCATATTTCATAGTCATACCATGCTGCTATGGCAAGCAGGATCCGAATGGATTTAGCCATGGCTACTGGCGAGTAGGTATCCTCAAAATCGACCCCGGGTCGTTGAGTGTATCCCTTAGCTACAAGCCTAGCCTTGAAGGTAGTGACCTCTCCATCAACGCCGAGTTTGCGCTTGTAGACCCTCTTACAGCCCACTGGCTTAACACCTTTCGGTGGATCTACAAGTCTCCAAACTTGGTTCTCGCTCATGGAGTCCATTTCGGTTTTCATGGCCTCAAGCCATTTCCCAGAGTCGATGTCTGACATCGCTTCCCCGTATGTCTTAGGATCGTTATCCAGAAGATCGGTCGCACCTAGAAATCCATATCTCACTGGAGGTCTGGATTCTCTAGTGGACCTTCGGAGAAGGGGAACGTTAGTGGTAACTGTGGGCGCTGACTGTATCGGAGCCGGCGGTTCAGGGGTCGGGGCTGGCCTGCCTTGAGGTTGTCCTTCATGCCTAGCATGTTGGACTTCTCTAGGTAGGTCAGTCCTCCTAGTGTCTATCCTGAATCCTCTAGGTGAGGTTTCCGCGACTGTTTCTGATGACTGAGTTCCATCACTTGATTCCTCAAGGATCAGCTCATCAGGTTGGATATCCTCTGGGAAGCCTTGCTCCAAGAATACTGCATTCCTTGAAACAAATACCTTTTGTTCCAAAGGGTCATAAAAGTAATAACCCGCAGTTTCTTTAGGGTATCCAACGAACCTGCATAGGCTAGACCTGGATTCTAGCTTATCTCCCACTAACCTCTTGACGTATGCGGGGCTACCCCACACTTTCAAGTAGTTGTAGGATGCAGGCTTGCCGTGCCATATCTCATATGGCGTTTGGGTCACTACACTAGTAGGCGCCAAATTCAATAACTTGGCTGCCGTTTCTAATGCATAACCCCAAAACGATAGGGGCAATTTGGTAAAACTCATCATGGAACGAACCATGTCCAACAGGGTTCGGTTCCTCCTTTCAGAGACGCCATTTAACTGTGGTGTTCCGGGAGGTGTCCATTCTGATATTATACCATGTTCCTTTAGATAATCTAGGAATTCGGCACTAAGGTATTCACCGCCTCGGTCTGACCGTAGGACTTTAATTTTGCAGTTGGTTTGATTCTCCACTTCAAGTCTGAATTCTTTAAACCTCTCAAGAGCTTCAGACTTGTACCTCATCAGGTAAACATAACCATACCGTGAATGATCATCGGTGAAGGTTATGAAGTAGGAGAACCCACCTCGGGCCTGCGTCCTTAGTGGTCCACACACGTCTGTATGGACCAAGTCCAACAGACCTGTGGCAAGCCTGCTTTGTCCTACAAAGGGCTTCTTGGTCATTTTCCCTCTTAGACAAGATTCACAAGTTGGTAGATCACTCAAGTCCCCAACCTCTAGGTTCTTTGAGTCTACCAACCTTTACATCCTATCTTGGGATATGTGACCTAGCCTAGCGTGCCACAGACGTGCGTTCCCGTTATTATCTAATTTCCGTTTGTGTTGAGCGTTAAGAACGAAATTTGTTTGTTGCAAGATATAGAGCCCATTATGTAATGTACCAAGTAGATGAGTAATTCCACACCTCATCAAATAAAAGCAATTTTTTATTGATTTTAAAACTCATAACCATTATTGTCTAACAATGGAATGGAAATGATGTTTTTAATCATACTGGGTACAAAATAAACTTGCTCTAATTCTATGCTAATGGTATCACTAATAACTAAAGTGGCGGATCCTACTGCTTCTGCCGAGATGGCCTTTGCCATTTCCGAGCTTCAGGATCATGTCCCCGCTACTTAGTTTTCTGCTTCTTTTCAACACCTGCAAATCATTGCAAATGTGAGCTCCACAGCCGGTATCCAATACCCAAGAGGCAGAATTAGTGACCATGTTAACCTCAATCACAAATATACCTTGGTTTGAGAAGAGTTTGGGGCACTCTCTCTTCCAATGCCCTTTCTCACGGCAGTTGATACATATGTCATATGCCTTCGACTGTTGCTTGGAGACAACCTTTCCCTTTCTTTTGCCTTTCCCCTCTTTGGCAATGGGAACACTCTGAGTGTTCGTAGCTGCTATGACTGCCTTTCCCTTCCCTTTCTTCCTTTTCCAACGTCCGGCACCCTTGCCTTTCGTCTTGGAAGTAGAAGCACCTCCAAACAATACCGAAGGCGTGGACTTCTTAGTCGTTGCCTCGTATTGCACCAACATATTGATCAACTCATGAATACCCTTCTCAAGTGCATTCATGTTGTAGTTGACAATAAATTGATCAAAGGAGGGTGGGAGTGACTGAAGGATCACATCTATGTACGTTTTCGTTATCGAGACCTGCCTTTAGGTCCTCGAGCTTTTCCACTAGGGTAAGCATTTTAACCCCATGCTCTTGTACAGAGGATCCTTCTGTCAGTTTAGTTCCAAAGAACGCCTTGGTCGCGACATACCTAGTATGCCGGTCCGGGACTGCATAGCAATCCTTAAGGCGAGCCATTATGGAAGGGACATCGTCTAGCCTTTCATATTGCTTCTGAATCTCATTGGTCATCGAAGCAAGTATGATGCTACGAACCTTCCGGTTATCCTTATGCCAAGTCTCGAACGTCTCACGTTCCTCTGGCGTGGATCCTTCCGGTAAGGTCCTAAGGAGAGGCTCGTCCATGACGTAGCCTTGGTTCTCATAATCCAGGACTATCCTGAGATTGCGCAACCAGTCGTTGTAGTTGGTTCCATTAAATTTGTTTGTCTCAAGAATGGTTGAAAGTGGGTTCTTAGACATTTTAACATCTACATGTAGAAAAATAACGCGCGATCAGCAGAAAGTAAAGACGGTGGTTTGATAAAAAATAATTAAATGCTTGGTCTTTAGTCATTTAATCCTCCCACTATTTATACGAAAACACGGTACTCTCAAACGTAGTTTTCGGGAAATCCTTTCCTAGTGGGCTTGGGATCCACAGCGATTTTTCCCATACCCCGCTTTTACGATTCGCATGGAAAAGATCCTGTGGGAGGTATTCCATACCATTCTCGTTCCACGAGATTCCCAAGATTATTGCCTCACCCTTTTGCATGATCCCGAGGACTCCAAGCGAATCATGCTAATTAGGCGTTAGACCCGACCCAATCGACCGAGCCATGGACCCACTAGTACCCCCACGACTCGTGAGACAGGTAGCAGCAGCCCATTTTTCGTTCATGACATAGTGCAGCTTCTTTTAAGTACAATGACGTGCCACGACTCGTGAGACCACGCTATTGACCTAAAACAGCTTCCTCACTATGCCACGGATTGGAAGGCATGGACGAACTCCTAGAGTTCATGTCCACTTTATCTAGGGTCTAATATTTTAACATTGGTCCAACTAATGTGAGAGTAATAATGACCGAGATCTCATACTATATCCATACATTCATCCAAAAATGCATAAATGAAATTCATCCATAGCAGTTATACATGATAAATAAAACCCATTCATCCATCACAATAACCACATGCAAAATTAAAGCCTAGCACGCCCCTGTTGGATGATCACGAGCCCGAATCCTATGCGATCCACTGAGCCCGCAGTGGATCTATGGTCAATCTAGGGTTGGTCCTATACTATTACAATAATAGTAACCCAATCATCATGCTGATGGGCCTTGGTCTCTTTTTTCTCTTTCTTCACTTCATGGAAAACGCCAAGGGACCTCCGGTCTGGGCTCTCCATGTGGTCCTTCCTTCTTCTCCACCAATTACAAAAAATGGAAACCTCACTCCTAGTCTACTCTCATTACATATTAAAAAAATAGAAACCCCAGCGAAAACCCGGGGGGAGTACATAAGGAGGGAGGTAGAAAGCCTTATTATTCCAAGGCACTAGAAAGAGAGAAGGAGAAAGCAGTTAAAGAGGCACACAGGCCCAACAGAAAATTAAACCATACATTCGGTCTAGGGCTCGTGATCATCCATTTCCATCCAACACACATAATTACATGATCCAATCACATAATCATAATATTCCAACAACACATGATTTCCAATCACATCAATCCAAGATGAAAATAAATGAACATGTGCGTAACGTGTGAAAATAAAATATAAATATTGGCAATGTAAAATTTTTTTCGTTTTAGGAAAACCTTTCCTCATTATTTTAAGTAAAATAACCCTGGGATTCCAAATCCATTTATTTTACTCCTAAAATAATGTCTTTAGGAATTTAGGAAAAATTGAACCCAAAAAACGAATTTTTTCAGAATTAATTTAAAATTAAAACTGAAAATAAATTTAAAAATAAAATTACACTAGGGTTTCAAAACCCTAGCCAAGGAGCCACCGGCCGCCGCCGCCTGCAGCAGTCGGCCGGGCGCGCAGGGCAGCAGGCCCTGCCTGCCGCCTCTGCGCGCGCGCAGGCACCGCCTTGCCGGGCGCGCGAAAGATTATGTGGATCGTCCCGGGAAAAACGCGAATGCGGAAGCGCGGTATAATGAAAAATTAAAACGGAA
Organism: Sesamum alatum; assembly: GCA_034509735.1. Classification (NCBI taxonomy): domain Eukaryota; kingdom Viridiplantae; phylum Streptophyta; class Magnoliopsida; order Lamiales; family Pedaliaceae; genus Sesamum; species Sesamum alatum. Next base: position 23,745,927 of record JACGWO010000001.1, on the reverse strand, counting down.
TTTAAACATGCTTTTAAATTAAAAACACGTTTCAAAGGGTGTGCCTTTGAAATTTTCCCGGGCATTCGGTGTATCTCATGAACGTATAACATAAAATAAATCATGGAGGCCATAGGGTTGAAAATTAAAGAGGGACGAAAATTTAAAACGAGACCTACCCGTTGTCGTTTTCGTCTTCAACGGCTACACGCGTTGTTCCCCGTTTTGCACCAAGATCCCGTCTTTGAGACCCTCTAATTCGTGACACACGATCCACCCACGTATCTTGCACGTCGTGCTAGCAACGAACAAGTGTATAATTTTGGAGTGGATGAATCAATAACACATTATCAATTAATGGTATTGATTCATCAAGATTCTAATGTTCCAAGAACAAAAGAATCAAGAAAACTATTTTCTTGAGAGAGAGAGGGGCGGACGAGAGAGATGGGAGAGAGAGAGAAACCGTGTGTGTGTGTTGTGTGTGTGTGTTGGAGTTTCATCATCATGTAAATTGTAGGATGCTAGGGGTTTATATAGAAGAGGAGTTTAATCCTCTTTAAACTCCTCTTTTAAGAACTCTAATTTGATTAGGATTTTGACCTAGTCAAAGTCCTAGTCAAACTAGTGTTTTTGACCTAGTCAAAACGATCCTAGCCATCCATCTCTCCCATTAACCTCAACCGTTGATTTAATTTTAATTTAATGGAAATATTTAAAACCTATTTAAATATTTCCAAGAGGCTAAAATAAATATAAATATTATTTAAGCCCATTAAATAAATCCTTTTGATAAATCCAATTTATCAATTTAATTCCTTCTATCAAATAGAAAGAATTATTTCTCCAAGAAAAAATAAAGGTCCCGATTAAATCTAATTTAATCATTCCTTCACTCCAATATTTAATTCCAAATTAAATATTTAATTGTGTGTGGATAGTGTGTGACTCTTTAGGTTCACCATTCAGCTAGACTTGGTCGGATTCCTAGAATCCGTCCGTTACCATGGGTGGCCGTCTAGCAACGGTCCATGGCACTAGAGACTAGGTGAAATATTCAGGGATGAACATTTAGGCTCTAACAGTACGCTTGTCCTTCTGTCTTCGGTCTCATCACTTAGTGTCTAGGGCACGGATAACGCAGGCACCCATCTTGGACCTAAGTGTCGGTCTGTCCTCACTAAACGCCGCAAGGGAAACCTTCCCTTCTGTTCAGTCACTGTGGCCACAGTTTTAGGGACAAGACCTAGAGCATACATGAGACTCAACTGTCAAAACCTATTGACAGGAGACAGATCCTTTCTTGGAAACTACTGTCACTTTGCACACCAGGACTGCACTAGACATGGCTTATGACTACCAAAGAGAATTCTGGCAATCTCTCACCATATCTAAGATACAGTTCTGATGTACAGGTAAACTCAGTAATTCCTCAAGTCAAAGGACTTGACCTGTACCGTTGGAACCGGGAATACTCGTCATACCTTGCAGACCATACTCAAGGTCCTCCGTAAGACGGTTCCCACGAGTCACCTCAGTCAGCTGCGTCCTAGCAGGCTAACCCACTAACACTGCTTAGACGATCCTCGTCACCCGTCGATGAAACACGACAGCAGATGCTTAGTGCAAGTCTCAAATGGAATCCCGGTACCCATTTTCGGGATTCCTTGACTTGGAGATTTCCGGACTGAATCGGGAAGACTGATTTCATGGACCTACCTCCAAGCGTAGTCCCAGTCCCCGAAATCGAATCTCAGTCCGTGGGCTCTGTTTGCGTAGTGAACAGATATGGATAAATAGGTGCAAGTGAACACAAACAAAGTAATGCCAAATGAAAATTCACTTCTTTATTCATTAATAATTTATCAAAACACCTATAATTGTCTAGACATAGGTTACATATACCCGCCAAAATTGGCTTACATGGTCACCTATTCTAACAAACTACCCTCCTCCTGAACAGGTGGCGTTTGCTGCTACTGCACAGGGGGCGCGGTCAATGCATCAAAGTATTCCTGCACCCTCTCCTGACCATTCGAAGTCCAATTATAATACTCCAGCATAAATCCTTTCATATACAAGTCGAAATTTACCTCGTCTGGTGTTTTGAACCGTTCATTTTTGCACTTTCAGCAGGGACACTTAATCTTCTCCTTGTCCATATATGCACGCTGAGACTGGGCCCAATCTTGAAATGTTGTACACCATTCTCAAACTCCGGCGTCACACCAGCAGGTCTCGATCATACTCCATCTCCTCAACTGTCGTAACATGATTAGTCCTACGTACACAAGCAATTCACAATAGTAATTAAATGACCAGCACAAATTATATATATATATATATACATGTAATTAACTGTTAAAGAATTTCAACTTGTTACCTGAACAAAACACCTTTAAAAATCAATACAAATTTAGCGGAGATTGTTGATATTTTCGATTTTACGTATAAAGTATTCTTCAGAGAGGGAGTTAGATCAAATGAATTGGAGAGATAAGAGTAATAACAATAATTAAAATGAAGGGGGACATATATATAGAAAAATATTGGAATGGGCATTGGAATATTATTTGGAACACTAAACTAGCCGTTGAAATATAGTCGTTGCTTGGTCATTACGAACGGCCTCTGGAGCGGACATACGAATGCTAAGATATTTGGAACGGTAGTCGGAATACATAATCTATAATGTATATGGACCGTTCCTAATAGTAACACATGTTGGACCAGTCGTTGCAACTAAACTTTATTTTCACAAGACCCACAATTTGGAATGGTAATTGCATTACATTGTTCACACAAGGCGTAATAAGGTCTCATTTAGCACTACATGTTGGAATGGTCTATCATGCATTCTAAATCGTCCCGGTTTATGGAACACGGTTAGGAACGATTACTTTTTCTGATCAAATTACCGTTCCAATTTCAACATATGCATTCCAAATGGAATGCCAAAATATATCCGCTCCCTTTTTGGAATGGTAATGGGTTTACATATTGGCACACATATGTTGGCACACAATCAGGAACGGTCTTGTTGTTCCTAGATGTTCTGACTCCGAATAATGAGAAAGTGACGTCAGCAACGGGTTACCGTTCCACAACAGTTCCATTTACCATTTCTATTTGGACCGGTATTTGGAACTGTCCTACTAAATCGTCCCAATTACCGCATTTTTTTGTAGTGTCATAATGTGTTCCATGTGTCGCAATTAAGGAAATGTATGCCAGATTCGACGCATGTGCTAGAACCCGAACCTCTCATTGTAAAGGAAAACTTGGGCTATGAGGAGTTCCCGATTAGGATTGTCGAGAGAAAGGAGCAAGTCCTCCGAACTCAAGCTATACCATATGTCATAGTGCAGTGGCCCAACCATACTGAACGGGAAGCCACATGGGAGATGGACAAAGCTATACGTGATAAGTACCCCCACCTCTTGAATACTGGAGGTACATTCAATTGCGAGGACGAAACTCCTTATATGGGGCGAGAGTGTTAAGGCCCGACTAAAATATTGGAACAATGCAATTAAGATTATATTATTATTATCCTTATGTATTACTAATATTACTCCTATTTTCTAGTTTAGATATCACCCTTCTAGGAAATAGTATTTTTCGCATATTTTTGGAGAGTTTTGGAGTGAAACAACCCTAAAGTCCATCTATATGTCAACCACTATTCAAAAACCTAGTATTTCCCTCATATTCAAACTCTCAAACCCTATTCTTGACCAACCCCTCTCATAGGCGCGATTTACAAACACTTCACCTCTCCATCTTTACCTAAGGCTTGACTAAAGAAATCTTGTCAATTCTAGGTGGCTTAGAGATAGAAGCAAATGACGAGGGAATTGAGACTGAAAATTGCTCCAATAATGAGGTAGAGTTTCATCTCAATTAGTAGTTTTAGTAGATTTACATTGGGCATTGTTCTATGAATCGTATAGATAATTGTGGGTAAGATTTATGTTATCTTGATAAATCAATTCGTAATGGTGTGATAGCAAGGAGTTAGGATCTCGATAGGCATTAAAAGAGAATAACAAAATGACGATTAAGATTCTTGTGGCCGTAGGAATTGAGATAGAATTATTGAATTCCGCATTGTGGTCCCCGATGTAATTATGGAGTCGGAAGCAGAGTGCATAGTTAAATTACAGTCATCTTCTATGTATATTATAAGGAATGATATATGTATGATATATGTATATCATATTACATAAGTAGTGGTTTGTAGTCAAGTAAATGAGAGCAATGCATATGTATGTATATTTGATCGTACAGTAGTGTAGGTAGTTAGTAAGTCAAATGATAATCAATGTCTATAGAATATTATAATATGTGTTGATATAATTAGTTAGGCCATTTGTTAATTGAGTTTAGGATATTTGTGGCCAAATATGTGTTTAGTTGTATACATACAATAAATACTAGCCCAGTGATGTGAAATTGGCTCGGTTTAGTAGAGTGATATAAGGTTACGATGATATACGAATTATTGTGTATATTATAGTACATCTAAGTGAATGTGAGAGACTTACTTAAGCTCAGTAGAGGTAAAATACGTGATTTAGATTAACGGGGTTAAATTAATTTCTTTTAGGATTTGGTTTGTCGGATCGAGTGGTGAGTTGAGCGAGTGAGAATCAAGATATTCTGGTAAGTGGTTTCTTCACTCTTACGTGATGTGTCTTCAATATTTTCTAATTTCTTATAATACTTTTGGATTCAAAATACGATGCAAGTTCATGATGTTTCACAACATCCAAATTAAGCTACATGCGATACGACTTTCGATTAATTATTGTTGTTAGCATCTTGTCAAACTTGAAATTTCAAAATCATTATGTTGTGTCAATTATGCTATCGTCGGTACCTTTCCTTTGTTTTTATCTCCTTTTGAAAACAAAACGTGTGTGATAACTGTTATGTTATTTTTAAATAAAAGCATGCTCAAGTTCATTGACTGATAGACAAAATATGCTCAACCGTTAACAAAATTACTGTTAACTGGGAACGCTAGAGTTGTTCTAAACCCTTCTCAGTTGGGGTTAAAAACTTAGAAATTATGTCAGACCCTCTCAGTTGGGGTAATAAACTAAGAACCTATGTCTGACCCTCTTAGTTGGGGTTATAACTAAGACTATGTTTTGGCCCTCTCATTTGGGTTTAAAGATTGAGGCCTGGACTATGGGTTATAATTATAGTCACAAATAAGTAAGAGGTTTTTTATGCTTCTAGTGAATGCGAGCATGCCTCCTTTGTTAAAATTCTATTTATGGAAACACTTGCACTGATCTTTCATGTTGTTGTCCTTACCCACAATTATTGTGTATACCTTGCTTTGATTAAAAAGTTTAGAGTTATCATTGGCGCGACGAATACTTTGAAACTATAAATTTCCTCCTTTGTTCATTTGCTTCTCAAGTTACCATTGTGTGTTAATAAATGATAGTCATTCATTACCAACGTACTATGTTTTCACTCGTTAAGAGGTAAAAATCGCTTACTGGGCGATTAGTCGCTCATGCCACTTACCACATCTTGTAGATGAGGTATATGAGAAGGGTGAGGAGGAGCTATACTGGGGTTGGTAGCTAGTCGGGGAATGCACACGTGGCGCCAGATAATAATTGCTATGGACAAATTTCTTTTGAAAGTACTTCTTTTGTTTAGATGTTAGATTTGATGTTAGAGATACATTCAGATTATATTTTCCGCTGCAAATTATGTCCTTGGGGATTTTATTACTTATGTACGAGAACTATTAAGTTTGAACCTACTGTTTGGTAATGAGGATTTCATACTACTAAGGCTAGGGACTTGGTGGCATGGTCATGTCGTGATCCTGAATTGAGGCATGACACCTTCTTTTTCTAGCTTTGTGTAGTTTTGCTTGTCAATCATTCTTATTATATGTTTAGTAATCTCGGATCTTTAATTCTGAAAATTTGCCCTTGCAATGAGTACTTGATCAGGAATTGAAACAATTATACCTGGGATTTTTTCTTGTACAGAAACATAGAACTGAGGCTCAAACACTAATTGCAATAGAATGGTTAGCTAGAGAGTTGTTAAGTGTTTTCTGGAAAGAGTGAATTTATTAGGTCATTTTGATTTTTATGTTCCTGAATTACTCTTTTTTTTTTTGTTCAGGAAGAAATCAAAGGCTTGAAAGAACCACTTGTAGAGGATTACAAAGATGATTCTTCTATTTCTCCAGACAATTCTGGTACCAATTAGGATACAAGATATAGTGAAGTTGGAATTGCAATAGGACATGATGTTTTATCTGAAAATAATGGTTGGTATTCTTTGTATGCATTTTATTTCGAAATTATATGTTGCTTATGTATAGTGGATTTAAGTTACATTTTCATCTACTAGCATGTCAAGTTTGGCAACTAGGCATAAAAAAGATAAAGGTGGCCAAGAAAGACAAGAACAGGATGAGTTGCCAGCATCTGGGAAGAAGGTATGATATCCTTCTCAATATATCTAACTTCAGTTTGAGTTTCCTTTTCCTATTTTTTCGTCACCCTATGATTGTGTCATACTTTCACCCTACTACATATGGCGGTGTGTGTGATAGGTTATAGAGAATAGATGTGTTTATATTGATCCCACCTGTACAAAAGGACAAGCTTTGAGTGAGTGATGTAATGAGACTTGCGGACCTTTGATTGGGTTAGAGTTAACCATCAATAATTTGAAATGCGTGCTGAGGTATGAGTCACTGTTCAACATAGCATGTGCATAAAAATCTGTTTGAGCTTTGGCTTTGAGGAATTTTCCCACATTTTCTTTTTTGGTATGGTAAAAAATGCCGAGAAAATTGTGATTTAATGCTAATTCAGTCTCTCAATACGGTGTCATATCCTTTTCCAATGCCTATAAATCAAGTGTGAGGAAGATTATATGCACTTATTGGGAGAAGTATAAGTAGTAGTTTACTAGGAAATAAGGGGAATCTGTGAGATTTTCTACACAGGTAAAGATATTTTTGTTGCTGGGTTGCTAGAGAATTGGCTCTGTTTTATTGGCATGACCTAAATAAGGGACAAGCGGATCCGCCTGGGAGCGCGAGCGGAAGCGAGAAAGCGAGAATGGTACGTAAATTTAAATCAAATTTAAATAAAAGTATCCCAAGGGGTGTACCCTTGGGTGCTCAACCGGGCGTTCGATGTAGGATGTATTAATGTTAAAAGCATACATGTAACACATAGGGCATAGATGAAAAACAAAACTATCAAAGCGTAATAAATTATTACCTTTGATGACTTTACGTGTGCTTGGCTACTTGCGTTGTTCCTATTTCGGGTATGCTCACGAAATCCAAATGTATGGATTCTCCAAAGGTGATCCACACCACACCGGAAGAAACTCACGTTCTCCTTGCTAGAGAAAAAAAGGGTTTATGAAGGAATCGGTTTAAGAGAAGAACACTATGAATTAGTGTTCTCTTAAACCTACTTTGTTCTTTCTTTTGATTCAAAATCAAGTGAAGAACACAAGTGGGAAGGGAGAGATATGGCCGAGAATGAGAGAGAGGAGAGGCCGAAAATTCTTCTTCTTTTTCTTGAAAAAGATAAATAATGATTCTCATACACAAGGTGTTGTATATACTCATATATATACATAATTAATGTGATTATTGGAATGTGTCTAGGTTCATCCAAGGATGTTTAGATATATCCCAATCAATCACCATTAATTCTTCAATCAAGCCTACCAACTTTTAAGGTATGATCAAATCATACCAAAAGGGAAAGGCTTGATTGGAGTTGATTTGTCTCTTTCCAAAAGAGATAAGTCATCATACCACCTTGCATGAAAAATGGCTGATTTTAGCTTCCTCCAAGGGAGCATTTCTGCCATGCTCAATATGGAAAGAAGTCCAACTTTTTCCTATTCCAAAATAGGAATTATTTCTCCTCCCGGGTCAAAATTTTAACGGACCAGGTTTTATCGTAATCCAATTATGATGAACCCAACATTAAATCCAATTTAATGTCCACTTAAATTATTCCCATTGATTTTTTAATCCAATTAAAAGATCCAACATCCAACTTTCCATATTTAATCGAAAATATAATTTATCGATTAAACGAGGGTCCAATACAATATCGGCCTGTCCATCCAATGGACTATCCCTTAAATAATTAAATTACTTATTTATCCTTCGAGATCAACTCCAAGTCAATCTCTCAACCTCCTCGGTGATTTGTCTGTGACCCTTTAGGTTCACCCTCAGCTAGACTTGGGCCCGTGTCCCACAAGGGCCCGTTACCATGGGTGGCCGTCTAGCAACGGTCCACAACACTAGAGACTAGGTGAATGTTGGCGTGAACATTTAGGCGCCGATTCCGTACAGGTACGGTCCTTCCATCTGCCGTCTCCCGGCCTTAGTCTAGGGTATGGAACTAAGCGTCGGTTCCCATCCTTGACTAGGTATCTATGCTTAATACTCGACACTACGTATGCTTCACTGCGTCGACACAGGAAACTATTCCCTGTTCGACCAACCACTGTGGCCACAGCTTTAAATAGCATGAACGTGTCTCCGAGTGCATAGGAGATACCTCTATCACATACTGACAGGGAACGGATCCTCTTCTTGGAATTCACCGTCCTCGCTACACATTCCGACTACAGTGGACAAGGCTTATAATGATCATCGTACAGAATGATCACCACTCACCAGATCTAAGATACAGTCGTCCTGTGCACGCGACTGCCATGATTCCTCAAGTCTGAGGACTACTCTCGTACTATCGGAACCGGGAAAAACCAATCATACCGACCAAGCCTCCAAGGCTTCCATATGATGATCCCCACGAGTCAGTCCAGTCGGCTCGACCCCAGTCGACCAACCCATCAAGATCGTGTAGGCGTCCCACGCCTGTCGCCGATGAAACACGGCACTCATCCAATGAACACGACTCTTGATGCAAGTCTGAATAGGACTCTCGATGCCCCGTCTCGAGGTCCTCGACTTGGAACGTTTCATACCCAACTCTCAATCAGTTGGTTTCATGACCACCATCCAATGCGTGGCCCAACTGCACAAGTTGTTAACCGTGGTCTGTGGGCTTTGTTGCGATATAAGTAAAACACCGTTTTAGCATATGTAAGATGATCGCAACAAAGAAGGTACCATTGGTGACGAACACTCATCTTATTCATCACATAATACTACATTAGATCAAGTTGTCAGATAGGTTACAAAACACCAAACCTATTGGCTTTCTGGTCACCTATTCTAACAATCTCCCACTTGACCTAAAGCCAATCACCCATTGACCTCGAACCTCTTATCCAGATGGTGAGTATGGGCAACTTGCAACATGGGCTTAGCAAGTGGATCTGCTATGTTTTCTGCGGAGTGACTCGGTCCAACCGAACGTCACTCCTGCTATCCATCTCTCTAAGCAGATGGTAGCATCTAAGAATATGCTTGGATCGTGATGAGATCTCGGTTCCTTTACTAGCACTATCGCCCCGTTGTTATCGCAGAAGATAACTGCAGGCTTAGCAGTGCTAGGTACTACACCCAACCCTTGGATGTAGCTCATCAACCAAACCGTCTCTTTAGCAGCTTCCGAAGCTGCTATGTATTCAGACTCGGTGGTGGAGTCCGCCGTGGTAGCCTGCTTGGAACTCTTCCAAGCAACCACGCCACCATTAAGTCTGAACACATAACCAGACTTAGACTTGGCATCATCGTCATCCGACTGGAAGCTAGCGTCGCTATAGCCTTCCAGTATCAACTCTCCACCGTCCTAGATCAAGAACATGTCGTTAGTCCTTTTCAAGTACTTCAGGATAGTCTTGACTGCACTCCAGTGTGCCTCCCCGGCACACGACTGATGTCGACTAGTTACGCTCAAAGCGAAAGCCACATCAGGTCTAGTGCACTGAAGATCATACTGTATGCTGCCTACGGCTGAAGCATAGGGGATGTCCAACACCCGTTTAAGCTCCTCATCAGTCTTAGGAGACTGCTTCTTAGATAACTTAAATTCCATGCCTCATAGGAAGGAATCCTCGTTTTGAGTTCTCCATCTTGAATCTCTTCAAGATTTTCTCAATATACGAGGATTGGGCCATTCCTAACATCTTTCTAGATCTATCCCTGTAGATCTTGATGCCAAACATGTAGGATGCCTCGCCCATATCCTTCATGGAGAATTGCATTGACAATCAAGCTTTAGTAGTACCCAACATCTTAGCATCATTCCCAATTAGCAAGATGTCACCCACATAAAGCACCAGAAATGCAATTGAGCTCCTACTGATCTTCTTGTATACACAAGGATCGGACTCATTTTTAATGAAATCATATCCCCATAGATGGACCTTTGGAGACGGCAGACCTTCTGCTCTTCTCCAACAGTTGTGAAACCTTTCGGCTGATCCATATAGATCTTCTTCCTCTATGAAACCGTTGAGGAAGGTCGTTTTCACGTCCATCTGCCATATTTCATAGTCATACCATGCTACTATGGCAAGCAATATCCGAATGGACTTAGCCATTGCTACGGGCGAGTAGGTTTCCTCAAAAATCGACCCCGGGTCGCTGAGTGTAACATTTCGCCACAAGCCTGGCTTTGAAGGTTGTAACCTCCCTGTCAGCTCCAAGCTTACATTTGTAGACCCATTTACACCCTACGGGTTTTACCCCTTTGAGTGGGTCCACTAGGGTCCAAACCTGGTTCGTACCCATCGAGTCCATATCGAATTTCATGGCCTCAAGCCACTTATCTGAATCGATGTCCGACATCGCTTCTCCGTACGTCTTTGGATCATTATCCAACTGACCGGCCAGGCCCAGAAATCCATACCTATCAGGTGCATGGGATACTCTGGCCGACCTACGGAGGACTGAAACATTATCATTGGGAACTACTGGCTCAGATGTCACTGCAGCCTCATGGGGTACCTCACTTGATTCCTCAAGGAGTACCTCATCACGCCGACTATCTAATGGAAAACCCTTTTCCAAGGACACTGCATTTCGCGAGACAAAAACTTTTTGCTCGGAGGGATCATTGAAATAATACCCCGCAGTTTCTTTTGGATAGCCAATAAATCTGCATAAACTAGACCTCGAGTCCAGTTTATCTCCCACTAATCTCTTGACATATGCGGGGCAACCCCACACTTTCAAGTATTTGTAGGAGGCAGGCTTGTCATGCCATATCTCATATGGCGTCTGCAATATCTTCTTAGATGGGCGCCAAGTTCAAAACTTTGGCCACCATCTCAAGAGCTTATCCGCAGAAGGAAAGGGGAGTTCGGTAAAACTCATCATGGATCGGACCATATCCAACAAGGTCCGATTCCTCCTTTTAGACACACCATTTAGCTGTGGTGTTCCAGGAGGGGTCCACTGAGAGAGAATCCCATTCTCATTCTCTTTTAGATAATTAGTAAACCCGAAGGGCTTTGATCTTTCGACCGGTTTGGTTCTCTACTTCAAGTCTGTATTCCTTAAACCTTCCAAAGGCTTCAAACTTGTACCTCATCAGGTAAACATAACCATACCGTGAGTGATCATCGGTAAAGGTTATGAAGTACGAGTACCCACCTCTAGCCTGAGTATTTAGTGGTCCACAGACATCCGTATGGATCAAATCCAACAGACCATTGGCTAGCGTGCTTTGTCCAACAAAGGGTTTCTTGGTCATCTTTCCCTTCAGACAGGATTCGCAGGTCGGTAGGTAGTCCAAAATCCTCTATTTCTAGACTCTTTGAGTACACCAACCTTCTTATCCTTTCTTTAGAAATATGACCTAACCTCGCATGCCATATTTGTGCGTTATTTGTGATCATCATGTTTCCGTTTGTGCTCTGCAGTCATAATCCAATTAAACTGTTGAAGTATGTACAGACCGTTAACCAATGTACCAGCAGATGAAAAATACCATCTTTAAAAATAAAAAAGCGGTTTTTATTGATGGTAAATGAAAATCCCTCCTTATCAAGGACCGGGATAGAAACAATGTTTTTAATCATGCTAGGTACATAGAAACAGTCGTTCAGTACAACCCTAACATGACTACTAATGGCTATCTCTATTGACCCTACGGCTTCCGCAGCAACGGCCTTGCCATCGCCTAGCCTCAGGATCATCTCATCCTTGGTTAGCCTTCTGCTTCTTTGCAGTGCCTCCAAATCATTGCAGATGTGAGCACCACACCCGGTATCCAATACCTATGAAGCAGAATTAGTTATCATGTTTACTTCAACCACAAACATACTTGGGTTGGAGAGGAGTTGTGGGCAATCCCTCTTCCAATGCCCCTTCCCTTGGCAATGCATGCAGACATCATTTGCCTTGGACCGCTGAGAACCACGGGCCTTCCCTTTCCCTTTGCTCGATCCCACCGGAGCAACAGGGGCGCCTGGAGCACGAGCAGGGGCCGCAACCATCTTCCCTTTTTCCTTCTTCCTCTTCCAGCGTCCGGCCCTCTTGCCATTCGCTTTGGAGGTTGAAGCCTCTCCTATCAATACCACCAGCGCCGACTAGTGGGTCGTGGCCTCGTATTGAACCAGCATGTTGATCAACTCATGAATAGACTTCTCAAGTCTGTTCATGTTGTAGTTTAAAACAAACGGGTCATAGGATGGAGGAAGCGACTGGAGGATCACGTCAATGTACGTGTCATTGTTAAGCCCAGCTTTAAGGTCCTTGAGTTTCTCCACTAGGGAGAGCATCTTGACCCCATGACTTTGTACAGACGATCCTTCAGCAAGCTTGGTGCCAAAGAATGCTTTTGTGGTGGCATATCTAATATGCCTATCCGGAACCGTATAAACCTTGTTCATGTGGAGCATTATGGCGGAGACGTTGTCCAGCCTCTCATACTGCTTCTGGATGTCGTTAGACATCGAAGCCAGTATGATACTGCATACTTTTCAGTTGTCCTTATGCCATTTATTGAACGTCAAATGTTCTTCTGGCGTGGACCTCTCCGGTAAGTCGCTCGGCGGCGGCTCGTCCAAGACGTAGCCTTGGTTCTCGAAATCGAGGACAATCCTCAGGTTTCTTAGCCGGTCCGAGTAGTTCGTTCCATTGAATTTATTAGTCTTAAGTACCATGGTTAATGGATTCTTAGACATATCTACATTAATGAAATGTAAAGCATAAATTAGCAGATGATGGTAATATTATTGTTCAAGTTGAAGAATTGGTCTTTTAGTCTTTAACCCTCCCACTATTTATACAAAAGTCCGACACTATCAAGCGGAGTTTCGGAAAACCATTTTCTAGTGGGCTTGGGATCCACAAGCGTAATCTCCATGCCCCGCTTTTACGATTCACATGAAGAAGACCTCGTCGGAGATATCCAATATCATTCTCATCCAATGAGATTCCCAAGATATTTTGCCTCACCTATTCGCATGGTTTTGAGGACTCCAAACGAACCATGTTACTCAGTGTTGGACCCGACCCATCAACCAAATCATGCCTCAAACGGTCGCCCCCACAACTCGTGAGACAGGGAAACAACGAGTGCAGTCTCTTTGTTCACAACAATGGTGCAGCTTTCCCTTAGTCCAAGTATGCCACGACTTGTGAGACCACACTTGGGTAGTGGTAGCTTCCTCACCACATTGTTGTGGATGGAAGGCTCAGACGGATCAAAATACCATTTTGATCCAAATTCGTTCTGGGCCTAATATTTAATTTGGTCCAACCAAATGAGAGTTTGTGTACGATCGAGACCTCATCACATTATGGTGTTTTAGCATGCATAAATATCCAATATTTAAAGCGATAAATAAATACGCCGCATGCAGAAAACATAGCATACCCCTGTTAGGATGATCACAAGCCCAACATATGCGACCCACTGAGCCCGCGGTGAGTTTATGGTCTGTCTAGGGTGGTCCTAAATTATTACAAAGTGATATACCCATTGGCATTCCAATGGGCCTTGTCATGCTCTTGTTTCACGCCTTTGATGCTCCTCCTTGGATCTCCGACTCCATATGCTTGCTAAAATAAAAACCTCACCAATCCTATCTACTCTCATTACAAACGAAAGTGATACATTGAAATAATAACAAGCCTTAACATCATGAGGCTAAAATACGGGAGATGATAGTCGCAAAACAAGAGGCACGCAGGCCCCGCCCAACAGAAATTAAATGATCATACATTCATCCATACACATGGTCTAGGGCTCTTGTGATCATCCCATGTTGATTCCATCAACGCACATAACACAATTATTCCAAATAATCATGCATTATACCATGGATATTCCAAATATCCAAGTGATGTCCAACATCACAAAAGCATAAATATATAAACAATATGCAAAATTCAAATTTTAAATTTAATGAACATTACAAACAATGCATCCAATGCATGTATTAATCCCAAATTAATTAAGAAAATTTGATATGAGGAATAATCCAATTATTCCAAAATCAAATGTGCAAAATTAATACATTTTCAGAATCATGTCCAGAAAAAATAGAAAATCAAATTTTCCAGAAAATGTCGAAAAAATGGCACAAAACGGCCCAGCCGTTGTGCCTATCGGCCAGCCGCGCGCGCAGGCTTGCGCCCGTGCCACGCTGGCCTCGACCGGCAGCGGCTGCCTGCGCACAGCGCGCGGCCGCATTATGCGCGGCCGCCCCTCCCAGCACGCACGCCGGCCAGGCCTGCGTGCAGGCGTGAGCCCCCGCGCGCCCGGTAGCGCGCCTGCCAGCCAGTGTACCAGCCGATAGGGGCGACAGCCAACCGCTACCGTTGCTGTCCGTTTTTCCATATTTTTTCAACATCATTTTTCAGCACAAAACAGTAATAATAAACTGAAAATGAGCATGCAATTCTAGATCCAATCTAAGAAAATAAGCATGCCAAAAGTCCATCAAATTCAAACAATTGAATCATCATATTATTCATACATTTATGTAATCTAACATGCCATTAAAGCCATAAAAGCAAGTAGATCATGCCAAGCACATAGATCTACGCCCCTTACAACGAACCGGGCACTGATACCACTTGAAGGACAAGCGGATCCGCCCGGGAGCCCGAGCGGAAGCGAGAAAGCGAGAATGGTGCGTAAATTTAAATCAAATTTAAATAAACGTATCCCAATAGGTGTACCCTGTTAGAATAGGTGAGCAGAAAGCCAATAGGTTTGGCGATTTGTACCCTATTATACAACTCGACGTAAATGTAATATTATGTGATGAATAAAATGAGTATTTATCACTTCTAGTGCTTACTTTGTTGCGCTCATTTCACATTTGTTAAAACGGTGTTTAACTTATATCGCAACAAAGCCCACAGACCATGGTTAACAACTCGTGCAGTTGGTCCACGCATTGGATGGTGGTCATGAAACCAACTGATTAAGAGTTGGGTCTGAAACGTTCCAAGTCGAGGACCTCGAGACAGGGCATCGAGAGTCCTATTGAGACTTGCGTCAAGAGTCGTGTTCATTAGATGAGTGTCGTGTTTCATCGGCGACAGGCGTGGGACGCCTACACGATCTTGATGGGTTGGTCGACTGGGGTCGAGCCGACTGGACTGACTCACGGGGATCATCATATGGAAGCCTTGGAGGCTTGGTCGGTATGATTGGTTTTCCCCGGTTCCGATAGTATGGGAGTAATCCTCAGACTTGAGGGATCATGGCAGTCGCGTGCACATGACGACTGTATCTTGGATCTGGCGAGAGGTAATCATTCTGTAAGATGATTATCATAAGCCTTGTCCAGTGCAGTCGGAATGTATAGCGAGGACGGTGGATTCCATGAAGAGGATCCGTCCCCTGTCAGTATGTGACAGAGGTATCTCCTATGCGCTCAGAGACACGTTCATGCTGTTTAAAGCTGTGGCCACAATGGTTGGTTGAACAGGGAATGGTTTCCTGTGTCGACGCAATGAAGCATACGTGGTTTCGAGTATTAAGCATAGATGCCTAGACAAGGATGGGAACCGACGGCCAATTCCATACCCTAGACTAAGGCTGGGAGACGGTAGACGGAAGGATCGTACCCGTATGGAATCGGCGCCTAAATGTTCACGCCAATTCACCTAGTCTCTAGTGCCATGGACCGTTGCTAGACGGCCACCCATGGTAACGGGCCCTTGTGGGACACGGGCCCAAGTCCAGCTGAGGGTGAACCTAAAGGGTCACACACAAATCACCGAGGAGGTTGAGAGATCGACTTGGAGTCAATCTCGAAGGATAAAATAAGTAATTGGATTACTTAAGGGAAAGTCCATTGGATGGACGGGCCGACATTGTATCGGGCTTTCGTTTAATCGGTAAATTGGATTTTCGATTAAATATGGAAAGTTGAGACGTTGAGACGTTGGATCTTTTAATTGGATTAAAAGATCAACGGGAATAATTTAAAATGGACATTAAATTGGATTTAATGTTGGATTCGTCGTAATTGGATTACGATAAAACCCGGTCCGTTAAATTATACCCGAGAGGAGAAATAATTCCTATTTTGGAATAGGAAGAAGTTGGACTTCTTCCCTTAATTAAACATGGCCAACATGCTCCCTTGGAGGAAGCAAAAATCAGTCATGTTTCATGCTAGGTGGTATGTTGACTTATCTCTTTTGGAAGGAGACAAATCAACTCCAATCAAGCTCTTCCCTTTTGGTATGATTTGATCATACCATAAATTTTAGTAGGCTTGATTGAAGAATTGATGGTGATTGATTGGAATGAATCTAGACATCCTTGGATGAACCTAGACACATTCCAATAATCACATTAATTATGTATATATATATTAGAATATACAACACCAAGCATAAGTGATTCATTATTCATCTTTTTCTAGGAAAAAGAGAAGACAAAAAAATCCTCTCCTCTCTGTCAAACACTCAGCCTCTCTCCCTCTCTTACACTTGTGTTCTTCACTTGATTTTAAATCAAGAAGAAGAACAAAGTAAGTTTAAGAGAGCACTAATTCATAGTGTTCTTCTCTTAGACCGATTCCTTCTTAAACTCGTTCTTTTCTAGCAAGAAGAACGTGTGTTTCTTCCGGTGTGGTGTAGATCACCTTTGGAGAATCCATATGTTTGGATTTCGTGAGCATTCCGAAGAAGGAACAACGCAAGTAGCCGGGAGCATATGCTAAACAATCAAAGGTAACGGTTTACTACGCTTTGATTGATTATATATATTTATCTATGCCCTATGTGTTTAATATTCATTTCCAATATTTACACATCCTACATCGAACGCCCGGTTGAGCACCCAAGGGCACAACCCTTGGGATTCGTATTTTAAATTAGATTCGATTTAATTTATGCTATTTCCTCGCTTTCTCGCTTCCGCTCGCGCTCCCGGGCGGATCCGCTTGTCCTTCAAGTGCTTGGGTGCTCAACCGGACATTCGATTTAGGATGTATTAATGTTAAAAGCATACATGTAACACATAGGGCATAGATGAAAAACAAAACTATCAAAGCGTAATAAATTGTTACCTTTGATGACTTTACGTGTGCTCGGCTACTTGCGTTGTTCCTTTTTCCAGAATGCTCACGAAATCCAAACGTATGGATTCTCCAAAGGTGATCCACACCACACCGAAAGAAACTCATGTTCTCCTTGCTAGAGGAAAATGGGTTTATGAAGGAATCGGTTTAAGAGAAGAACACTATGAATTAGTGTTCTCTTAAACCTACTTTGTTCTTTCTTTTGATTCAAATCAAGTGAAGAACACAAGTGGGAAAGTGAGAGATATGGCCGAGAATGAGAGAGAGGAGAGGCCGAAAATTCTTCCTCTTTTTCTTGAAAAAGATGATTAATGATTCTCATACACAAGGTGTTGTATATACTCATATATATACATAATTAATGTGATTATTGGAATATGTCTAGGTTCATCCAAGGATGTCTAGATACATCCGAATGAATCACAATTAATTCTTCAATCAAGACTACCAACTTTTAAGGTATGATCAAAATCATACCAAAAGGGAAGGGCTTGATTGGAGTTGATTTGTCTCTTTCCAAAAGAGATAAGTCAACATACCACCTTGCATGAAACATGGCTGATTTTAGCTTCCTCCAAGAGAGCATTTCGGCCATGCTCAATATCGGAAGAAGTCAAACTTCTTCCTATTCCAAAATAGGAATTATTTCTCCTCTCGGGTCAAAATTTAACGGACCAGGTTTTATCGTAATCCAATTATGATGAACCCAACATTAAATCCAATTTAATGTGCACTTAAATTATTCCTGTTGATCTTTTAATCCAATTAAAAGATCCAACATCTCAACTTTCCATATTTAGTCGAAAATTCAATTTACCGATTAAACGAGAGCCTGATACAATATCGGCCCGTCCATCCAATGGACTATCCCTTAAGTAATCCAATTACTTATTTATCCTTCGAGATTGACTCCAAGTCAATCTCTCAACCTCCTTGGTGATTTTTGTGTGACCCTTTAGGTTCACCCTCAGCTAGACTTGGGCCCGTGTCCCACAAGGGCCCGTTACCAGGGTGGCCGTCTAGCAACGGTCCATGGCACTAGAGACTAGGTGAATGTTGGCGTGAACATTTAGGCACCGATTCCGTACAGGTATGGTCATTCCGTCTACCGTCTCCCGGCCTTAGTCTAGGGTATGGAATTGGGCGTCGATTCCCATCCTTGACTAGACATCTATGCTTAATACTCGAGACTACGTATGCTTCATTGCGTCGACACAGGAAACCATTCCCTGTTCGACCAACCACTGTGGCCACAGCTTTAAACAGCATGAACGTGTCTCCGAGTGCGTAGGAGATACCTCTATCACATACTGACAGGGGACGGATCCTCTTCTTGGAATTCACCGTCCTCGCTACATATTCCGACTGCACTGGACAAGGCTTATAATGATCATCTTACAGAATGATCACCTCTCGCCAGATCCAAGATACAGCCGTCCTATGCACGCGACTGCCATCATTCCTCAAGTTTTAGGACTACTCCCATACTATCGGAACCGGGGAAATTCAATCATACCGACCAAGCCTCCAAGGCTTACATATGATGATCCCCGCGAGTCAGTCCAGTCGGCTCGACCCCAGTCGACCAACCCATCAAGATCGTGCCGATGAAACACGGCACTCATCCAATGAACACGACTCTTGATGCAAGTCTCAATAGCACTCTCGATGCCTATCTCGAGGTTCTCGACTTGGAACATTTCAAACCCAACTCTCAATTAGTTGTTTCATGACCACCATCCAATGCGTGGCCCAACTGCACGAGTTGTTAACCATGGTATGTGGGCTTTGTTGCGATATAAGTTAAACACCGTTTTAGCATATGTAAGATGAGCGCAACAAAGAAGGTACCATTGGTGACGAACACTCATCTTATTCATCACATAATATTACATTACATCAAGTTGTCAGATAGGTTACAAAACGCCAAACCTATTGGCTTTCTGGTCACCTATTCTAACACTAAATGTTTTATGGTCATTTCTACTGAAAATTCCCTGTACTGGTATAAAGTACTAATAATTCGACATTGTAACTTTTCTATTTTTTTTCCTAGTTCTCTTGTATGGTTATATGAAGTATTGTACCAATCCGTATGCTCAAGGATATGCTATAAAATACTAAAACCCTTGCATGTTTGAATATCTTTTTTGTTCTCTGATGTGCAATATCATATTAGGTGGTGCATACTGCATCTATTTATACGCGCGAGTTGCCCATAGTCCAAGGATCATACTAAAGTTGTTTTCTGTTCGATTTGATCTGCACTTTCGACGCAACTTTGATCTTGCTTTAGTTAACCTCTTCTTGGCTGGGTGATTCTACATATAGACGCATCTCTCAAATAACATGATAAGTTTATCTTTCTTTGGTCATGTTTTATTTTTTCAATTGATTCCTCCCCAGCCCATTAATTCTTTTCTTCTAGTTCACTAAAGGAAGAGCCCTACATAAAAAGGGTATAACATGATCAGGTTTCGTGCACTAGGTTAAGGAGGAAATTGGATGAGAAGGTACAACCGTACAACTGATGAAAGACCATATAATTAGGGACAAAACATACTTAAGGTTCACAGTGTGAAATAGTACTCATTTTGTGAAGGGGTTGAAACTTCGAATGGAAGAGGTTGAACGGGCCATAAGTCACTACAGCAAAAAGATTTTCGTTTATCTACGAGGTATGCCATTTGCCTTATGATATTCTTTATTCTTTACATTTTAGCAGTATCAAGAATCAGATGAGTAATTTGATCTGATCATGTAAATCAATGGCAAATGACAGTTAACATTCTTTGTTTTTAATTTGTTGATGGTGCTAGTAGATTCTGTTGAATAACTCGATATTCAAGCTCCATTTTTTATTTTTTATTTTGTGCTACTATGATTTATTTGAGATCTAACTATAGGCTTCTGATTGTTTAAACAATCCATATTTTGCCTCTAAAGAACTCTAAAGAACTGGAATAATTAACATGGGATTGATTGAAGTCTGATTCCCTTGCATAATAAAAGCTCTGATATTAATCGTAGGATTATCTTGTTAGTTTTGCTTTTTGTTTCTTTTAAGTTTTTATTAGGTTTTTTGGATTCTCTAATCTCTATTGGCAATCATTTCGGCAGGCATTCATCATATATTAAATTGCTTTTGGGATCTCAAATCAGCTTATTTGTGAGTTCAATGGTTTTCTTATTTTTATTGATGTCTATTAAGTTTAATCTTGATTTTTTTCCTTTCTTTTAGTTTCCAGGCAATATTGTCTATTGTTTCTCAAATCATGCTCAATCAGCCATATAATAGTACTTCTTACCCACAAGTGAAAATTGTAATCCAATAATACGTAATTAGGCATTTTATATAAGGATGTGTGTGCTTTCAGAAATGCAGAGGGATTAATTTGTGTGATCATGTAGTTGTGCTCACTGTTGCTTTAAGGTTTTTCCACATTACAGATTATTGGGCTTGTCACTGTTGTGATCACTTGATTAGTATTACCTTCTGGGAGATATATTGGATCTTCACTGATGTATTTCATGCTTAATCAAAAGGCTCTTTCATTTTTTATTTGGTGTACTTGTTAAAAGGTTAGGTGTTTGTACCTGAAGAGTAACATGGGAAAGCTACAATGGATCTTTTAAGAGAGTTGTTTTTTGCTTGAAATTCTTTGTAGGTCAAGTTGTGCGTCCGTTATAACGATGACATATTTCCCTGACATGGGAATTTTTTGGTTTTCTATCTTTGTGATACTATGTTCAGATGCAATATAATGGTTGTTTTGTTTTGTTTTTGCGTTGACATGCTTGACTTATTCTCAAATAGCTATATTTCTCATTCAATATCAACAAGGAAGATGGAGTCATCTAGTTATTGCTCCTTGTTAGTAACACTGAAAATTCTTGTTATTGATAATCCTTATGGTATTTTCATCAGTTTCATATTAATTGTTTTAATATAATGTGTTTGTTTTGTTGTTATTATTATTATTATTACTATTGTTTTGGAATTGATCAATCAGTTCAAATTTAAAATAACTAAATCTGATACTTTTGAAAAATTAAAATTATTTTTTAGTAACAAAATTAGCAACAAAAAGAATATGTTGATGATTAGTTCAAATTAAATTTTGTAATTAATATTAGCAATGAATATGCATGTTGCTGAATAATTAGATATTTTTAATATCATCAATATTGAAGTAACAAAATTAGCAACGGATTTATTCCTTGCTATGAACAGGAACGAAAATATTCCTTGCTGATTAGCAAGGAATATTTTCCTTAGTGAATTTTGTAGCAAGATCAGTAACAAAAATATTTGATGCTAAAATCAGCGTCGACCTAATTAGCAAGTAAATATATTTCTTGCTAAATTCATTGTTGATATAAATTAGCAACGAATTTAAGTTATTTGCAAGGAATACACGTCGTTGCTATCAGGGTTTTTCTTGTAGTGAAACGTAAAATGATCAAGAAAGGGGAAAAAAGGTGTAAGAACCCTAAACCTATAAAGTACTATTCTCAGTTTAAGCTCCAAATCTTGGGAGTAATACCCCCAAAAAAAAAGGTGATAAAAGGATGAAAAAACCCAAAAAAAAATATTGAGACTTGAGGTGTGCGCTCACACACACACTTAATTCTTTATTGAGGTGGGCATGGCGGAGGCTGCTGAGGCGGCAGAAGGTGCGAAGGTGACGCTGGAGGTGGCAGCGAGTTTGGAGAGGGAGTGAGATTGACGGATATTGAGAGAGGAGAGTGGTAGGTGGTCTTGCACTTTTGTTACTCGTTCGTGTCTTCATGAAGCAGAATTAGAATTAGGAAAGATTGGGTAAACCTGAGCGAGAATGGGTATTAATTACCCAACCCAGACCTAATCATTTTACTTTTCTAGGTGTGGATTTGGATTTGGGCCTGATTTAAAAGTAAAGGCCTGGGCCTTGGCCTGTGCAAAATTCACCCAGGCCTAGGTGGTGGAACTATCATCTGTAACTTAAGTACAGGTAATTATAGTTTTGAAACTTATGGTTTTGTTGCAATTTCAGTCATTTCGCTGAAAGTCGAGTGGAAATCTAATGAAGAAATTGGGAGGTTTTGGAAGTGGAAAATTTAAATAAAAAATATAAAAAAAATATTAACGAAATGGGGTATTTTTACCCCATTTCATATAATAGGCAAAGCCGGGGTCGTTGACCCCGGCTTCAGCCTCGTTTTTACAAAAAGCAAAAGCCGGGGTCAAAGACCCCGACTTCCGTGCCTGCAGAAGCCGGTCTTACTGACCACGGCTTCTGCATGCATGCAAGCACTGCAGAAGCCGTGGTCAGTGACAACGGCTTCTGCTGCATGCATGCATGCTGTGGGACGCGTGCATGCAGCTTTGCATGCATGCGTCCCGTCGTCCTTTTCAGATGCGTGAAAGAAACCGATGTTTTCAACATCGATTTTTTTTTGTATAAATACCTCCTTCGTGTTTCACATTTGCAGCTCAAATTGCACAACAACATCCAATTTTTTTTTTTCTTCCTTACTCTCTCGGGTGATTTCTTCTCCTTCATTTTTGGTGGAAAAGGTGGACGAAAATTGCTATAATTTTTGCATATTCAAAACAAAAGTAAGTTATCTTTACTGAAATTGATTATATTTATGCTCTTATTTTATATTCGTAGTGACGAGTGTTTTTTTTTTTTTTTTTTGTTTGAAGACATGGCAGATAAAAATAATATTTTGATTGTTATATTTTATGGAGGTCAACGAATTGATTCATATGATTACGTGAGATATGATCGTCCTGAAGTTGAATTTAAACGAATATGTCGTAGTACTACGTTTGTTGAACTCGAGTCAATTTTATTTGAAGTACTTGGCCTCCGTAGAGGTGAGTTTAAGTTACAGATATTTTTTAAATACACAACATGTAATGCTGGTCGATGGCGAGAGACGGTATTACATATTAAGAATGATGGAGATTTGCAGTATTTTTTCGATCCGGTATATGGCTATTTGACCGTTGATATTTTTGTTGAAGCAGAAACAGTGTATGAAAATATTGTAGCAGATGACCCGTTTGTTGGTGATTGGGAAACCTATATGTCTATGTTAACACAAGATTCAGCACAATTGCCAGCAATTACTCAAGCGATGGGCAGGGTTGGGATTAATGAAGATTTTGCAGGTCCATCAACATACAATGATGGGATTAATGAAAATTTTGCGGGTCCATCTACATATAATGATGAAGAGAATTACGATATGAACATCGAACCAGAAGCCGATAGTTTCTTAAATAATGATCCAGTAAACTCAGAACCAGATGAGGTTGAAATGGAGGGTGAAGATGATAGTATTCTTGAAAATAATGATGAAATCGGCATCCGAGTTATGTTGGAAGTCCTCGGAGGTGATATGAATGAGTCCAGTGGTCAACAACAACAGGCATTTGACTTGAACATGCCCACAACATCGGAGCCACCTTCTCTATATCCTGTTATTCCTTTTTTCAGTACAACACATCCGGAGGTGCCTTTCGACTCCGTTGATATACCTACTGGTCGTTGGGGTAATTTTTACGACTCAAACACTAGAGAGCTGGAAAGTGGAATGGTTTTCAAGAGTAAAGAACACTTAATTGCAAGTGTACAAGATTTCTCGGTGCGCTTTGCAAGAAGAGAATTCCGTGTTCTAGAGAGTAAACCAAAACTGTGGAAGGTGGTATGCAAATATGATGAAGAAACTGGGTGCCCTTGGATGCTAAGAGGAATACTAAAGGCTAACATGGGATTATTTATGATTACAAAGTATGCGGGACCACATACATGCTTCATGAATGAGATTTCTGTGGATCATCGAAATTTGGGCAAGAGTTGGATTGCAACACATTTGTTGGGTATAGTTCGGCAAGATCCAGCATATGATATCAAATATGTCCAATAGAATGTTAAAGATCGGTTTGGTTTTGAAATCTCTTATCATAAGGCTTGGCATGCTTTGAAGGCCGCAAGAGAACAAGTGTATGGGATGTGGGAGAGCTCCGTACAGAAGTTGCCTATGTACATGGCTGCATTGCAGAAATGGAACCCAGGGACGGTCGTTGAGTGGTTGCATATGGATACCCTGGGGTAAAGATGTTGAACTATGTATTTTGGGCTTTCAGGCCGATTCTTGAGGGATTCCGTTATTGTCGTCGGGTTATAAGTGTAGATGGGACCCATCTGTACACAAAGTACAGACATAAATTGTTGATGGCAGTAACGTTAGATGCGAATCAACAGGTCCTCCCATTGGCATATGCACTCGTTGATGAAGAATCATTGCCGTCGTAGCGATGGTTCTTACAGATGCTTTCCAAACATCTACTCCGTGGCGATGAGGAGAAAATGGTCTAATTTCAGATCGACATGGCGGATTGATCAGTGCCATTAATTATGTTCCAGCCTTCAAATTTCCTCGTGGGGTTCACAGATTCTGTTTACGGCACGTCTGTTCAAACTTTAATAAGAGATTCAACAACGTCCAGTTGAAGGATCTTTGCTGGAAAACCGGTGCAAAGCAAACTACTCGGAAATTTGAAAGAGTCATGGAGGAAATGAAGGGCTTGAATGAGGATGCATTTAATTGGTTGGAGGCCATCGACAAGTCTCAATGGACACTATCCCATGATGGTGGTTGGCGAACAGGCATCCTTACGACAAATATGTCTGAATGTATTAATGGAGTCCTTAAGGGAGCCAGACGCTTACCAATCACGGCAATTGTACAACTAACGTTCACAAGGTCTGTACAATACTTTTTGAAGCGCACCACTCGAGGCCACAGAATGGTGAGTGCAAACCAGTCGTTCGCTGATTATGCTTTCAAGTTGTTTGAGTCTAGACAAAGAGATGCCGTACTTCACATTGTGCAAAAATTTGACTACAGACAGCAATCTGCATCCGTAGTGACAGTAAGCTTGACCGGTCAAGGTTCCCATACGTATGTGGTCAAATTGAAGAATCATCAGTGTTTCGTGCGGGAAATGGGGTAATGACGGAATTCCATGTTCTCATGCAATCCAAGCTTCCCGGCATTTTGGAATAAATGCTTCCAACTTTATCCCCGCGTATTATAGTACTCAAGCATACAATCAGACGTATCAGGGGAGGTTTGAGCCATTATGGGGTGAAGAGTATTGGGATCCAATCAATTTTGTACTTGTGCATAACCCAGCATTACGATCAAGGCGAGGTCTCGGTAGACAAGTCACCACTCGCATCCAAAATGAAATGGATAGGCCACAAGTCCGTGCACGACAACAATATCGTTCACGCCGAGCATAGTATATTTCATTTTCAGGCTTGTGTATGTATCTATTTCAGTTATTGTCTTGTACAAATTGCTAACATCTTATGTATAATAAATGAAAATTTTGAAACGTGTGTAGAATATATCATAGAAATTTCATACATCATAGAAATTTACTACATCATAAAAATTTTACTACATCTAAAAATGACCTCCGGTGCCACAATGTGGTCGTCGTCTATTTCGACAAGGCCGATCATCTTGTCTTTGGGACTCTTCAGGTGTGCTTAATTCTTGAAAAGGCACCGGAGATATCCCGTAATGACGCCGAACCTCTGGAGTAAGTTGATGTGCAAAGTCTAAACCATAATCAATAGACGAAAGACCAGCCATATTCGAAGGCGTGTATGTAGAAGGACCGGCTTGGTGATATGATGTCAAGGGACCGGCTTGGTGATATGATGTAGAAGGACCTGCCTCATCAGTTGTATGCACGTAGGGTCCTCATCCAACAGCAGGATAACGTGAACGTGTATAATTCAAAATTTCACAAATTCCCTCTCGTACTCTCGTCCGCTGATTATTCGTTCCCACTGAATCAATTCAATCAACAATTATTCGAGTTTATCTGACTGCAACATATATGAAATATAATCAGACATATATGAAATAAAAAGTCATACACAAAATAAACACAAGTTGCATGGTTACCACATATTCCCAGTCACTCGGATTTGCTGGTTGATATCCGGATGTATATGTCTGTGGGGTACTGTATGATATCTGCAGACGGGTAATTTGATGGTACCAGTTCATATAATCTGGCACTGTGGAACGCCCACTTCCGCTCGAAGGTTTCTCTACCCGTAATGCTTCCAAGGCATTCCACTGAGCAACATAATCTCGATGGAACCATGCCCAATCTGTGTCCTGGCGTCCCCGTCGATCGAATGTGTGAAAGCGTCTTTCACTTACTAAGGGGTTCCGAGGAATGTCTTGGACCATTTCAAACTGACGGAGCACCCGTTCTGGGTGATGCATCTCCACAATAGCGTAATGTATCAATGGGCATGTTATGTTCCATGGTGTGCGAAAAGCATACCAGGGTATAGCACTGACTTCCGGTATATTCCCCTTATATGGTGACCAGATAAACTGCATCATTAAAACCACTTCATTAACATACTCATAATCTATATTCAAGGTCAATACTAATAATGCCCATAATGATTAATACCTAATTTTCTTGCATCCGGTCAAATATATCCCGAATGATACGCAACGCATTGTGTGTTGTATGCGTCCGGGAAACATGATACGACCACCTAAAAAAATGGACAAATACAAAGCATTTAGATAAAATTTCAAGTTATACGATTACATATACGTAAAATTTTAGTATACTTTGCGGCAAGTGGAGGACTCTATACAACGTTTTCATCATCAATTATTTGAGGGCGTATATCTAATTATGTACTAGACTGAATTGGCGCTATAGTGGTAATATGAGCCCAGTCCCATATTTGGAGCAACTGCATAGCCCCACCTATATTTGCTTTCCCTTTTTGCGATGCTGTACACAACTCCCTGTACATATATTCCAACACCGTTGTACCCCAGTTTGAGGTACCACCTTTATGGATGCCTCCATATGTCGCAAATACAACAACGATACCGAGTTACCATTAGGATCGGGAAAGAACATACCACCAACGAGACACAGAGCACATACTCGTGCCTCTTGCAGCACTTCCTCCAAAGGGTTGTCGTCATCACACGTGTTGGCAATCAACCAGTTATGCAAGAATGGTAGATTTAGCCGGGAGCCCTTAAATGCATCAGCCGCCGGAATAAATCCTAACATCTCAGCGCAGTATTGTTGCCATTCTGCAGTACTTCATCGTGTATCTACTCCTGTGATTAGAGACCCCTCAATCGGAAGGGTTCACAAAATGATAATATCCTATAGTGTAACAGTCGCCTCACCAACGGGAAAATGGAAAGTATGGATTCTCGGGTCTCCATCTTTCCACTAATGCGGTGATAAGGTGTTGGTCAATCTCAATATGATCACAGTGCATAACACCTAATAAACCCATATCTTGTAATACTTGAAATACTCGAATATGACGTGGGACCAGTTGGAGAACCCGAAAAAATGAAATATCACCATGCCTTACATTTAAAATGTTGTCCGACTCTCTGCATACATCTTCAGAACGATGTTTACTCTGCCCGTACAACACACTACTATCGCGTGGACCCAAACGTGCCATATTATATTTGGAATAATTTTCCAAAATTATAGTTAAAAATGAGAGGAGTGAAATAATGTTGAAGGAGTTTGGGGAGGGGAAGATATGATTGAGTGGGTGATGAGGGATGTATTATATAGAAGTAGT
The DNA here is from genome assembly GCA_034509735.1 of Sesamum alatum. Classification (NCBI taxonomy): domain Eukaryota; kingdom Viridiplantae; phylum Streptophyta; class Magnoliopsida; order Lamiales; family Pedaliaceae; genus Sesamum; species Sesamum alatum. Next base: position 23,717,779 of record JACGWO010000001.1, on the reverse strand, counting down.
TTGGGGGATGTCTCGGGTGAGAAAATTGAGAGGGGAGGGGGGGGGGGGTTAAATGGGTGTCGGGTGGGGGGGTAAGATGGGACGCAACAAGTGCGTCCCATCAACCTGCGGATGCCGAGGTCGTTGACCCCGACTTCTGCAGCATTCACGGAACCCGGGGTTAACCCCGGGTTCCGTGAATGCTTTGAATTCGAGGCTGAAACTGGAATTAGTCAGCCCGGTTTCGCCTATTATATTAAATGGGGTAAAACTACCCCATTTCATTAATTTTTTTTTTTACATTTTTTATTTAAATTTCCCTTTGGAAGTCTGGGAATTTTTTTCAAATGGACAGAAAAATTGCACGTGGCTACTTATGTGACAATCATCTTTCGCTATTTTAGAGGACATTGAAGATACTTTGGATTCGCTAATAGAAGGATGTAATTTGTAATTGGCCAAATCTCTTCATTAGTCCCTCATCTTCACTTTTCATTCCATTTTAGTCCCACATCTCTCAAATGTACCATATTTGTAATTTTTAAATAGATCTCGTATGGTCCCTAACCGTTAAATTTAACGGAATCTAATTAAAGTGGAAGGAATATTTCGCTAATTAGGAGTTAAAAAAATCATGTACTTTAATAATTTGCCATTATTAAAAACACCATGTTATAACTAAACAAAAATCAAATATTAATGAAACAACCACTAATTATTCAAAAAGAAAATCAAATGCAATAAATATATTTTATGTTTAGGTATTAAAACGCAAAATGTAAAATAAAAAAAAAATTGCATGAATCTCAATCAACATATTTTTTTCCTTATTATAACTAATTGATTTTTCTTTTTCACTTATCAAACTTGATTATAATATTTTTGTTATTTTGTTATTTTCCACCATCTTTATTTCTCAATGTTTATGAGAAACTCACTTTTTAGTAACTTATATTCAAACTCAAATTCAAAATGCATTGCATTGTGAAATTTAAAGGATATATTCAACTTGCATTTGTTAAAAAAAATTCTGTTTCTCAACAATTAATTGTTGTTGTATTAGTATTTCTATTTCGTTTAGTTATAGAAAAATCATATTGTTGGATTACATGATATTTTAATTATTGTTAAATTATTATAATACATGAGTTTTTTTTTTATTTTACCTCCCATTAGTGAAATATTTCATCCAATTTAATTAGATTTCATTAAAACTTAACGGTCAGGGATCATAGTGAGTTTTTTTTTAAAAGATGAGGGACTATTACAATGCATTTAAAAAATGAGGAACTAAAGTGAAATAAAAAATAGAAATAAGGGACTAACGAAGAGATTTGGCTTTATAATTTGTACAAGAAAACCAGTGATCTAGCTCAAGTTTATTTCGTTGCTACATTTTCCAACGGCTAATCTCTTGGTTTCAGACACGCTCCCACTGGGTAGACGTCAACTTCTATAAGAAAACATTATTATCCAAAGTGGAAAAAAATTCAAAGTAACCGCAGAAAATTTGACATCGTACGTGTACGAGGCAGAAAATCATTGATTCTTTTTCATAGGGCAGTTGCTATATTTGTTTTCTGCCCACGATCGTAGACCTAAACTGGTATATAATTTTTTATTTTGTTGACTTTGATTCTAATATAAGGTCTCCTTTATTAATTCTATATGAGTTGTTTAACGTTTTTAGCAAATATTTCAGTCTTCCTAGGGACATAAATTTATATGCCACAATGATATAACGTCTTCTCCACATTTTCCATAGACTGGGACATTTTCTTTATATATTCTTACTCTTTTACACTAGAACTTTTATGTCCAATTGACGTAGTTTAAGAAATAGAAGTGCATGACGTGTTGGCTAATTTACGGATTATTTATTAATAATGTGATATGAAAAATGTATAAAAATTAAAGGTTATTTTACTTAGCAATTAATACAATAGTTTCTTTCTTTAGGCTTCGTTTGGTCTAATGACAGGAAAATGACGGAGTAGAAGCAATAGAAATTGAAAGAACAAATAAAAAACTCGTCACCGATGTTCTGAGAACTCGAAAATGCAAAGAAAGTAGTTTATCTTTTGACGATTTCCACAATAGGATTTGCTAGTGTTTAAAAAAAGTGTTCTAACCTTAGCAAAACATGCCTCAGATTGACTAAATTTTGGACTATTTCAGAAAGCTATGAGATTCGATCAAAAAATACCTAACATCTGAAAATAATTTAGTAAAATATGAAGTCCAAATGACAACTACAAAATAAAAATTAACCAAAGTCAACTATAAAGGCAAAAATTTAAAAAAACGTCCAAACAATGGTTGAAACGATAGAATCTCGAGATGAACGGCGACACCTCAGAACAATTTTGGGAGGGTTAGGTTCTCCTCAAGCGAAACAATAGTGATGCGGCTTGCGACTTGATCGGTGCCCCGTTGCACAAAGTATTGTCCGCTTTAGCTCTGTGTGAGCCTCACGGTTTTGTCCTGAAAAGGCGCCTTGCTAGGGAGAGGAAGCATTTGGGAGCCACTGAAGCTCCTCATCTGCAATCGATGTGGGACGCTTGCTACATCATCAGTCCCCCAAACGAGAGGCTTGGGACGAGAACATGGCCTCTTTCCCACAGACGGCGCCAAATGATGCGGCTTGCAACTTGATCGGTGCCCCATTGCACAAGGTATTGTCCGCTTTGGCACTATATGAGCCTCACGATTTTGTCCTGAAAATGCACCTTGTTAGGGAGAAAAGGGATTGGGGCTTATAAACCATTCAAGATCCTCGTCTGCAACCGATGTGGGACGCTTACTACATCAAATAGGTAAATCGTCTCATAACTCCTTCCGAAACAAAAGTTATGACTGTTTGAATTCCCATCGTCAAACCACACAATTATTTTGTCGATCCAAGTGTTCCCAAATGGCATATGTGTCTTGTTTTACATTAGAAAATGAAGTGAAAAGGGGGAGAGGAAGTAAAAAGGGTAGGGGGGATAGAGTTGGTATGATGGAAAAGGTTGTAAATTTAAAATACTTCTCCGTGTTTGGTACGAACAAAATAAGTTGGATGAAAGACTAATTTTTGCAATTTTACCAACTAACCCTTCTCTCATCATTTTGTATAAGAAAATAGGATAAATTGCAAAAGACCCATGTGTTTTAAAAGTTCAATTCAAAACTCCCCAACATTAGAAAAATATGCAAAAAACCCCTATAATTTTCAAAATATTACACATTCTCCCCTTCCGTTAATTTTGCTTGACATTGTTAAAATTTTATTTTGAGTTGCCCATTATACTCTTGTTATAATAGCCATTGATCTTCAATAATTAAAAAATGGGTTAAATGCAAATTACCCCCCCCTCCCCCTGTGAAAAAAATAGCAAATTACCCCCTGTGTTTTTAAAAATAGAGCAATTAAGCCCCTCATGCAACTTCGTGACATTCACGTGCATTTTTTAAATTTTTTTTATTTTTTTAATTTTTAATTATAAAATTTCATTTACATCCTTATTAATAGTCATTGGATTTTATTGGATCTAAGGTTCAAATTTAACTAATAAGATCAATGGTCCAGATTTTACTTAATTCGATCAACGATCCAGATTTAAAAGAATATATTTATATAAAATTTAATTAAAAATATATGTATAATATACTTTTATTACTTAAAATAATATAGATATATATGTATGTATATATATATACTTAGAGAGAGAGAAAGGGGGAGGGGCTTGACGGGTGAGCGGATGGCGACGGAGGTTGGAGGGGGGGCGACGATGGGAGGTTGGGAAAGGGGACGCAACGGTGGGGGCTGGGGGATTTAGGGCCTGCAACTTGGGGAAAGGGGAAGGGGCGGCGGATTTGGTGGGGGAAGGGAAGGGGGCGGCAAATCTGGGGAGGGGGAGGGAGGAAGGCAGGGGTGACAGGGAAGGTGGAGTAGAGGGGCAACGAGGAACGAGGGAAGGAAGGGGGCAACGGGCGGGGAAGGGGGAGGTGGGGGCGGCGATCTGGTCCGGAGAAGGGTTGGGGGAACGTGGCGGCCAGAGGGGTCGGCGCAGGGGGAACGTGGCAGCGGGAGGGGCACCGTGCGAAGGTGGAGGTGGTGGGGAAGGCGGCAAGGCGGGGAAAGGTGGAGGTGGAGGGGAAGTTGGCGGCGGGGGTTGGGAGGGGGGAGTTTAATTTTTTTAAATAAAATATATATTATATATAATAATATTTATTATTATATATTATATATTATATATAAAAATATTATTATATATTCTAATATATTTAAATATAAAATAATATTTTATTCTTAAAAAAATCGATTAACATTCGCACTTAAGTCGCGTGTAGAACACCGCCAAGATCAAGTGATAAGTAGCTTCATTCTTAAAAACACAGGGGGCTAATTTTGTATTTTTTTTTATAGGGGTGTATTTTGCACATTGCTTATATCACAGGGGGTAGTAGGCATTTTTCCATTAAAAAATAAATGGTTTAGATTTCAAGTAAACTAAAATATATTTTGCATTTATATATATATACACTATACATATATATATATCATACATGGGCGGACGGGCGACGCCTCCACTGAGGCGGCAACTGTCGCCGCACAGACTCTGGGCAACGACAAGATTGCCTAGAACAGTCTAGGTGACGTCATCGTCACCTAGTGCATAGAAGTCTGCGAGGGGCGAACTAAAGGGGGCAATGGCTCAATCTAGGCGATGGCAGCGATGCCTATATCAAGGTGCAATGGCGCCTGGCTTGGCGACGACATGGGCCGATGACGAGAAGGCCGGTGATGATGGGGTTGAGAGGAAGACCCAAAAATAATTATTTTTTTGAAATGTATGTAAAAAATAATTTCAAATTTAAAAATAATATAAAAATATTTTTATTTTAGATACATATACAGGTGGTTTTATTTTAAATATTATTTATAGTAAATAATATAACTTAAAAAATTTTATATAATTTTTTGGTATTTTGAAATTTAATTAGTACATTTTATAAATAAATATAACTTATCAAAATATAGTTAAACTAAATAATAATTTACTTAGTTAATAATATATTATTATAAGTGATTTTTATTTATATATGTATAAATATTTAAATTTAAAAGGTAAATTTGTTATATTAACTTTTGTATAGTCATTTGTTAATTTAAATTTTAACTTTTAAAAATTTTATATACATTTTTGGTATTTTGATGTTTAGCTAATATACTTCATAAATAAATATAATTTATTAAAATATATTAAAATTAAATAATAAATTGAATTATTGACTAATATATAATTTATTAAAATATATTTAAACCAAAATATTGATTTTTCTATTATATATCAAAGAAAGGCAAGATAGACTTGCAAATATAAAATAATGTCAAAAAGTGCCCAAAAATAAGCCCGCTCGCATTTTAGGCGTATGACATGCACTCTCCATCAGTTTTCAAAGAAGAGAGAATTTTGGGTTGTATTTAGTATTACAAAGGGGTTTTTTTTTTTTTTCACAAAATTAACACAGGGGACTTAGCACAATTTCACCATAACACAAGGGGTGTTATGCAATTTACATTAGAAAAAATGAATAAGTTCATACCAAAAATCTGAAAACTTATTAATAAAAATAAGAATCAAACAAGAACAAGAATTAAATATCTTTTAGATGTCAATATCTCGAATAAAAGGAGTCCCTTTTTATAGATATATTATGTCTATAGATAATATAGTTAATAAAAGTACTTTTTGATCTTTTTAGGCTTATATTTTCACTTTTCAGTCAATATTCGACAAAAACATACTGACCCCAAAAGGGTTTCATATGAGTAGTTTTACTCCTCCTCCATTCTCCTTGACCAAATATGAAACTTTTTCGTTTGCTTCTTGTTAGAAAAATTCAAGCAATTGTAGTACGTTTTGAAAATCAATCAAATATTAATAAAAACAAGTTTTGAAAACTAATTCACAAAACCAGCGCATTGAAACAAAACAGAATAACAACATACTAGATATGTTGTTATAACAAAAATTTAAATTGAAAAACTTACTCAGTCCAAAGCAGATTACCAACTGAATCACATAAATTATTTTTGTTTGTTCTGAAGAAATTATACATCCCGTATAATTGTGTACCTTACAGGGGGAATAGCATTTTTCGTCCCGTAACTTAGGTCCTTTTCACTTTTGATCTCATTGATTACGAGGTTCTCACTTTTGATTCTATAACTTTCAAAAAGTAGCATTTTTGGTCTCATGACACCTTTGCGTCAGATATTTAGTGGAAAAGACCACGCGACCGTTAAGTGCATGGGACAAAAAGTGCTACTTTTTGAAAGTTACAAGACAAAACTAATAATCCCGTAACATATGGGACCAAAAATGTAAAGATTCTAATAGTCACGTGCTAAGCACGTGGTATTTTTTCGTTAAAATATTTAATGAATATGTGTCATGGATCAAAAGTGTTAATTTTTAGAAGTTATGGGACCAAAAGTGAGAATTCTATAACCAAAGGGACCAAAAGTTCAATGGCCCTAAGTTATGGAACGAAAAGTGTAATAGTTCTTGAACCGGATACTATGCAACTTCTTCTAAAATAAGACGATTCTATTTCTTAGTACTGTATTATACCGAAGAACACATCAAACAATATTCAATCGCCACTAAGAACTGAAGAACAAACTCGAATTTTGTGAGAGAGAAAAAGAGAGGATTTTTGGTGATTAATATATTCAGGTGTTGGTGTGTCGTGTGTTTGAAGTGCAACACCAGCAGCCTTCTATAGGGCAGCAACAGTTTTTCAATTTTGCATTAAAACTGTTAAAATTCAGATTTAAAAATTTAAAATCTGAAACTGCTTAATAAATTTAAAACAGTTTTTGGTTTATCCAAATAATTCAAATATTTTTGCGGCAAAAAGGTATATACTGAGACTGAAACATTCGTCTTAATACGTCAAACAATCTTTAAATCTTAAACTTAATATAAGGAGTTTATTTATTCAATAAACTTCCATTGTTGGACAAGGATGAGTGTGAAAAAGACTCTAACTCCCACATCTACCTTATAGACACATCAGGCCTAAGGTACTCCAATCATATTCCTATGTAGGACAACATCACTTCTCTGTTTCTACTGAGTCTAATCTATGAATTCCACTATGTATTGGCATTCATATATTAAACTAAATGTTGTTACGAATGAGCAACTTAAACATGCCAATTACGACACTTCTCTTCTTACTTATATTTCTCGAGAGAATTACACTTTTAGTTCTCAAATAATCAAGGATGACAATTTTGCTCTTCGAACGGGGCATTAATGATCTTATAAAAATTAGTCATTTTCGCCTTCTTACCTTCAAATATAACGGAAAACATCATGTGCTTGGCATGTGAGGTTGCTTGGAGGGAAAGAAAAAAAAAAAAAAAAAACAACTACCATTTTAAAAATAGCCCACTCCAAGGTTTATGAAGAATGAAAGCCTCATTTTTTACTACCATAAAAAGGTTCAATAGCTATGAAAAAAATTTATGGTAAAATCAGTGTGAAGCTAATTAATAAGAAAAATTCTTGTTAAATTAGTTTCTAATATATATTATTTAATCCAAAAAAACTACTTGCTAATTAATTTAGCAACGAATTATTTAAATATTTTGGTGCTAAATAATTAGCAAGTAAATCTTTGTATTAAATAATATAAATTAGCAATGAATTTAACAAGAATTTTCCTTGCTAATTACCTTAAAAAAAATTCTAGTAATTGAGTTATTTTCTTATAGTGTTTGCTCATTTTCAGACATTACAGAGATTAGAGAGCGTAATTAGCAAAGAAAAACCTCGGATTCAAATTAAGCTTTGCTTTTATGAATGAATATCCTCCCTACTCTAAGACGAATTCAAAAGTTTAATCTCCATTAAACATATACACTCCCGTGATTGCCAAAATAAGCTTTCTGAATTTACTTGGGTGCCTACCTCAGTCCTCAAAAAATGATGAAAAACAATAGAGACCCTGACCCTTGGAAAGTTCCATCTCAGTTTCCCTTACGTGAGAAAAAGGAAAACTATCGTTGTACTTTAAATTCTTATTGATGGAATGAAAATTCCACATTGCTTTCCAGCAGTACTTACACTCGAAAATGATTGAATATCTAACAATAGTTTGAACATATATTAATTTTGTCAAATTTTGTTGGCCTTGACATTATACTCCACGTGCTGCAACAGTCAAAGTCCACGATATAATAAAATTAAGTCCTAAAGAAGGGAATTGGTGGTATAGGAGTAATAATTAATTTTTATGATAACTATTGCAACGGAATCGTTGGTTTATACAAAAATAATTACTTTTTCAGGAACTCAAATCCTATTGCTTAGACTATTACATTATTTAAAATACCATCAACCAATTGATTGAGTTGACATCACTCTTCTTTTAAAATAAAGGGTCCTAAATTCAAATCCATGTTGTTCATGATCCCACCCCCTTATACTTAAAAAAAACATCATTTAACAAATTTAAGTTGTATTATCTCGATAATTATAATCTCCAGCACAAAATTCAGATTTAGGACGGATAGTGCCCAAATGCCCAAATTCACGATGGAACATTAGGATTTTTGGTTCATTGACCTAAAGGTAAGTATACAGGTTTTTTTTTTTTTTTTTTTTAATATTCTTATATATATATATATTTGCTCAGATTAACATAAATATATTTGACAAAATTACAAATTTAGTCATGTATGGCGACCGTCATCCTGTAAGTAACACACAAGTAATTTTAGTCCTATAATTTATGATTTTGTGACAATTGTAGTACATTCAGCATAAATCAATCAGAAAACTGCCGGAGCAATTGAAAATTTTAGGAAAATTCGGGCTTTTCGCCACTTAGACGCCAATTTTGGACATGGCATCTTACGTGACATTAGGTCTAGATATTTTTAAGAAAAATTTGGGACATTTGGCATATAATCACTGAATTTTTTTATCCTTCTATTATGTGACAAAGAATACAAAAGGGGTGTTAATTTTTCTCCAAAATATTAGGCTTAATGCCACGAAAGCTGCAACGTCTAGAATTGGCATCCAAATGGCAAAAAATTCCCAATTTTGCCTAAAATCCCCAATTTCTTCGATGAAATGCCTGTAGATTTATGCCGGAAGGACAAAAATTGTTACAACATCGTAAATTGTAGGACAAATTGCTAGTGCATTACTTAAAGGGGAGTTGTCACCCCTCTCCCCCCCAAATATACAGGACTAAAATTATAATTTTGACAATTTATTTCCTTTCTTGCAAATCCATTGGGACTACTCGAAGCAAGAGACGAAGAAGAAGAAGAAGAAGGTGTTCCACGAATAGGCAACCAACTAGATCCAACAAGCCTATGAAAGAGCGAGGTAAACAAATGAAACGCCTAACTGGAAAATAGAGGAGATCTGAGCAGTCTTGCTCCAGATCTGGTCCACCGAAAGAAGTCTACTCACAAGACCAATTTAGTGGTCAATCCACAGTGATCGAGCAACATATACCGAGGTGGGTCATCATCTGTTGGTCGACACAAGAGGAACCTGATAAGTTTTGCTCTTTAATCAAATTTAATTTAAGTTAGTTCATCGCATTTTAAGTTTTGCTAATTTTTTGTGTTCTACAACATTCGCATATAAGGCCCACCTCAGCAGGCCACCCAAGTTTATGGAGGTCTTCTCCTCCGACTACTCGATGAAGAAGACTGACGGGGGCTAGAGCTGTCCGAGTACAGCTAAGGTAGCGGAAAGTCTTAGTCCTTTACTTTTCTTCTTTTAAATTTTAAATTCAACACTTTAAAAATTGATTAATAATGAGAATCATCAAAACTTGGTCGAGGAGCAAACTCCCAGCACACAAGTGCAACATAATTTTGTTGTCGGTGCCCTTGAGAAGGAGCGCTATGGATTTCAGTAGCAGGTGTATGCAAGAAGGGACGTGTGATCCAGATGGGGTCGTAGGCCTATTGGGCACTCAACAGTTGCCCCGACACCTTAGCTGCAACAAGCTCATCAGACTGGCAAGAGGCATAAGGCCTCCGTTTGGTGATGTCCTGCGTGATCCAACACCTCATGACACGCCGACAGCTAACGGGCATCTATAAGAGACAACAGCCGCCCTAACCGACGAGCCTCGAGCTGACCCAGCTCCTAGGCCCAACAGGGGCTACCTCCAGATGATAATTAGTAGGCAACAGACCTAGATTGAGATATTTTGAAATTAAATATTTCTTAAATAATACATTTCCATTTACACTTTATTTCAATTTAAATTATTTTCAATGTATTAATTTAATATTTATTCCATTGTATATATATATATATATCAATATTTCTTATCAATTGCAATTCATAAATTAATAAAAGAAATAGTGAAATTGGTCGTTATCCAAGAGCTAAAATAAGTGAAAAATGTTGCAACGGATTTAAGACAGCCAACCACACCGTAGCTAAATTTGAGACGCCAAAACTTTTTATACACGTCAGAAAAGCATATTGGTTACAAATATCAGGTAGCAAAATTTACGACAGTATTTTTCATCGCAAGATTTCTGACTCGATATCCCTTTCATAATTGGTATGGGCTCCTGTCGCAAAATTCATTGCCAAGTTTTTCCATCAATATTAAAAATATACCCATTGTAGAGTCAAATTTTTACAGCTCTTGGAAAGAGGAAATAATAATTTCCATCCTGTAAATCACATTTGATTATGGAATTTTCACTTTTGATCTCATAACTTCTAAAAGGTAGTAGTTTTGGTTCCATGCCACCTTTCCATTAAATTTTTTAACGAAAAACACCACGTGCTTAGCATGTGGCCATTAGGGCCTTTACACTTTTGGTCTCATATATTACGGGGTTCTCACTTTTGGTTCCATATGTTATGAAACTTTCACTTTTGGTTCCATAACTTTCAAAAAGTAACACTTTTGGTCCCATACACTTAACGGCCACATGGCACTTTTCGTTAGATATCTAACGAAAAGTGTCATGGGATCAAACGTGCTGTTTTTTTAAAGTTATCGAACCAAAAGTGAAAAGACACTGAATTATGGGATAAAAAAAAGTTATTTCCCCGTCTTGAAAATAACCATGTTTACGGACGTTGATTTTTGTTGCAAATATTTTGTGACACAGGCTATATATGGAACTTCCACCCCGGCATCATCATGGCAAAATTTGGGAAGAATTTCATAAGAAATTAATCTGTACCAAATTAAATGTATTTTATTTTATTTTATTTTTATAGTGGAAACTCATTTTTGTTTAAATAATTTCGAAACAAATGAATCAGGGAGTTTTCTCGTTGATGGAACTGGAAAGCTCGATGTACTATAGGTCAATGGTGGAATGCGATGACAAGGTCAGCTTATATATTCAGCAGCAAACTGAGATCAGCTCGCTAAAATTATAAATTAGCCGTCGTGGCATACCGTTTCTGTTTGCATATAATAAATAATTTTTTATGTTTTAAAATATATTATAAATAAAGGTAAAATATATAAACTAACACATCACATTAATAAAAAGAAAAAAAAATAATTTATCAATAATATAAAATTTGAAAAGTTAGAAAAAGTAGTTATCATATCAGTTGAGGGTGATATTACGGTGTAAGTAATCGCCTTTTATGAGTGAAGATGGTGTTTTCCTTATATATTAGTATAGATAATTAAACAGTAATATTTCCAGTAAATCATATGGAGCTGATATCTGGGAAGGGCTGAAATGATTAAAATATTTATAAATAGTTTTAGTCGGACAATTTACCGTTTTCCATGAAATGAGTGCAGGAATGGACAAATAAAATACGTACATATATACCACCAACTTGGACTTTAGCGCTAATTAATTTTAATTTTATCATATGAAAATCATGATTTTGGTTTTTTATTTTTATTTTTTTTAGCATTTCTGAAAAGTAAAGAAAATATCTTGGTGTGTATTATATGTATGGAAATATGGATTAAACTATTTATCCTATATAAAAAATAAAATAACAGGGAAATGCTTTTTTTTCCCTTCTCTTATTTTTTATCTCTTTCTTCTCCATTATATTGTCCTCTTTATACCCTCATGAATTCACAAAGTTTCCCCTAAATACATTCATCGAATTCATGATAATTACGATATTAATTAAATATATATTTAACTTTAAAAAAATCATAAAACAAGATTAATTATAACTGAAAGTACATTTAGCGCGTATATCATATTAATTTTATATAGTTATATAAGTATTAAATGAGTTTATGTCCTATTTTACACACATATCGAGATGTCCTGACCACTAGTTTGCATTAGAGTACAAGTTATTTTGGTAAATGAATTTTACGGTTATTATCGAATCGATACATGAGTTTTTACAAATTCGGGTATGAATTGCATTATTTGCATTAACTCGGGTATCAATTGTATCATTTGGATAATTATTCATGTATCTTTTTGATAATAACACTAAAACTCAGTTACTAAAATAATGGTAAAATTATATTTTTAATCCTGTAACTTTGGTTCATTAGCACTTTTGGTTTTGTAACTTGTTCCATTTACACATTTAATCAGTTTTTGACGAATTTAGTACAACATATCTCAAATTTGGTCATTTTTCGGCAAATTTGTCCTATGGTAACAAATTTGGCGTCATATAGCTACTGAACAAAAAATGAGATCCACTCAAATGTAAAAACGATCTAAATTATCAACACAAAACTAAATTTTATTGAAAAAAAAATGACAAAATGTGTTATGTTCCGCACTAAATTCGGAAAACAAAAAAGACTAAACGTGTAATAACAGTAAATTACAGGACAAAAAGTGCTAACGACTTATAATTTCAAGATAAAAAATGTAATTTTGCCTACAATAATTTTTATCCTTTACATTATTGCTGCTCGGAGCAGATATTGACCAAATCTATTACCTATGTACACTCGAGTCAAAAAAGGTTATACCTCGGCTTTCTCCTTCATTACTCTACAATTTCTTCAATCATCTATAGACATATTATATTACTACAACTACGGCTTCGTACGCTATTTCGTAGGTTAACAGAAAGAAGTCCTCCATAAACACAGTTGTGAGGATAGTAGTCAGCTTTAATCCCATCCCGCATAGTAAATAAGACTGAACTTGTTTCCAGGGATTAAGGAAGAAATAAAAATGGTGAGACCACCTTCTTTTGACAGCAACGGAATAAAGAAAGGTGCTTGGAGTGAAGAAGAGGACAACAAGTTAAGAGCTCATGTCCAGAAATACGGCCACCCGAATTGGCGGTTGTTGCCCATATTTGCCGGTAAGGCGCAATTTTCTTCATGTGATAAGTCGCGCCCCCTTTCCGTTTTCCATATGGTACCTCGACCTAATCGGGTCGATCGTATGTCTTTCCAAGATATGACCACTCAATTGAGCAATTTCATAAAATATATATGTTGATCATTACATTTCTGGATCAATTTCAAGATTCAAACCACAATTATGATGTATTTATGAACACATGGAGAATTATGTGTTAATGGGAACTGTAGCTGCATCATCATATCTATAATTCAGGTCTAGCAAGATGCGGGAAGAGTTGCAGGCTGCGATGGGTGAACTATCTGAGGCCCGGTCTGAAACGGGGAAACTTCACCAAAAATGAAGAGGATCTCATCATCAAACTACATGCCCAACTTGGAAACAAGTAAGAACCGGTTTCATCCCTAAATTCATAAAATTATAGGGTTTAATTTCTAGTGCAAATATTCAGAAGGGGGGGTTTTATAAATTAAGAACAAGAACTTTTGCACTAAAAGTTAGTTCATTAATTGCTGAATTGAACACATACAGGTGGTCACAAATTGCTGCAAAGTTGCCTGGCAGAACTGACAATGAAATCAAGAATTACTGGCATGCACACATAAAGAAACGCAGCAGCAAACGAAACCGTGCGAAAACGAAAGTGATCAGGGCTGAAACGGTGCAGGAACTAATCCGATCATCTGAAATCAACATGTGCGTAACTACTACTGATCAAGAGGAACCTGCGCCCAAGAATGTTCCTGTCGATAACCCTAAAACTGTCGGTGCTGTCGACTCAGTTACACGAGCTGAAGGCGATCTCTTGGCTGAATTGGTGAACAGCCAACTCAAGATAAACTTGCCTCCAACTGCAGAAGAAGAACTTTATGGTTTCGGGTTATGCTCTGATACATCATATGCTGGACATGCAGAACCCCAAGGAAATTTCTGGTCGGAACAATTTGGAGACGACGCATTTCTTGTCGTACTTTGGTGATATATAACTGTATGAATATGGTTTAGCAATATTTGAGCATGAAGATTAGGTTGGAGTACTTATGTTTGCTATGTATAATTTGGTACGGAATATGTCCTATAGAATAAATTTGGTTATTACAACCATGGGACGCTTTCCTTGTTTGTAATATATATGAATATACACATTTTGGTCTTAAATTGGTTGTGTTTGTGATACTAACATATACTTATGGAAAATTCTAATCCAGACTCATTTTGGTTAGAACTGAATCAATTATATAACAAATATAGTATATTTGTCGTGTGATATGTACAGTTGAAGAAAAAGTAACCAACAACATATATATAATTAATCCCATGCCAATAAAATTTGATGGTGTTGATCAAAACTTGTGCACCTTGATCGTTATTTGGTTTGGAGAATTATATGCTACTAGAGTTATTTGTTATTGCGGATCGAGTTTTCTTGTAGTTCAACACAGAGAGAGATATAGCAAGAGATACTATATGCATGCATATGAAGAAAAATATGAGAATTTATACTCTTTTTAAGAATATATATATATATATATATATTCTACTAAAAGATACAACTTTTTGTAGTTATTTCATAAGGCTTAATTGTATTTACTGCCCCGTATATTTAGAGGGTGACAAAATAAGGACATTAAATATAGGGGTGGCAAATACTGTCCTAGAATTAACTTTTTTTGGGCAATTGCAGGACCCCGGCCACCGAATTTTTAAAAGTGGCCGGAATTTGATGACGTGGACAAATTTAGGATTTTTTAAATTGGGGAAAAAGCTGATTCGGCATATTTTAAAAATATCCTGCCACATAAGTGCTGACATGGAAAAAAAAAATAAAATAAATTTTAAATTTATATTATATAATAATGTAATATATAAATATATACATGTAAATTTAAAATTTATATTATATAATAATTTTATTTTTATATTATATAATTTTTAAAATTATATTTAAAATATAATTTTTTTAATTTATATTATATAATAATTTTATTTTTATAATTTATAATTATATACATAATGTAAATTTAAAATTTATTTTATATATTTTTTCTATGTCAGCGCTTATGTGACAGGATATTTTTAAAATATGCCCATTCAACTTTTTTCCCAATTTCAAAAACCCTAAATTTATCCATGTCAGCAAATTCCTGCCACTTTTAAAAATTCGATGGTAGGGGTCCTGCAATTGCTAAAAAAAAGTTAATTCCAGGGCAGTATTTGCCACCCCTATATTTAATGTCCTTATTTTTCCACCCCCTAATATACGGGGTAGTAAATGCAATTAAACCTATTTCATACACCAAACTGGGTTAAAATGTTAAGGTATTAATATTAAAATATTCTCCTCCTAACATTTTAAACTTTTACATAAGGTGGTCATTTAACAAAAAAAATTGTATGCCGCATTTCTCAATTAAACATCATCATATCAGGGAAAAATAACATTTTTCAATCCGTAACTTACGATCTTTGTACTTTTGATCCATTTGGTTTGGGAATATCAGTTTTCGTCCAACAAGTTTTAAAAAGTCTCACTTTTGATCCCATGTTACCTTTCTATTAGATATTTAATGAAAAAGTCCACGTGCTTAGCACGTGATCATTAAGTGCTTAGTTCGAAAGATTAACGGCTACGTGCCTTTTGCGTTAAATATCTAATTAATGAAAATGTGTCATAGGACCAACCAGGAAACCTTTTAAAACTTGTAGAACCAAAAATAAAAATCCCATAACCACTACAAAAAATATAACATTTAACCATGGTTAATAGTAAATAACGTAGCAAATAGTCATTGACCATTGCCACACAATGGTTGTCAGTCGTGATTTTTGCGAGAATGGCTAAAACATTTGCTATGGCTAAAAGCTATGGCGAATATTTTTACCACGGCTCTTAGTCGCAGCAAATAAGTTTTTCATGATGGAAAACTTAGTTTTTACATCAATTTTTATTTAACCGTAGTTAATAATAGTTATTTACCATGATTTTAGCCAGAATCATTAAAAATATAGCTAATAGTAAGTTTAAATCTAGTGAACCAATAGGATGAAAAGTGTATAAACCTTAAGTTAAGAGGACAAAAAATGTTATTTTCCGCTATATCAAGAAGTGATGTGAACAGAAAAGTTACTAATAAAAACTACTATCAAATTTCAGGCATTCATATTGCTGCTATATACCATATCCACATTGACAATACTATGAGCAAATGAGATTTAAATTAAGGCTTTAATAAATTTTTCGTCCTCTAATTATAGTATTTTGGCATTTTTATCCTTTATCTTTTTAGAATTGCAAAATAGTCCTGTAATTTTTTGATATTTCGCGAATTTGGTCCTTCCGGTGCCGGATTTTGCAAATGTTGTCGGAACAAATCATGTACCCCTCGCGATTTTGGCATTTTTATCCTTTATCTTTCTAGGGATTGCAAAAGAGTCCTGTAACTTTTTGACATTTTGCAATTTTGGTCCTTCCGGTGACGGATTTTTCAAAAGTTGTAATAAATCATGTGCCACCTCATTTTGTTTTTTAATTTTTCATCCATGTTGGTAAAAGTGAATCAATCCGAACAAAAATCCCAATTTAAATTAACCACGTGAGACGCACATGATATATTCCGGCTACTTTTACAAAATTCGGCATCGAAAGGACTAAAATCACGAAATGTCAAAAAGTTACAGGACTTTTTTTCAATCCTAAAAAGATAAAGGATAAAAATGTCAAAGTGCCAAAATTACAGGACCAAAAGTTTATTTAAGCCTTAAATTAACCTTCTTTTTTTTTAAAGTAGAATACATAAAAATATTTTTCAAAATACACCAAACTTTAACCCCCAAAAGTTGTAAATCTTTACACTCGATCACTGTCTTGAGAACACTTTAACCAATGTGTTTGACAAGTGTGTTATATGTGCGTTGCTGTTTGTTCTATCTTTTTGTTCGGCCTGACTTTAACACTATATATATATATATGAAAAGATTATCTTATCTAAAATTTTAAATTATCATAAAGGATAATCATGTAATTATATATAATATTTTTAACAAAGTCTAAAATTTAAGCTTAATTTCTATTCTAATTGTTAGACTACTTAAAGGGGAAAGGAAAATGTATCTGGTTAATTAATTAAAAGGAAGGAATCGAAAACCTTTTTTATTCAACTCAAATTAATTAAATTTACTAGACTAGCAACATTGTAATTAAATTTTATTGAACAAGTTATCCGCTTAATCACTCTTATTAAAACTATACATTAATCATATATAAAGAATATATAATGCATTTATTATGTAATTAATTTCAATTTGATCGAATTTAATTCAAATTAAAAAATTTCATTAAAAGGAGTTCAAGAAAGAGGAGAAACGTGTATTAAAGAACCAACAACAGGCTAGTTTGGTCTACTTCGTGAATGGTTATAAGTTCTCCATGTTCCAAGAAGAAGCATAAGTTGACTTTAGTCAACCCAATTTGTCTTGTCCCATCAGAAAAACCACGTAATTACATCTTTGGCACGTGTCTTTACTCTCTTGTCAAATAAAATGTGATTTTATGTACGCCGCTCGGACAGGACAAAGAACAATCATTGATAAAGTTTTTTTGCTGCAATTTGTTGAAAAATAATATTGTAATACGTAAATCGGACAGTTAAATGGTTGTTCGAAGCTGGGCGGAATAAATAGATATGTTACAATTCTATGGACGCGAACGTTTGTTCTGCATCTTAGACAGGGCCATCATCATTACTCTCCCCATCTCAAATTTATTATATTTGATTTAGCATAGATATATGGACAAGGCTAGCTTAAAAAATATTATTTTTAGTATTTCCATATTTTACCAATTTGAAGTAGCAACGGAAACTTAATTTGACGGCTTGAATTATCAGAATAGAGTGAGAAAAGAGATGTACGTATACATACATATATATATATTTGAAGGAAGTCTTTTGACCTCAATTCTTCAATTTTAATCAAATAGTGAATTCTTAAAATTTAGAATTTTTTTAATTATAAAAATACTTTAATTGGTAGGTTAACATTAATAACAAAAAATAATGGCATTGTTAATAGCTTCCAATTAATATGGCCTCTTTAAATTACATTCCATATTTTTTATTATATTTTATTTTGAGTATATTGATTCTAATGTATATATTCTCCACCCCTAACTATTCTATTATGTATAACCATAATCATATTCTAATTTTTAATTTTATATTTTAAGGGATCCGTAATTTTATATTCTACTGTTAATAGTTTCCAATTAATTTGACCTCTTTAAATTACAAATCCATATTTTATTATTATTTTTTATGATTTTATATCTATTGATTCTAATATATGTATTCCCCACCCCATCTATTCTAGATCTATTAATATATATATCTGAAGTGGTCTTTGACTTTAATCCTTTAATTTTGGCCAAATTCTCAAATCTTAGAATTTTAAATTATTTAATTATCTAGAAAAAAATCTAATTTGTTGCTTTAATTTTAGCAAGAATTATTAATTTTAAGAAAAATAGTTAGTGACAAACTAAATCCATAAATTTTGCATGAAAAAATCTAATTGATTGATTTAATTTTATTAGAAGTTCTAATTTCGTCTTTTTAAAAAATTCAATTACCAAGCTAAACCCCTAAAATTTTGCAAAATTTGCATGGAAAAGTCTAATGATCGGTTTAATTTTGGTAGGAATGTTAATTAATTTCTTCCTTAAAAAAGTTTAGTTACTAAAATAGATCTTAAAATTTTGCTTTAAAACAAGAAACTCTCATCAGGATATTTAAGGAACACCAAAAATAAGTAATAATTAACAAAATTTGCTCAAAATTTCGTAATTCACCAAAAGAAACTCATTATCCATCATTGTAAATTCACAAATTATTTTTCTTCGTTTTACTCATCACGCTCAACTTTTTTAACCATGAGTGAAGGTTTTCTTTGAGATGCATGTTAGATAGCTACATCATTAGGGATATGTATATGTTTTTTTGTATGATAATAGCAAATTGTTTTTATATGAAAAAACATGTTCTTTTTTTTTTTTCCTTTTTAAATCTACTTAGACTTCACCTTTTTATTATTAGGATTTTTATTTTTATATGTTATTTTTCCTCTTTGTGATTTCATGTTGTATTCAATTAAGATTTGGAGTAGTTTATCATAATGATCAATTAATTTTGTTGGTGATTTGTTCTTTATACTCACTCATAGTATTCTTTTAATTTGTAACAATAATTTTTTTTAATGATTCAGTCATATATTATCACATGCTTTAATTTTTCCTTTCATACTTAATATGGGTACTTTTAAATTTTTTATTACTTGTTAAAGTCTATTTTCTTTAATTATTTTTGATAGTGCTCGATGATCTCACTATTATTTGCATAGTTTCATTTTTTCAGTTGACATATGTGTCTTGATATTTGAATGTTATTTATCAAAATACTTATATTACATTCTGTATTTTTGATATTTGAATTATAAAAAATAAATAAATTATGAATATGAGTGATGAATCGATATGTTACTATTTGTTTCAATTATTTTTTTCTTTTATTGTTTTTCTTATTCTGATTGCCACTGAATTTGTGTAATATGATTCAGAACCTCAATTCTTGAATTTTGACCAAATAGTGAATTCTTAGAATTTAGAATTTTTTTAATTATAAAAATACTTTAATTGGTAGGTTAACATTAATAACAAGAAATAATGACATTGTTAATAGCTTTCAATTAATGTGGCCTCTTTAAATTACATTCCATATTTTTTATTATATCTTATTTTGAGTATATTGATTCTAATGTATATATTCTCCACCCCTAAGTATTCTATTATGTATAACCATAATCATTTTCCAATTTTTAATTTTATATTTTAAGGGATCCATAATTTTATATTCTACTGTTAATAGTTTCCAATTAATTTGACCTCTTTAAATTACAAATCCATATTTTATTATTATTTTTTATGATTTTATATCCATTGATTCTAATATATGTATTCCCACCCCCATCTATTCTAGATCTATTAATATATATATATATATATATATATATATATGAAGTGGTCTTTCACTTTAATCCTTCAATTTTGGCCAAATTCTCAATTCTTAGAATTTTAAATTATTTAATTATCTAGAAAAAAATCTAATTAGCTGCTTTAATTTTAGCAAGAATTATTAATTTTAAGAAATATAGTTAGTGACAAACTAAATCCATAAATTTTGCATGAAAATATCTAATTGATTGATTTTAATTTTATTAGAAGTTCTAATTTCGTCTTTTTAAAAAATTCAATTACCAAACTAAACCCCTAAAATTTTGCAAAATTTGCATGGAAAAGTCTAATGTTCGGTTTAATTTTGGTAGGAATGTTAATTAATTTCTTTCTTAAAAAAATTTAGTTACTAAAATAGAACTTAAAATTTTGCTTTAAAACAAGAAACTCTCATCAGGATATTTAAGAAACACCAAAAATAAGTAATAATTAACAAAATTTGCTCAAAATTTCGTAATTCACCAAAAGAAACTCATTATCCATCATTGTAAATTCACAAATTATTTTTCTTTGTTTTACTCATCACGCTCAACTTTTTTAACCATGAGTGAAGGTTTTCTTTGAGATGCATGTTAGATTGCTACATCATTAGGGATATGTATATTTTTTTGTATGATAATAGCAAATTGTTTTTATATGAAAAAACATGTTCTTTTTTTTTCTTTTTAAATCTACTTAGACTTCACCTTTTTATTATTAGGAATTTTATTTTTATATGTTATTTTTCCTCTTTGTGATTTCATGTTGTATTCAATTAAGATTTGGAGTAGTTTATCATAATGATCAATTAATTTTGTTGGTGATTTGTTCTTTATACTCACTCATAGTATTCTTTTAATTTGTAACAATAATTTTTTTTAATGATTCAGTCATATATTATCATATGCTTTAATTTTTCCTTTCATACTTAATATGAGTACTTTTAAATTTTTTTTATTACTTTTTAAAGTCTATTTTCTTTCATTATTTTTGATAGTGCTCGATGATCTCACTATTATTTGCATAGTTTCATTTTTTCAGTTGACATATGTGTCCTGATATTTGAATGTTATTTATCAAAATGCTTATATTACATTCTGTATTTTTGATATTTGAATTATAAAAAATAAATAAATTATGAATATGAGTGATGAATCGATATGTTACTATTTGTTTCAATTATTTTTTTCTTTTTTTGTATTTCTTATTCTGATTGCCACTGAATTTGTGTAATATGATTCAGAACCTCAATTCTTGAATTTTAACCAAATAGTGAATTCTTAGAATTTAGAATTTTTTTAATTATAAAAATACTTTAATTGGTAGGTTAACATTAATAACAAAAAATAATGACATTGTTAATAGCTTCCAATTAATGTGGCCTCTTTAAATTACATTCCATATTTTTTATTATATCTTATTTTGAGTATATTGATTCTAATGTATATATTCTCCACCCCTAAGTATTCTATTATGTATAACCATAATCATTTTCCAATTTTTAATTTTATATTTTAAGGGATCCATAATTTTATATTCTACTGTTAATAGTTTCCAATTAATTTGACCTCTTTAAATTACAAATCCATATTTTATTATTATTTTTTTATGATTTTATATCCATTGATTCTAATATATGTATTCCCACCCCCATCTATTCTATATCTATTAATATATATATATATATAAAGTGGTCTTTGACTTTAATCCTTCAATTTTGGCCAAATTCTCAATTCTTAGAATTTTAAATTATTTAATTATCTAGAAAAAAATCTAATTGGTTGCTTTAATTTTAGCAAGAATTATTAATTTTAAGAAAAATAGTTAGTGACAAACTAAATCCATAAATTTTGCATGAAAAATCTAATTGATTGATTTTAATTTTATTAGAAGTTCTAATTTCGTCTTTTTAAAAAATTCAATTACCAAACTAAACCCCTAAAATTTTACAAAATTTGCATGGAAAAGTCTAATGTTCGGTTTAATTTTGATAGGAATGTTAATTAATTTCTTTCTTAAAAAAGTTTAGTTACTAAAATAGATCTTAAAATTTTGCTTTAAAACAAGAAACTCTCATCAGGATATTTAAGGAACACCAAAAATAAGTAATAATTAACAAAATTTGCTCAAAATTTCGTAATTCACCAAAAGAAACTCATTATCCATCATTGTAAATTCACAAATTATTTTTCTTCGTTTTACTCATCACGCTCAACTTTTTTAACCATGAGTGAAGGTTTTCTTTGAGATGCATGTTAGATAGCTATATCATTAGGGATATGTATATTTTTTTTGTATGATAATAGCAAATTGTTTTTATATGAAAAAACATGTTCTTTTTTTTTTCTTTTTAAATCTACTTAGACTTCACCTTTTTATTATTAGGATTTTTATTTTTATATGTTATTTTTCCTCTTTGTGATTTCATGTTGTATTCAATTAAGATTTGGAGTAGTTTATCATAATAATCAATTAATTTTGTTGGTGATTTGTTCTTTATACTCACTCATAGTATTCTTTTAATTTGTAACAATAATTTTTTTCAATGATTAAGTCATATATTATCATATGCTTTAATTTTTCCTTTCATAATTAATATGAGTACTTTTAATTTTTTTTTTATTACTTTTTAAAGTCTATTTTCTTTAATTATTTTTGATAGTGCTCGATGATCTCACTATTATTTGCATAGTTTCATTTTTTCAGTTGACATATGTGTCCTGATATTTGAATGTTATTTATCAAAATGCTTATATTACATTCTGTATTTTTGATATTTGAATTATAAAAAATAAATAAATTATGAATATGAGTGATGAATCGATATGTTACTATTTGTTTCAATTATTTTTTTCTTTTTTTGTATTTCTTATTCTGATTGCCACTGAATTTGTGTAATATGATTCAGAACCTCAATTCTTGAATTTTGACCAAATAGTGAATTCTTAGAATTTAGAATTTTTTTAATTATAAAAATACTTTAATTGGTAGGTTAACATTAATAACAAGAAATAATGACATTGTTAATAGCTTCCAATTAATGTGGCCTCTTTAAATTACATTCCATATTTTTTATTATATCTTATTTTGAGTATATTGATTCTAATGTATATATTCTCCACCCCTAAGTATTCTATTATGTATAACCATAATCATTTTCCAATTTTTAATTTTATATTTTAAGGGATCCATAATTTTATATTCTACTGTTAATAGTTTCCAATTAATTTGACCTCTTTAAATTACAAATCCATATTTTATTATTATTTTTTATGATTTTATATCTATTGATTCTAATATATGTATTCCCACCCCCATCTATTCTAGATCTATTAATATATATATATGAAGTGGTCTTTGACTTTAATCCTTCAATTTTGGCCAAATTCTCAAATCTTAGAATTTTAAATTATTTAATTATCTAGAAAAAAATCTAATTGGTTGCTTTAATTTTAGCAAGAATTATTAATTTTAAGAAAAATAGTTAGTGACAAACTAAATCCATAAATTTTGCATGAAAAAAATCTAATTGATTGATTTAATTTTATTAGAAGTTCTAATTTCGTCTTTTTAAAAAATTCAATTACCAAACTAAATTCCTAAAATTTTGCAAAATTTGCATGGAAAAGTCTAATGATCGGTTTAATTTTGGTAGGAATGTTAATTAATTTATTCCTTAAAAAAGTTTAGTTACTAAAATAGATCTTAAAATTTTGTTTTAAAACAAGAAACTCTCATCAGGATATTTAAGGAACACCAAAAATAAGTAATAATTAACAAAATTTGCTCAAAATTTCGTAATTCACCAAAAGAAACTCATTATCCATCATTGTAAATTCACAAATTATTTTTCTTTGTTTTACTCATCACGCTCAACTTTTTTAACCATGAGTGAAGGTTTTCTTTGAGATGCATTTTAGATAGCTACATCATTAGGGATATGTATATTTTTTGTATGATAATAGCAAATTGTTTTTATATGAAAAAACATGTTCTTTTTTTTTTCTTTTTAAATCTACTTAGACTTCACCTTTTTATTATTAGGATTTTTATTTTTATATGTTATTTTTCCTCTTTGTGATTTCATGTTGTATTCAATTAAGATTTGGAGTAGTTTATCATAATGATCAATTAATTTTGTTGGTGATTTGTTCTTTATACTCACTCATAGTATTCTTTTAATTTGTAACAATAATTTTTTTTAATGATTCAGTCATATATTATCACATGCTTGAATTTTTCCTTTCATACTTAATATGAGTACTTTTAAATTTTTTTTATTACTTTTTGGAGTCTGTTTTCTTTAATTATTTTTGATAGTGCTCGATGATCTCACTATTATTTGCATAGTTTTATTTTTTTAGTTGACATATGTGTCTTGATATTTGAATGTTATTTATCAAAATGCATATATTACATTCTGTATTTTTGATATTTGAATTATAAAAAATAAATAAATTATGAATATGAGTGATGAATCGATATGTTACTATTTGTTTCAATTATTTTTTTCTTTTTTTGTTTTTCTTATTCTGATTGCCACTGAATTTGTGTAATATGATTTAGAATTTTCAATAATATTGTGGGGTCGCCCTCTTTGATCTTATTACTCTTCTAAATCATCTGTTGGGTTTTGTGTGATGAATTCTATGTTTGATTTTGAACTAGTTAATGATGTAAGCTACTAAATGCATGTGATCATAATAACCAATGTTTTATTTTCCATCTTAAGAGTTGAATTGTGTATATTAATGTTAGCGTTTAATAAATTTTTGTTACACTTGGAGGATAGTAACATTGATAATCATAAGTAAGGTAAGCAATTTTTTAAAAAATTTTGAGTTTTTATTAAATAACAATTTATCTCTTTTGTATCATTTCAATATTCTAGATTTCAATTTGAATAAAACCCTTTAATATTTGTCACTAATTAGATATGAAGGAATGAGACATATTCATCAATAAAATTTTGTTACACTAATTTGAAAGTGAGTATTTATATTGATATTTACCGCTCGCAGCTGCTGCTCTTGCATTTACTGAGCTTCTTGCACTAATTATATATATAGTATAACAATATTGATCATACAATTGAGTCTATTGACTCTATTCGACATATTTATATTCATATATGTATCTATATTTATACTATATTTACACTAGATGAACTATTTGACATATTCATACGTAATATTTTTAGTACATCTCATACAATATCTGTAATTTCGATCAATTTGAAATTTGGATCGATTTTGAAAATTATGTTATAAATTTTAGATGGTGTATTGGTTTGTTATTGAACTCATATTTAAGTTTTTTTTTTTTTGGAACTTTTCTTATGAAGATGGTTATTATTATTAATGTATATGTATGAATAAAACTTATTTTATCTATATATATTCATATATATTTTTTTAATTGTAAATTTTATTATTGTCGATCCATGACAATTTGAAATAAAATTTAGTTTTGTTTAAAACATTTCTTTATTTAACTTTTTTGAAGTTATATTTTGATAAAATATAATCTTAATCATAATTAAATCAAGCTCGTACATAGCATGGGTCACATACTAGTATATATATATATATGTGACGGAGACAAGGTTAATCAAAAGACAATTAAGAAGAAAAATCAAAACTTTTCATATAGAGCAAGGAGAAATTAAGACCACGCGATTTCAATTATTATGTAATTACCAAGCCGTTTCTAGTCATCAAAATGTACCCATTAATTAGTGATTGGTAAGGGGGAAAATTGAACTTTACGCACCCCCGTATTTATGACTAGCCTAGTATAAATACCCCCAATTTTATTATAAAAAGGATATTTGGAAGAGCAATTGAAGAAAAGTTGAAGTTTCCGACTTGTGACGTGTGAAGTGTGCTTTGATCGCAATCTCCCTAATTATTTTTCCATCAACTTTGGCGTTGTCTGGGGGAAAGGTGATCCGAGCATTGAAGATGAATACTCAATCGCGAGTCAGGAATGGGAACGCGGAAAATGAAGAACTTGAAGGAGGAGGTGAAAACCATGTGCATGTTGGCCACCTCCCGACAAATCCGCCCGCTCGTAATCCTCAAAACGAACGGATGAGTAATAAAGACGAGAGAGATCGTGAAGGCTTTGGTGTTCCACTCCACCGCCATTGATTCAGATAACTCTCGAGGGGCTTAATCCAACTAATGGAAGACGCCTCTACCCAAGCAGCAGATAGGGTTGTGGTCCAATACATCGCAGGAGACGCGTTGCCCACGACCCCCATTATCCTCTCAGAGAAGGTGGAGAAATTGACTTGGAGTCAATTTCCGAGGATAATTAAGTAATTGAATTACTTAAGGGATTGTCTATTGGATGGACGCCGATATTGTATTGGACCCTCATTTAATTGGTAAATGGGATTTATTGGTTAATGAAGAGATTCGAAAGATTGGATCTTTTAATTGGATTAAAAGGTAAATGGGATTATTTAAGTGGACCTTGAATTAAATGCGATTTAATTTTGGGTTCGTTGTAATTGGATTACAGTGGAACCCGGTCCGTTAAATTTTAACCCAAGAGGTGTGTTAATTCCACTTTTGGAATAGGAAGAAGTTGGACTTCTTCCCTAATGTGGTACGGCCGAAAATTACCACTTTTGAAGGGGTAAAAATCGATCATACATGCTTGATGTATTGACTTGTCTCTTTCGGTAAGGGACAAATCAATTCCAAACAAGCTTCTCTCTTTTGGTATGATTAAATCAAAACTTAAGAGATGGTAGGCTTGATTGATGAATTAGTGGGATTGATTGGGATGTATATAGACATCATTGGATGAATCTAGACACATTCCAATAATCACATTAATTTTTATATATATATGAGTATATACAAAACATCAAAGCAAGAGAATCATTATTCATCTTTTTCTAGAAAAAAAGAAGAAGAAAATTTACACTCCTCTCTCTCTAATTTTCGGCCTCTCTCTCTCTCTCTCACACACATATCCCCTTTGTTCTTCATTTGATCTTGGATCATTTGGAAGAACAAAGTAAGTTTAAAAAAAACACTAATCAATAGTGTTCCATTTTCTTAAACCGAATCCTCCAAGATTCATTTTCTTCTAGCAAAGAAAACGAGCATCTCTTCCGGTGTGGTGTGGATCAACTCTAGAGAGTTCATACACTTTGAACTTGGTGAGCATTTCCGTAGAGGAACAAAGCAAGTAGTCGTGTAGCAAGTTAAACTACAAAGGTACTCTTGATTTTACGTTATTGTAGTTTATCGTTTTGTTCCTATGCCCTATGTATAATATATGTTTTTAATATTGATACATCCTATATCGAACGCCTGTTTGAGCACCCAAGGGTACACCCCTTGGGATTTATGATTATTGCATTTAATTTATGCGATTTATTCCATCTCTCGCTTCCACTCGCGCGCCGGGGCGGATATGCTTGTCTTACAAGTGGTATCAGAGCCCTGTTCGATGTAAGGGGCAGAGATCTATGTGCTTGGCATGTACAACTTGCTTTTACGGCTTTATGAGCATGTATAATTGTATGAATATATGAATGAATATGCTTGTTCATTTTTTTGAATTTGATGGACATTGTACATGCGATTTTATGGAGTGGATCTTTAAAATTGCATGTTTATTTTCAGTTTATATTATGTATTAATGTGCTGAAATGAGAGATTGAAAATACTTAAATACGGACAGTAGCGGCAGCAGTTGGCTGCCGCCCCTGCCGGCCGGCTACTGGCTAGTGGCCGCGCGGCCGGGCGGGCACGGGCTCATGCCCGTGCGCAACCTGGCCAGCGTGCCTGCTGACGGGGGTGGCCGCGCAGACTGCACCGCACGCCATGCACGCGGGCGCGCACAGCCGCGCAGCTACTGGCCGCCAGGCCAGTGCTTCACAGGGCGCGCGCACAGCCTGTTAGAATAGGTGACCAGAAAGTCAATGGTATTGGCTATTCTGAGAACCATTCGTCAATCTTTGAACAAGTAATATTATGTTAATGAATGTAGTAAGGATTCATAGGCATAAGTTTGTTGTGCTTACTGCTTGCATCGTTTCGATGTCACAACAAATGCACACAGACTGAAATAACATTTTGGAAAAATTGGAACTGCGCTTGGAGGTAGGTTCATGAAATTAGTTTTGCCGAATCCGTCTGAAATACTCCAAGGCAAAGGAATCTCGAGATAGAGCATCGAGAATCCATTTGAGACTTGCACTAAGCATCTGCAGTCGCATTTAATCGACAAGTGATGAGGCTCGTCCATGCAGTGTTAGTGGGTCAGCAAGTTAGGTGGTTGCTGACTGAGGTGACTCGCGGGAATCGTCATATGGAAGCCACTCGGGCTTGGTCGGTATGACTCGTATTCCCGGTTCTAATAGTACGGGATTAGTCTTTGGACTTGAAGATCACGACAGTCCCCTACATAACTAAGGTTGTATCTTGGATCTGGTGAAATTTGACCACATTATACCACATGGTCATCATAAGCCTTCTCCAGTGCAGTCGAAGTATGTAAGAACGGTGTATTCCAAGATAGGATCTGTCCCCTGTCAAAAGATATGACAACGAGATCTCCTATGCGCTCTGAGATGGTTTGGACTCACAAAGTCTATGGCCATAGCACTTGATCTAGTAGGAAAGGATTTCCTACGTCAAATTAAACCTATCTCGAGCATTAAGCATAGATGCCTAAGTCAAGGATGGGAACCGACATCCCAATTCCATGCCCTAGACTAAAGGCCGGGAGACAGGCGACAGTAGGACCGTACCCCTACGTATCGAGCGTTGGTAGGACCGGACCTGTGTATAACTCGGATCCTAAATGTTCACACCAAATATTCACCTAGTCTCTAGTGCCTTGGACCGTTGCTAGATGGCCACCCATGGTGACGGACTACTCTGGTTATGAAATAACACGAAGTAGGTCCAAGTCTAGCTGAAAGGTGAACCTAAAGAGTCACACCCGCTACACCATATGAAAGGGAATTAATTTGGAATTAATTCTGGGAGAAGGTTTAATTTAATGGAATTAAATTATACTTCTTGGAGATTCAAGCCTCGATGGATTATTTGGAATAATTGGGCTTGAGTTCATAAATTAGATTTATGGACTTTATAAATCATGGGCTTCCCTTTTAATTAGATTAAAAAAATAGTGAATTAATTAATGGGCTTGGTATATTAAAAAGGATTTAATATAAAGTCCATGGGACTATATAATTTAGAATTAAATAAAGTCCATTTCATTAATTAATTAATGGGCTTGGATATTAAATAGGGTTTTAATATAAAGTCCATGGGACTATTTATTTAGAATTAAATAGGCCCATTCCATAAAGCCCATCAAAATAGATGGATAAGATTTGATCAAGGGATTGATGAGATGAAGGGCCATGATTAATTTGACTTAATCAAAGCCTAGTTTGACTAGGATTTGACTAGGTAAAAATCCTAGTCAAGTGTGCCTCTTTGGAAGAGTTTGAGTAGGAATAGAAAATTCTATTTTCTATAAATACTAAAAACACACACACACACACACACACCTACTAATCTCTACAACTCTCATCTCTCATCTCTCTCAATTTTCGTCCATCCCTCTTCTTCACTCTCCAAGATTTCTACTTTGTTCTTCTTGATTTTCAAGTTAGAACATAAGAGACATCGATTGCGTTAATTGATAGTGTGTATCGATGTCTCTTCTCCCCAAATAATTTTTTGCTAGCACAAGGGTTGTTTGCTTTCCGATGTAGCAAATGAGATGATTTAGAGGGTCTCTTCTTTGAGATCTTGGTGCCAAAAGGGGAACAATGCATGTAGCCGAACGAAGATAAAACTACAAACAGGTAGGTTCTTTAATTATATTTTTCAGTTCTAATTCTATGGCCTCCATGTTGTGTTTTATTGAACATGAGATACACCGAACGCCTGGGAGAATCAAGGGCACACCCCTTGATTCATTTATGTATGTTATGCATGGTTTAAATTCCATTTAATGATGCTTTGCAATTTTTTATTATACTATCTTTCGCGCTTCCGCTATTCGCGTTCATCTCCCGGGCCGATCCACATAACGTTTCACAGCCCTGTGCGGGCGGTCGGCCAGTAGGCACAACGACTGGGCCTCTTTGTGCCATTTTTTGATGTTTTCTGAAAATTGGATTTTTTGGGATTTTTGCACATTTTTCGAAAATGAATTAATTTTGCATGTTTTACTGCATGCGGTGTATTTACTTAAACGCTTTATGAATATTGGATATTTAGCATGCTAAAACACTTAATGTGATGAGGTCTCGGTTGTTATCAAACTCTCATTTGGTTGGACCAAATTAAATATTAGGCCCAAAACGAACTTTGATCAAAATGGTATTTTGATCTGTCCGAGCCTTCCATCCACAGAAATATGATGAGGAAGCTACCACTAGCCAAGTGTGGTCTCACGAGTCGTGGCACACTTGGACTAAGGGAAAGCTGTACCATTGTTGTGAACAAAGAGATTGCACTTGTTGTTTATCTGTCTCACGAGTCGTGGGGGCGGCAGATGAGGCATGATTTGGTTGATGGGTCGGGCCCAACACTGAGTAAAATGGTTCGCTTGGAGTCCTCAGAACCATGCGAATAGGAGAGGCAAAATATGTTGGGAATCTCATTGGATGAGAATGATATTGGATATCTCCCATGAGGTTTTCCTCATGTTAATCTTAAAAGTGGGGCATGGAGATCACGCTTGTGGATCCCAAGCCCACTAGGAAATGGTTTTCCGAAACTCCACTTTAGAGTGGTGGATTTTCGTATAAATAGTGGGAGGGTCAAAGACTAAAAGACCATGTCTTCAACTTGAAAAATAATATTACCATCATCTGTTGATTTCTGCTTTATATTTTTATAAATGTAGATATGTCTAAGAATCCTTTGACCATGGTACTTGAGACTAATAAGTTTAACGGAACGAACTATTTGGATTGGCTAAGAAACCTGAGGATTGTCCTCGATTTCGAGAAGCAAGGGTACGTCTTGGACGAGCCGCCATCGAGCGACTTACCGGAGGAGTCTACACCAGAAGAACGTTTGACGTTCGAGAAATGGCATGAGGACAACCAGAAATTACGCAGTATCATATTGGCTTCAATGTCTAACGACATCCAGAAGCAATATGAGAGGCTAGACAACGTCTCTGCCATAATGCTCCGCATGAACGAGGTTTATGCGGTTCTGGACAAGCATATTAGATATGCCGCCATGAAAGCATTCTTTGGCACCAAGCTGGCTAAAGGATCATCTGTACAGAGTCATGGGGTCAAGATGCTTTCCCTAGTGGAGAAGCTCGAGGACCTTAAAGTTGGGTTTAACAATGACACGTACATTGACGTGATCCTCCAGCCGCTTCCTCCGTCCTATGACCCGTTTGTTGTAAACTACAACATGAATGGACTTGAGAAGTCTATTCATGAGTTGATCAACATGCTGGTGCAATACGAGGCTACGACCCACAAGTTAGTGCCGGCGCTATTGATAGGAGAGGCTTCGACCTCCAAAGCGAATGGCAAGAGGGCCGGACGCTGGAAGAGGAAGAAGGGAAAGGGGAAGACAGTTGCAGCCCTTGCTCGCGCTCCTGGCGCCCTTGTTGCCCGGTGGGAATGGGCAAAGGGAAAAGGAAGGCCCGTGGTTCTCAGCGGTCCAAGTCAAGTGATGTCTGCATGCATTGCCAAGGAAAGGGGCATTGGAAGAGGGAGTGCCCACAACTCCTCTCAAATCCAGGTATGTTTGTGGTTGAAGTAAACATGATAACTAATTCTGCTTCATGGGTATTAGATATCGGATGTGGTGCTCCCATCCGCAATGATTTGCAGGCACTGCAAAGAAGTAGAAGGCTAACTGAGGATGAGAGGATCCTGAGGCTAGGCGATGGCAAGGTTGTTGCTGCGGAAGCCGTAGGATCAATGGAGTTAGCCATTAGTAGTCATGTTAGGATTGTACTGAATGACTTTCTATGTACCTAGCATGATTAAGAATATTGTATCCATACCCGTCCTTGATAAGGAGGGTTATTCTTTCACCATCAATAAAAATATTTTATATTATCAATGATGGTGTATCTCATTTGCTTGGTACATTGGTGAACGGTCTGTACATACTTCAACAATCTAATTGGATTATGACTGCGGAACACAAACGAAAACATGATAATCAAGATAATGCACAAATTTGGCATGCGAGGTTAGGTTATATTTCTAATGATAGGATAAGAAGGTTGGTGGATTCAAAGAGTCTAAAAATAGACGATTTAGACAACCTACCGTCCTGCGAATCCTATCTAAAGGGAAAGATGATCAAGAACCCCCTTTGTTGGACAAAGCACACTAGCCAACAGTCTGTTGGATTTGATCCATACAAATGTCTGTGGTCTATTAAATACTCAGGCTATGGATGGGTACTCGTACTTCATAACCTTTACCGATGATTACTCACAGTATGATTATGTTTACCTAATGAGGTACAAGTCTGAAGCCTTTGGAAGGTTTAAGGAATATAGACTTGAAGTAGAGAACCAAACCGGTCGTAAGATCAAAGCCCTTCGATCGGACCGAAGTGGAGAGTATTTAAGTGGCGAACCATTGATTATCTAAAAGAGAATGGAATTCTCTCTTAGTGGACTCCTCTTGGAATACCACAGTTGAATGGTGTGTCTGAAAGGAGGAATAGGACCTTGTTGGACATGGTCCGATCCATGATGAGTTTTACTGAACTCCCCTTATCCTTCTGGGGATATGCTCTTGAGACGGCGACCAAACTTTTGAACTTGGCACTATCTAAGAAGATATCCCAAATGCCATATGAGATATGGCATGGCAAGCCTACCTCCTACAAATACTTGAAAGTGTGGGGTTGCCCGCATATGTCAAGAGATTAGTGGGAGATAAATTGGACTCCAGGTCTAGTTTATGCAGGTTCGTCGGATATCCGAAAGAAACTGCGGGGTATTATTTCTGTGATTCCTCCGAGCTAAAGGTGTTTGTCTCGCAAAATGCAGTGTTCTTGAAAAAAGGATTTTTCATCGGATAGTCGACGCGATGAGGTACTCCTTGAGGAATCAAGTGAGGTACCCCATGAGGTGGCAGTGACATCTAAGCCAGTAGTTCCCACTGATGATGTTCCAGTCCTTCGTTGGTCGGCCAGAGTATCCTAACCTCCTGATAGGTACGGATTTCTGGGCTTGACCAGTCAGTTGGATAATGATCCAAAGGCGTACGGAGAAGCAATGTCGGACATCAATTTTAGTGGCTTGAGGCCATAAAATCTGAAATAGACTCGATGTGTGCAAACCACGTTTTGACCCTAGTAGACCCACCCAAAGGGGTAAAACCCGTAGGGTGTAAATGGGTCTACAAATGTAAGCTTGGAGCTGACGGGGAGGTTACAACCTTCAAAGCCAAGCTTGTGGCGAAAGGTTACACTCAACGACCCGGGGTCGATTTTGAGGAAACCTACTTGCCTGTAGCAATGGCTAAGTCCATTCGGATACTGCTTGCCATAGTAGCATGGAATGACTATGAAATATGGCAGATGGATGTGAAAATGGCCTTCCTCAACGGTTTCGTAGAGGAAGAGATCTATATGGAGCAACCAGAAGGTTTCACATATGTTGGAGAATAGCAAAAGATCTACCGTCTCCAAAGGTCCATCTATGGCCTCAAACAAGCTTTCCGAAGCTGGAACATACGTTTT
Organism: Sesamum alatum; assembly: GCA_034509735.1. NCBI lineage: Eukaryota > Viridiplantae > Streptophyta > Magnoliopsida > Lamiales > Pedaliaceae > Sesamum > Sesamum alatum. The sequence continues at coordinate 23,683,701 of JACGWO010000001.1, read as the reverse complement.
GACGAAGTGATACGGGGATATGATTTCATCAAGCTTTGTTGCGTTCCTGGTGCTTTACGTGGATGACATCTTACTTATTGGGAATAATGCTAAGATGTTGGGAACCACTAAAGCTTGGTTGTCAACACAATTTTCCATGAAGGATATGGGCGAGGCATCCTACATCCTTGGCATCAAGATCTATAGGGATAGATCTAGAAGGATGTTAGGAATAGCCCAGTCCTCGTACATTGAGAAAGTCTTGAAGAGATTCAAGATGGAGAACTCAAAACGAGGATTTCTCCTTCTGAGGCGTTAAATTAAGTTATCCAAGAAGCAGTTTCCTAAGATTGATGAGGAGCTTAAACGGATGTTGGACATCCCCTATGCTTCAGCCGTAGGCAACATTCAGTACGTTGTCCTATGCAATAGACCTGATGTGGCTTTCGATTTGAGCGTTACTAGTCGATATCAGGCGTGTGCCAAGGAGGCACACTGGAGTGCGGTCAAGACTATCCTGAAATACCTGAAAAGGACTAAAGATATGTTCTTGATCTACGGTGGTGGAGAATTGATACTGGAAGGCTATAGTGATGCTAGCTTCCAGTCGGATGACGATGATGCCAAGTTGTTGTCTGGTTTTGTATTCAGACTAAATGGTGGCGTGGTTGCTTGGAAGAGTTCCAAGCAGGCTACCACGCCGGACTCCACCATAGAGTTAGGATACATAGCAGCTTTGGAAGCTACTAAAGAGGCCGTTTGGATGATGAGCTACATCCAATGGTTGGATGTAGTGCCTAGCATTGCTAAACCTGTAGTTATCTTCTGCGATAACAACGAGGCGATAGCACTAGCAAAGGAACCGAGATCTCATCACGATCCAAGCATATTCTTAGATGCGACCATCTGCTCAGAGAGATGGTTAGAAGGGGTGATGTTTAGATGGACCGAGTCAGCTCTGCAAAAAACACAGCAGATCCACTTACTAAGCCCGTGTCGCAAGTTGCCCATACTCAGCATCTGGATAAGATGGGCTTGAGGTCAGTGGGTGATTGGCTTTAGGTCAAGTGAGAGATTGTTAGAACAGATGACCAGAAAGCCAATAGGTTTGGCGTTTTGTAACCTATTAAACAACTTGATGCAATGTAATATTATATAATGAATAAAATGAGTATTCGTTACCATTGGTACCTTCTTTGTTGTGCTCATTTTCCATATGCTAAAATGGTATTTTACATATATCGCAACAAAGCCCACAGACCAGAATTAACAACTCATGCAGTTGGGCTACGCATTGGATGGTGGTCATGAAATCAACTGATAAAGAGTTGTGTCTGAAACGTTCCAAGTCGAGGACCTCGACAGGGCATCGAGAGTCCTATGGAGACTTGCACCAAGAGTTGTATCCATTGGATGAGTGTGTGTTTCATCAACGACAGGAGTGGGATGCCTATAAGATCTTGGTGGGTTGGTCGACTGGGGTCGAGCCGACTGAAGTGACTCGCGGGGATCATCATATGGAAGCCTTGGAGGCTTGATCAGTATGATTGGATTTTCCCAGTTTTGATACGGGAGTAGTCCTCAGACTTGAGGAACCATGACAGTCACGTACACCGGATAGTTGTATCTTAGATCTAGCGAGAGGTGATTATTCTGTAAGATGATCATTGTAAGTCTTGTCCAGTGCAGTCAGAATGTGTAGCGAGGACGGTGGGTTCCAAGAAGAGGATCCGTCCCCTGTCAGTATGTGACAGAGGTATCTCCTATGCACTCGAAGACACGTTCATGCTGCTTAAACCTGTGGCCACAGTGGTTGGTCGAACAGAAAATGGTTTCCTGTGTTGATGAAATAAGGCATGCGTAGTCTTGAGTATTAAGCATAGATGTCTAGTCGAGGATGGAAATCGACACCCAATTTCATACCCTAGACTAAGGCTAGGAGACAGTAGATGGAATGACCGTACCCGTACGGAATTGGCGCCTAAATGTTCACGCCAACATTCACCTAGTCTCTAGTGCCATGGATCATTGTTAGACGGTCACCCATGGTAACGGGCCCTCGTTGGACACGGACCCAAGTCTAGCTGAGGGTGAACCTAAAGGGTCACACACAAATCACCGAGAAGGTGGAGAAATTGACTTGGAGTCAATTTTGGAGGATAACTAAGTAACGGGATTACTTAAGGGATTGTCCGTTGGATGGACAGGCCGATATTGTATCGGGGCCCTCATTTAATCGGTAAATGGGATTTATCGGTTAATGAAGAGAGTCAAAAGATTGGATCTTTTAATTGGTTTAAAAGGTGAATGAGATTATTTAAGTGGACCTTGAATTAAATTGGATTTAATTTTTGGTTCATTGTAATTGGATTACAGTGGAACTAGGTCCGTTAAATTTTGGTCCAAGAGGTGTATTAATTCCACTTTTGGAATAGGAAGAAGTTGGACTTCTTCCCTAATGTGGTATGGCCGATGATTCCCCCAAAAATTACCACTTTTGAAGGGCTAATAATCGGTCATACATGCTTGATGTATTGACTTGTCTCTTTTGGTAAGGGACAAATCAATTCCAATCAAGAATCTCTCTTTTGGTATGATTAAATCATACCTTAAGAGATGGTAGGCTTGATTGATGAATTAGTGGGATTGATTGGAATGCATCTAGACATCCTTGGATGAAACTAGACACATTCTAATAATCACATTAATTTTTTATATATATGAGTATATACAAAACATCAAAGCAAGAGAATCATTATTCATCTAGAAAAAGGAAGAAGAAAAATTACACTCCTCTCTCTCTCTCTCTCACACATGTCCCCATTGTTCTTCATTTGATCTTGGATCATTTGAAAGAACAAAGTAAGTTTAAGAAAAACACTAATCAATAGTGTTCCATTTGCTTAAACTGAATCCTCCAAGATCCATTTTCTTCTAGCAAAGAAAATGAGCATCTCTTCCAGTGTGGTGTGTGTTAGAATAGGTGACCATGTAGCCAATCTTGGCAGGCAAAATGTAACCTATGTCTAGACAATTTCAGTGTTTTGATCAAACTATTAATGAATAAAGAAGTTTTGCGTTCACTTTACTGCTTTATCTATCTGTTCACTACGCAAACAAAGCCCACGGACTGAAAGCCCATTTCGGGGACTGGGACTACGCTTGGAGGTAGGTCCATGAAATCAGTCCGGAAAACTCCGAATCAAGGAATCTCGAAAATGGGTATCGGGATTCCCTTTGAGACTTGCATTAAGCATCTGCTGTCGTATTTCATCGACGGGTGACGAAGGTCATCTAAGCAGTGTTAGTGGGTTAGCCTGCTAGGGAGCAGCTGACTGAGGTGACTCGCGGGAACCGTCTTACGGAGGACCTTGAGTAGGGTCAGCAAGGTATGACGTGTATTCCCGGTTCCAACGGTACAGGTCAAGTCCTTTAACTTGAGGAACTGTTGAGTTTACCTGTATATCAGGTCTGTATCTTAGATATGGTGAGAGATTGCCAAGAAGCACTTGAGTAGTCATAAGCCATGTCTAGTGCAGCTCTGATGTACAAAGTGACAGTAGTTTCCAAGAAAGGATTTGTCTCCTGTCAAAAGGCATTGACAGTTGAGTCTCACGTATGCTCTGTGTCTTGTCCCTAAAATCTGTGGCCACAGTAACTGAACAGAAGGGAAGGTTTCCCTTGCGGCGTTTAGCAAAGACAGACCGACACTTAGGTCTAAAATGGGTACTTGCATTTTCCGTGCCCTAGACCCTAAGTGGTGAGACCGTAGACAGAAGGACAAATGTACTGTTAGAGCCTAAATGTTCATCCCCGATATTTCACCTAGTCTCTAGTGTCATGGACCGTTGCTAGATGGCCACCCATGGTAGCGGACGGATTCTAGGAAATCCGACCAAGTCTAGTTGAAAGGTGAACCTAAAGAATCACACACAATCCACACACATCAAGTATTTAATTTAGAATTAAATATTGGAGAAGAGGAATGATTAAATTGGATTTAATCGGGTCCTCCATTTTCTTGGATAATTAATTCCTTCTATTTGATAAAAGGAAATAATCTAATAAATTAGATTTATTAGAGGATTAATTTAATAGGCCTAGAATAAATATTTATAATTTATTTGGCCTTTGGAATATTTAATAGGATTTAAATATTCCATTAAATTAAATTAAGAGTTGAGATTGAAGGGGAGAGATGGATGACTAGGATTAATTTGACTAGGTCAAATACTAATTTGACTATGTCAAATACTAATTTGACTAGGACTTTGACTAGGTCAAAATCCTAGTCAAAATAGACCTCTTTAGAGTTGGAGTTTAAAGAAGATTAAACTCCTCCTCTATATATAGTCCTAGCCTCTCAGTATTTGAAAGGTGATGAAATTCCAACACACACACAACACACACAAACTCGGCTCCCTCTCTCCCTTCTCTCATCCGCCCCCTCTCTCTCACTCTCAAGAAAATACTTCTTGATTCTTTTGTTCTTGGAACATTAGATCAAAGAGAATTAATACTGTTAATTAATAACGTGTTATTAATTCATCCTTTCCAATATTATACTTGTTCGTTCGCTAGCACGACGTGCAAGATACGTGGGTGGATTGCATGTTACTATTTGGAGAGTCTCAAGAACGAGACTTGGAGCAAATCGGGGAACAACGCGAGTAGCAGTTAGAAGACGAAAACGACAATCGGTAGGTCCTGATTTAATTTTTCGTTCCTTTTATTTTTAATCCTATGGCCTCCATGATTTATTTATGTTCTTTAATATCATGAGATACACCGAACACTCGGGAAAGTTCAAGGGCTTTATCTAAGCATGCTTTAATTTTTGTATTCAATTTTATACCGCGCTTCCGCATTCGCGCTATTTCCCGGGACGATCCGCAATCTTTCAGTGGTATCAGAGCCCGGTTCGGTGTATAGGCCTAGGATTTAATGTGCGTTTTAAGCATGACACGTGTTTTTGGCATGATTTAATTAATTCTTGATTTCTTGATTATTAAAGCATGTCGTTTCTTGCTTTTAATTCATGTGATTATTGCGTTGTTGGTATTTTTCTGTTTTCCTTGGGAAACGGGGCTGAAAAATTGAACGAAGAACGAAGAAGCGCCGACCAGCCGGAGGCTAGCCACGCGCAGTCGTGGGCACAGGCTGGGCAGCCGCGCGCGCAGGCAGGGGAAGCCTACGCGCGGCCGGTCGGCCGGATGCGCCAGACTGCGCGCAGCAGGCAGACGCGCGGCCAGAGTGGCCGCGCGCACGCAGACGAGGGTGTTTCAGCGCGCGCGCGCGCGTGGATGCGCGTTGGAGAGTCTACGCGCGCGCGGGCATCAGGCGGCGCCGCCAGGCGCGCACGCAGACGGTGGTGTCTGCGTGCGCGCGCTCGGCAGGCACACCTGGTACGCGCGCGCACTGCGCAGGGGGCAGACGCGCGGCTGGCGACCAGCAGGCCAGCGCACGCGCGAGGCATGGGAGCCTACACACGCGCAACGGCCTGCTGGAACGCCAGGCCGCGCGGCCTGCTGCCGACCAGGCGCGCGCGCACGCAGGCAAGGGCCTGCGCGCGCGCGCCCGGCCAGGCAGCGCTTGCGCGCGCAGTGGCGGCAGGCTCAGCCTGCTGCCCTGCGTGCACACCGGCAGGCTGCTGCCGGTGGCGGCGGCCGGCTGCCGGTGCAGCTAGGGTTTTACCCTATTTTTGTTCTTTTATTTATTTTTCAGTTTTAATTTTTTAATTAATTCTAAAAATTCATTTTTGTTCAATTTTGCCTAATTTTCTAAGACATTATTTTGGGAAGTAAAATATATTGGATTCGGAATCCCGGGAATATTTTACTTAAAAATAATGAGGAAAGGTTTTCCTAAAACGAGAAAATATTATTACCAACGATTATGCCATATTTTCACATGCTACGCATTTATTTATTCATCTTGAATAATTATGATTGGTTATCATGTATTATTGATATATTATTTTTATGTGATTGGATAATATGGTTATGTGTGTTGGATTCATCGGATGATCACAAGCCCTAGACCGAATGTATGGTTTAATTTCATGTTGGGCCTGTGTGCCTCTTACTGCTTTCTCCTTCTCTCTTTCTAGTTGCCTTGGAATAATAAGGCATTCTATCTCCCTCCTTATGTATTCCCCCCGGGTTTTCGCTGGGGTTTCTATTTTTTAATATGTAATGAGAGTAGATTAGGAGTGGGGTTTTAATTTCTATGTAATTGATGGAGAAGAAGGAAGGTCCATATGGAGAACCCAAACTGGAGGTTCCAAGGCGTTTCCATGAAATGAGGAAAGAGAAAAGAGACCAAGGGCCATCAGAATGATGATTGGGTTACTATTAATGTAATAGTATAGGACCAACCCTAGATTGACCATGGATCCACTGCGGGCTCAGTGGATCGCATAGGATTCGGGCTCGTGATCATCCAACAGGGGCGTGCTGGGCTTTAATTTTGCATGTGGTTATTATGATGGATGAATGGCGTTTTTATTTATCATATAACTGCTGTGGATGCATTTATTTATTACGCATTATGGATGGATGTGTAGATGTATTATGTTATGAGATCTTGGTCTTTACTACTCTCACATTGGTTAGACCAATGTCCAAATATTAGACCCTAGTCAAAATGGATATGAACTCTAGGAGTTTGTCCATACCTTCCAATCCATGGCATAGTGAGGAAGCTGATTTAGGTCAATATCGTGGTCTCACGAGTCATGGCACGTTATTGTACTTAAAAGAATCTGCACTATGTCATGAACGAAAAATAGACCACTATTACCTATCTCACGAGTCGTGGGGGTAACAATAGGTCTATGGCTCGGTCGATTGGGTCGGGTCTAACGCCCAATTAGCATGATTCTCTTGGAGTCCTCGGGATCATGTGAAAGGGTGAGGCAATAATCTTGGGAATCTCGTGGAACGAGAATGATATGGTATACCTCCCACAGGATTTTTTCCATGTGAATCGTAAAAGCGGGGTATGGAAAAGATCGCTGTGGATCCCAAGCCTACTAGGAAAGGGTTTCCCGAAAATCACGTTTGAGAGTACCGTGTTTTCGTATAAATAGTGGGAGCATTAAATGACTAAAGACCATGCATTTAATTTTTTTATCAAACCACCGTCTTTTATATTCTGCTGATCGCGAACTCTGTTTTAAATGTAGATTTAAAATGTCTAAGAACCCACTTTCAACCATTCTTGAGACAAACAAATTCAATGGAACCAATTACAACGACTGGTTGCGTAATCTCAGGATAGTCCTGGATTATGAGAACCAAGGCTACGTCATGGACGAGCCTCTCCCTAGGACCTTACCGGAAGGATCCACGCCAGAAGAACGTGAGACGTTCGAGACTTGGCATAAAGATAACCGGAGGGTCCGTAGCATCATACTTGCTTCTATGACGAATGAGATTCAGAAGCAGTATGAAAGGCTAGATGATGTCCCTTCCATCATGGCTCGCCTTAAGGATTGCTATGCAGTCCCGGACCGGCATACTAGGTATGTCGCCCAAGGCGATTTTTGGAACCAAAATGACAGAAGGATCCTCTGTACAAGAGCACAGGGTTAAAATGCTTACCCTGGTGGAAAAAGCTCGAGGACCTAAAGGCAGGTCTCGATAATGAAACGTACATAGATGTGATCCTTCAGTCACTCCCACCCTCCTTTGACCAATTTATTGTCAACTACAACATGAACGCACTTGAGAAGGGCATTCATGAGTTGATTAATATGTTGGTGCAATACGAGGCTCGACTCAGGAGTCCACACCTTCGGTATTGTTTGGAGGTGCTTCAACTTACAAAACGAAAGGCAAAGGCGCCGGACATTGGAAAAGGAAGAAAGGGAAGGGAAAGGCCGTCAAAGCAGCTACGAGCACTAAGAGTGTTCCCATTGCCAAAGAGGGGAAAGGCAAAGGAAAGGGAAAGTCTCCAAGCAACAGTCGAAGGCATATGACATATGTATCAATTGCCGTGAGAAAGGGCATTGGAAGAGAGATTGCCCCAAGCTCTTCTCTAACCAAGGTATATTTGTGATTGAGGTCAATATGGTCACTAATTCTGCCTCTTGGGTATTGGATACCGGCTGTGGAGCTCACATTTGCAATGATTTGCAGGTGCTGAAAAGAAGCAGAAAATTGGGTAGCGGGGAAATGATCCTGAAGCTTGGGAATGGCAAGGCCATCTCGGCAGAAGCAATAGGATCTACTACTCTAGTAATTAGTGATAGTATTAGCATAGAATTAGAGCAGGTTTATTTTGTACCTAGTATGATTAAAAACATCATTTCCATTCCATTGTTAGACAATAGTGGTTATGAGTTTATGATTAATAAAAATTACTTTTATTTGATGAGGTGTGGAATTGCTCATCTACTTGGTACATTAAATAACGGGCTCTATATCTTGCAACAAACGAACTTCGTTCTTAACGCTCAACACAAATGTAGAATAGATAATAACGGGAACGCACGACTGTGGCATGCTAGGCTAGGTCACATATCCCAAGATAGGATGAAAAGATTGGTAGACTCAAGGAACCCAGAGGTAGGGGACTTGAGTGAGCTACCAACTTGTCAGTCTTGTCTAAGAGGAAAAATGACCAAGAAGCCCTTTGTAGGACAAAGTAGGCTTGCCACAAGTCTGTTGGACTTGGTCCATACAGACGTTTGTGGACCACTAAGGACGCAGGCGAGAGGTGGGTTCTCCTACTTCATAACCTTTACCGATTATCATTCACAGTATGGTTATGTTTACCTAATGAGATACAAGTCTGAAGCTCTTGAGAGGTTTAAAGAATTCAGACTTGAAGTGGAGAACCAGACAAACTGCAAAAATTGAAGTCCTACGGTCAGACCGAGGCAGTGAATACCTTAGTACCGAGTTCCTTAATTATCTAAAAGAAAATGGTATAATATCTGAATGGACCCCTCCCGGGACACCACAATTGAATAGTGTCTCTGAAAGGAGGAATCGAACCCTGTTGGACATGGTTCGATCCATGATGAGTTTTACCAAATTGCCCTTATCCTTTTGGGGCTATGCATTGGAAACAACGGCCAAGTTGCTAAATTTGGCGCCTACCAGTGTATTGACCCAAACGCCATACGAGATATGGCACGGCAAGCCTGCGTCCTACAACTACTTGAAAGTGTGGGGTAGCCCCGCATACGTCAAGAGGTTAGTGGGAGATAAGCTAGAATCCAGGTCTAGCTTATGCAGGTTCGTTGGATACCCTAAAGAAACTGCGGGTTATTACTTTTATGACCCCTTGGAACAAAAGGTGTTCGTTTTAAGGAATGCAGTATTCTTGGAGCAAGGCTTCCCAGAGGATGTCCAACCTGATGAGCTGATCCTTGAGGAATCAAGTGATGGAATGCAGCCATCAGAGCTAGTCGCGGAACCCTCACTTAGAGGATTCAGGATAGACACCTGAAGGGCTGACCAACCTTGAGAAGTCCAACATGCTAGGCATGAAGGACAGCCTCAGGAACAGCCAGCCCCAGTCCCTGAACCGCCGGCTCCGATACAGTCAGCGCCCACAGTCACCACTGACATTCCCGTCCTCCGTAGGTCTGCTAGAGAGTCCAGACCTCCAGTGAGATATGGCTTTCTAAATACGACCGGTCTTTTGGATAATGATCCTAAGACATATGGAGAAGTGATGTCTGACACCGACTCGGGGAAATGGCTTGAGGCCATGAAAACCGAAATGAACCCCATGAACGAGAACCAAGTCTGGAGACTTGTAGATACACCAAAAGGTGTTTAGCCAGTGGGCTGTAAGTGGGTCTACAAGTGCAAACTTGACATTGATGGAGAAGTCACAACCTTCAAGGCTAGGCTTGTAGCTAAGGGATACACTCAACGACCCGGGGTCGATTTTGAGGATACCTACTCACCTGTAGCCATGGCTAAGTCCATTCGGATCCTGCTCGCCATAGCAGCATGGTATGACTATGAGATATGGCAGATGGACGTGAAAACGGCCTTCCTTAATGGTTTCGTTGAGGAAGAGATCTATATGGATCAGCCGGAGGGTTTCACAGTCACTGGAGAAGATCAGAAGGTCTGTCGTCTCCAGAAGTCCATCTATGGCCTCAAACAAGCATCCTGGAGTTGGAACATTCGCTTTGATGAAGTAATACGGGGATATGACTTCATCAAGAACGAATCCGACCCTTGTGTATACAAGAAGGTCAGTGGGAGCTCTATAGTGTTCCTAGTGCTTTATGTGGATGACATTTTGCTCATTGGGAATGACGTTAGAATGTTGGGAGACACAAAGCATGGTTGTCAACCCAGTTTTCCATGAAGGACTTGGGCGAAGCCTCCTACATCCTAGGCATTCAGATCGTCAGGGACAGATCTAAAAGGATGTTAGGGCTCACCCAAAACTCGTATATGGAGAAAGTCCTAAAGAGATATCGAATGGACAACTCCAAAGGAGGATTCCTTCCCATGAGGCATGGGATCAAGTTGTCCAAGAAATAGTCCCCGCAGACTGATGAGGAACTTGAAAGGATGAAAGTCATCCCCTATGCTTCTGCCGTAGGAAGCATCCAATATGCGGTCCACTGCACCAGGCCTGACATTGCTTACGCTTTGAGCGTAACAAGCAGATATCAGTCCTGCGCAGGAGAGGCACATTGGAATGCTGTTAAGGGCATCCTTAAGTACCTAAGGAGCACTAAGGAAATGTTCTTAGTCTATGGCAATGGAGAACTAATTTTGGAAGGCTTTAGCGACGCTAGCTTCCAGTCTGATGACGATGATGCCAAGTCTCAATCGGGTTATGTATTCAAACTCAATGGAGGAGTAGTGGCTTGGAAAAGTTCCAAACAAGCAACCACTGCTGACTCCACCACAGAGGCTGAATACATAGCAGCTTCAGAAGCTACCAAGGAAGCGGTTTGGATGAGAAACTACATCCAAGAGTTGGGTGTGTGGTGCCTAGCATCGCCGAGCCCGTTGTCATCTTCTGTGATAACAACGGTGCAATAGCGCAAGCAAAGGAACCGAGATCTCATCACCGTTCCAAACACATTCTTAGACGCTACCATCTTCTAAGCGAAATGGTAGGAAGAGGTGACGCTCGGATGGATCGAGTCAACTCAGCAGACAACACAGCAGATCCGCTGACAAAGCCTATGTCGCAGAGCGCTCATACGCAACATCTTGAGAAGATGGGGATTAGACATATGGGCGATTGGCTTTAAAGGTCAAGTGGGAGATTGTTAGAATAGGTGACCATGTAGCCAATCTTGGCGGGCAAAATGTAACCTATGTCTAGACAATTTCAGTGTTTTGATAAAACTATTAATAAATAAAGAAGTGAAATTCATTCTGGCGTTACTTTGTTTGCGTTCACTTTACTACTTGGTGAATATGTTTATCGATTCGCATCCTGAGGTTGAGTCAATTAGTGCGTCAATCCTTGGCAGGGGAAATGAGTTCTTGGGGCAGGCTCGATTAAGATCTGTGAAATCAATGTACATCCTCCACTTTCCATTGCTTTTTGGCACTAGCACCACATTCGCCAACCACTTTGGATATTGCACAGGTCGAATGTAGTCAACTCGAAGCAGCTCTTCTACTTCCTCTATCACTCTGTTCCTTTCTGCTCCTCAAGCTCTCTTCATTTGTTTCACCGGCCTCGCTTCACATTGACATTAAGCCTATGAACCATTACTTGGAGCTTATTCCTTGCATGTCCGATATTTTCTACACAAATACATTAGAATGGCTTTGCAAAAAATCGATTAGGACGCGTTCAAGTTGTGAACCTAGTCAATATCTGATGGATCCTCGAGGAGTTCAACAAACTTTACCTCCTCAATGGCCTCCATGCATTCCTCTTTGACTTTCCTTCTTTTGGTTTCTTTTCAGAGTGCTTTCCACATTTCCTCGTGAGAAGTCTCTTGATGCAGGTCGATGGGCTTTAACATTCTATTGCCTGCCACATATCACTGACTTCCTTTCCCACCCCGCTAGGTGGCGGGAATTTTATTTTCATATGGTAAGTGGATGCTGGAAGAATTTTAAACTAGGGCTGCCGAGGATCACGTTGTATGCCGAAGGCGAGTTTACCACCAAGAACTTCACAAACTTTGTCATCCACTTAGGGTATGACCCCAGTGAGATGGGCAACATGACCTCTCCTAGTGGTTCAACTCTCTCCCCACTAAAGTTGGTCAACGGTGTGTTAACTGGTGTAAGTCGCATATTGTTTATTCCCATTTGAGATGAGGCTTTGTAGAAGAGGATGTCCACCAAACTTCCACTGTCAACCAGGATCTTTTTTACCCAAATATTTGATACCGTGGCAATTATTACTATTGCGTCATTGTTGAAAGGAAGGTTTCCCTCCAAGTCTTGGTTACTAAAAGTTATCTAGCTCTCGAGACCTTTTGGTTGTGTTGTTGTGACTTCACTGTAAGCGACATGGTTGGTCATGTGTGCAGCTTCTCTTATTGCGGCCTTTCTTGCATGCCCCGAGTCTCCCCCCGCAGGGCCTCCCAATATGACCCCTATTATTTCGGCGGTTGGGAAGTTATCTCTTTTAGTTTGCTCCCCTTCAGATCTTTCTCCCATTTCAATGTAGGGTGCAATACGCCTTTCTCCATAGCGTCTTCCTAGGGCCCTGGTTTCCTTTGGCCAATAAATTTTTGTAAGTGTCCCTTCTAGATCATTTTCTCGATTTCATTTTTAGGTGATGGAATTCTTCTATGTTGTGGCCCGGATCCCTATGGAAATTACAGTATTTGTCGGACTTCATCTTCTTAGGGTTGTCCTTCATTGGAAAAGGCCATCGCACCAAACTTTGTTGCTTGGCTATTGAGAGGATTTTTGCTCATGGGGCATCCAAAGAGGTGTATTATCCTAATTCCCTGGAGGCATGTGTCTACATTCACGCTTACTCCACTACTCTAGGGGGTAACGCCCTCTCTTCCTCACCCAACCTCCGTTTTGATGGAATCATTGATCTCGAACTTGTGGACTCCTTGATTCTTATGCACTTTTATCCCCTTAACAACAACTCCTCCTGGGTGCTGGAGGCTTTTCGGTGATTGATTTCTTGAACCGACCTCTACTTAGATTTTGTTGCATGATGCTCGCCAAAGAGTTTCATGTTCACATGGGAAAACTCCAACACAGCTTTTCGAGAAGCGTCGCATATATTCACTTAGTCTCTCCACTTTCTTGCACACCCCATGTATTCACTGAGGCTTGGAATTTTGATCCCTGACTAGATAGTTTCCGCCAAAATATGAGGAGCGAATTGTAGGACAAACATATCGGCCCCGGAGCGCGAGCGGAAGCGAGAGATGGAATAAATCGCATAAATTAAATGCAATAATAAAGAATTCCTAGGGGTGTACCCTTGAGTGCTCAACCGGGCGTTCGATGTAGGATGCATCAATATTAACAGCATGTATTATACATAGGGCATAGAAATAAAATGATAAACTACAATAACGTAAAATCAAGAGTACCTTTGTAGTTCAACTTGTTGCACGACCACTTGCTTTGTTCCTCTCAGGAAATCCTCACCAGGTTCAAAGTGTATGAACTCCCCAGAGGTGACCCACACTGAAAGATTGTGGATCGTCCTGGGAAATAGAGCGAATGCGGAAGCGCGGTATAAAATTGAATACAAAAATTAAAGCATGCTTAGATAAAATAAATAAACACGTTCAAGGGGTGTGCCCTTGAACTTTCCCGGGTGTTCGGTGTAGCTCATGATATTAAAGAACATAAATAAATCATGGAGGCCATAGGATTAAAAATAAAAGGAACGAAAAATTAAATCGGAACTTACCGATTGTCGTTTTCGTCTTCTAACTACTACTCGCGTTGTTTCCCGATTTGCTCCAAGTCTCGTTCTTAAGACTCTCCAAATAGTAACACGCAATCCACCCACGTATCTTGCACGTCGTGCTAGCGAACGAATAAGTATAATATTGGAGAGGATGAATTAATAACACATTATTAATTAACGGTATTAATTCTCCTTTTGATCTAATGTTCCAAGAACAAAAGAATCAAGAAGTATTTTCTTGAGAGTGAGAGAGAGGGGGCGGACGAGAGAAGGGAGAGGGGGCGGCCGAGTTTGTGTGTGTGGTGTGTGTGTTGGAATTTCATCACCTTTCAAAACAGTGAGAGGCTAGGACTATATATAGAGGAGGAGTTTAATCCTCTTTAAACTCCAACTCTAAAGAGGTCTATTTTGACTAGGATTTTGACCTAGTCAAAGTCCTAGTCAAAGTAGTATTTGACCTAGTCAAATTAATCCTAGCCATCCATCTCTCCCTTTCAATCTCAACCATTAATTTAATTTAATGAAATATTTAAATCCCATTAAATATTCCAAAGGCCAAATAAATTATAAATATTTATTCTAGGCCTATTAAATTAATACTCTAATAAATCTAATTTATTAGATTAATTCCTTTTATCAAATAGAAGGAATTAATTCTTCAAGAAAATGAAGGACCCGATTAAATCCAATTTAATCATTCCTTTTCTCCAATATTTAATTCTAAATTAAATACTTGATGTGTGTGGATTGTGTGTGACTATTTAGGTTCACCTTTCAGCTAGACTTGGTCGAATTTCCTAGAATCCGTCCACTACCATGGGTGGCCATCTAGCAACGGTCCATGGCACTAGAGACTAGGTGAAATATCGGGGATGAACATTTAGGCTCTAACAGTACATTTGTCCTTCTGTCTACGGTCTCACCACTTAGGGTCTAGGGCACGGAAAATGCAGGTACCCATTTTGGACCTAAGTGTAGGTCTGTCCTTACTAAACGCCGCAAGGAAGACCTTCCCTTCTGTTCAGTTACTGTGGCCACAGATTTTAGGGACAAGACACAGAGCATATGTGAGACTCAACTGTCAATGCCTTTTGACAGGAGACAGATCCTACTGCCACTTTGTACACTAGAGCTGCACTGGACATGGCTTATGACTACTCAAGTGCTTCTTGGCAATCTCTCACCATATCTAAGATACAAACCTGATATACAGGTAAACTCAGCAGTTCCTCAAGTCAAAGGACTTGACCTGTACTGTTGGAACCGGAAATACACGTCATATCTTGCTGACCCTACTCAAGGTCCTCCGTAAGACGGTTCCCGCGATCACCTCAGTCAGCTGCTCCCTAGCAGGCTAACCCACTAACACTGCTTAGATGACCTTCGTCACCCGTCGATGAAATACGACAGCAGATGCTTAGTGCAAGTCTCAAAGGCAATCCCGGTGCCCATTTTCGAGATTCCTTGACTTGGAGTTTTCCGGACTGATTCGGCGGGACTAATTTCATGGACCTACCTCCAAGCGTAGTCCCAGTCCCCGAAATGGGCTTTCAGTCCATGGGCTTTGTTTGCGTAGTGAACAGATAGATAAAGTAGTAAAGTGAACGCAAACAAAGTAACGCCAGAATGAATTTCACTTCTTTATTCATTAATAGTTTTATCAAAACACTGAAATTGTCTAGACATAGGTTACATTTTGCCCGCCATGGTAGTGGACGGATTCTAGGAAATCCGATCAAGTCTAGCTGAAAGGTGAACCTAAATAGTCACACACAATCCACACACATCAAGTATTTAATTTAGAATTAATATTGGAGAAAAGGAATGATTAAATTGGATTTAATCGGGTCCTCCATTTCCAGGCACATCCCGTGATCGTGTTAACAAATCAACCTTTACAGAGGGTGCTGGCAGACCCAAACACATCGGGGAGGATGGTTAAGTGGTCAGCAGAACTAAGCGAGCACGGGATCGAATACCATCCAAGTTCGACAATCAAAGCCCATGCTCTGGCAGGCTTTATTCTCGAGTTAACAAGGGATGAAGACGTTCAAAGAAATAATGGTGGAAGATGTTCGTGGATGGATCATCCACATCCCAAGGCAGCGGGGTGGGCATTGTAATCGAGACCCCGCATAGAGACAGATTGCAATACGCTGTCAGATTCGACTTTATGTCGTCCAATAATGAAGCTAAACAGAGGTGCTAATCGCGTGTGGAAAAACTGGCGTCTCCTGTAGGAGCAAAGTATGTGAAAGCGTATAACAATTCGCAACTCGTGGTCAATCAAGTGAGGGGAGATTATGAGGCTAAAGGAGAACAGATGACCAAGTATTTGGCCCCCTTGAGAAGTAGAAGCATAACCCTGTTAAGTCAAGAACGGCCCAAGGTGGAAGTTATAGAAGAGGAAGTTTTGAGGACAGGAAGTACTTCACCAAGCTGGAAAGATGGTTTGGAGGCTTACTTAAAAAACGGAACTTTGCCTGAGGACCCCAAGGAAGCAAGAGCAATTCAAGTGAGGGTAGTCAGGTTCACCTTGATTGGAGGCGAGTTATGTAAATTAGTATTCTCACAACCCTATCTCAAGTGCAACAAAATCATAAGCGACTTAACATAAAAATCTATAAAACTTCTAAGTGAAAAATATAACTAAGATAACGACAAAATGTCTTGAAAGTAAATTTTTGAAGCAAAATAATCCCAACACTCAAACATGTAAACCAAAGGGTCCTAAGCCTTATCCACTTCGGAAGTGGGAACCTCAGAAACGTCAATCTAAGCGTAACCAATATGAACATCTTCAGCCATCTCGACCCCTCCATCATTATCACCATCATCATATAAGACCTTCGGGTAAAGAAATAAGATATCTTCTTCGCCAAAGCGACCACAACTCTTAAGGGTGGCACGATACTGCCTAATCACCTGATCATAGATCTCATTTGCCTTGCCAAGAACAGCTTGGTCAAATTCGACAGAAGTCTCATATTTCTCCTTAAAGTTGCTCCACACGCAATCTAGATAAATCTTTTCGGCTTCCGAGTTCAAGAACGTCTGCCCGGAAGCCACCTCTCAGTTAAAGCTATCTTCTACTTGACCTGCTCAACTGAAACAACTTTGAGATCCTCCCGACAGCGACTCAAGTCCTTCTCAGCGTCCTCAAGAGCATTATTAAATCGCTTCAACTCCTTCTCGTAATGGACGAAGCATAGCTCCACAACTTCAGAAAGGTTGGTCACCTAACTAAAAGATTGAGAAATTTTCAGCACCAAAGATGCAAAATAGTTAAAGAAATAACGCGAGAACAGATATATAAAGCAGACCACATACCCTAGCCGCCTCGCCATGAAGTAACCTAGTAATAGTACTATTGGAAAGAGCACCAAGGCAGGATACGTTATAGGGACTTGCTATGCTCCTTGTCCTCTCGTAAGCAAGATCAAAGTCAGATGCATCCTAAAAAGAAGATATCCCGTCTTGTCGATTTGTTCCGTAAGTAAAGAGCCCTTCGCCGGCACCATAGTGAGAGGGATCAAAGGCACCATTCCGAGGACGTTTGGAGCCACTACCTCCAAGGGGAGACGAAATGTGTCCTTCACCTCGACCCAAGCCACGAGCATCCCTAGAACGAGTAGGAGGGGAACAATGTCGAACCTTCCCCTCTTCTTGAGGGGGGAGGAGGAGGGTTACGAGACCTCTGAGCATTCTCTCTCGTGTGATCTACCTTGTAGCATTGAATATCTTGGAAGGTCACCTTCTTTCCTGCAAACAATGACAAAGGAAAACACATGAGACGACAAGAAAAGATATTGACAGGAAAAATAGAGCAAGGCAAATTAAATAATACAATACCAGCAGAAACTAAAGACTTGACATTAGGAAATTGGTCAAACGATCATGCCCCAAAAAATGACATACGAAGATCGTGAATAGGATCGGGCACGAGAGGCGACTCCCCCAAAGAAGTCGCCAACCCCTAATCAAGGTCTTTAACATAAAAAGAAAAAAAAAATCTTTCCAAGGACCTTTCAAAGAAGCAATTCCGTCAAAAAACTTACAACCACCACGGGATAGAGATAGAAGTATGAGTCATTAGAGACCTTCTTAAGGGTGAAAAAGTTTAGAAAGCTTTGGGGGGGAGTTAAATCGAGAACCCTAAAGCGCCGAAGAAACCCCTCGAAATATGTGAAGGAATCAGGGGTAAATTGGATAACACTTAAATTGCACCGATGATTATCTCTAATAGGAGTGGATGAGGAGGAAGCATGAAACTCGAGGCAAAAAAGGACAAATAAACTATGAAGAACCCTGAAAGAGGACACTTGATCCCATCGCCTACGCTAAGGAGAATGAGAGAAAACTCGGAAGAGGGATTGATATTGCCATAAGGAATGTTAAACTCCTCAAGACACATGCAGCTATTGCAATCCTCAACATCCATGACACAATAACGAGATTTAGACTGGGGGGATGTCGACGACTCAGTACCTTCAACACTGAATTCATCTAACTTCTCCTCAAGAAGAGTATGGGAATTATTGACTTCTTTGAAACCCGACTCTATAGAAACTCCTAACGAATCGGAAGGGCAATCAGGCAAATTTCTAATTGCTTCAATCACCTCAATCTGAAAATCCCCATCATCAGAAGAATCAAAGAAGTTTTTTCACGAAGAAAAAGGTAAAAAAGAAATGGGAAGCCCGGAGAGAGCGAGAGAAGAAACGCCTCGACAAGAATCTGACTGAGGCACATTGCCTCCATCAAAATCAGGTCGAGGCAAGTTGGCTCGACTAGACCTGGTCGAGGCAGCGTGTCTCGATCTGCGGTAGCCATGGTGTCTCGCCAATGCCACTCTCCTGGCGTGATGCCATGGCCCCCTCTCTCGTGGTGTCCCTCAATGGATTTTCCCTCCAGATTGACCAGTAGACATTCTCCAAGATTGATATCGAATTATTCCCCAACTTTTTTGTGTGCACTCATATCTGTAGAAATAAAATTCGCAATAAAAGAAAGACGAGATGAAGAGGAGAAGAATGTTATATACCAGAACTAACACACTTAGACATTTTTGAAGTGCTTTGATCAGAAGCGACGACTGAGATAGACAAGGACAGAAAGAAAATTAAAGCACCATTCTGAATTTATGGGAACGCCAACGGGATCCTAGCAAGGGAACAAATGGGCCAAGCCTTTGCCAAAGGAAACCTGTTTATCTAAACTCCAAAATATTCCCCCACATATTTGAAAGTTGGGGTGTTGTTGATGGAGACAAGATCAATCAAAGGATAACTAAGGAGAGTCAAAATCTTCCATACACAACAAGGAGAAATTAAGACCACACGATTTCAGTTATTATGTAATTACCAAAACGTCCCTAAACATAAAAATTGTACCCATTAATTAGTGGTTGATAAAGGGACAACATTGACTTTATGCACCCCTACATTTATGACTCCTAGTATAAATACCCCCCAATTTTATTATAAGGACTTTTGGAAGAGCGATTGAAGAGAAGCTTGAAGTTTCTGGATTGTGACGTGTGAAGTGTTCTTGATTGCAATCTCCCTAATTACTTTCCTATCAATATCCATTACTGCTAATTATAAGAGTTGAGGTTGGTTGCTACAGTGTCCATTTTGATCCAATACAATTTGGTTGTGTCCTAATATTGAAATGATGTCGTTTGCATTTGGATGGTGTGAAACGTGATCATTTTGATTGTTTGGGCACTTATGCGATGCTCATCTGCTACAATGATTTTTTGTTGAACCAAAACGATCTACATCTTTTTTTGTTGCTCCAGATAAGAGAACAACATCGTTTAGTGAGCGCTGGTTGTCGTATTCTTCTTTCTAAGGTCAATGTGGTGTAGCTTTGCATTTTACTAGTTGTGGCAGTAATCGGTGGCCCATGTGCTTTAATCAGTGGGTTGTTGGTATAATGCGTTTTTTTCGTTTTTTGTTCTCTTAAATTTTTTAATAAAACGGAATCATATTGTGTTTCTATTGTGGGATGCGATGTCGTTTGAAATGTTGTTCGCTTGCTTGAATCTCAATTAATGAAGCAAATGCTTAGTTTTGCTCATTTTTATTGTTGGTCTTTTCTGTTCGTCCTCTCTTTCTCTAATCATAATTAAGATGGTCTGTTTATCGGTGTTTCCTGGTGATTTCTGTTGCATGCTTTTGGAAGATGTTTGATCGCTGGATCTTGGATGCCATTGAGTTCTGTGTTTTGCTATAAATTTCTTTGCGATTTGTGTGTCGAGTTATTGACTTTTTTTTATATATATTTTTTACAACTAAGGGTGACTTACTCATCAAACTTTATTGCATTTTCATGTATTTTTCTACTATTTTTTTTCTTGCCCAGTCTTGATTGGATTTTCTCTGGTTCTGGTTCTATGATTTTTTTTGTTTCTGTTTTATATTATACAGGTGAGTGAGAAGTTCATTGATGTTTTTTGTGTCGGATAATAAGGGTTATTTGCAATGTTGTTTGTTTATGCTGGTTACTATCATTGTTTGCTCCGTTTCGTTTGCTCTTTATTATTATTCGGATTGTGGTGGTGTTTTTTGTGTCATTTGGTTGTTTGTGTGTGTGTATTTTCGTCTTCTTTATTCTTTTGTAGGTTGTAGTTTGTTCGTTCTGCCTTCGTTGTATTTTTGTGTGTTCTTGTGGTTGGTTTCTTTTTTTTTTCTTTTTTGCCTCATTTAGGGTGTGATTTTTTATGTTTATATATTGTGTGGTGCAGGTATGCAGGGAGTTGATTGTTTTTATCATGAATATAAACGGTTATCTGTACTGTTGTTTTTTCCCGCATTAGTGGAGTATTTTCTCCTTTTTAATATTGTTTATGTTTGTCAATCACAAACTCTCTTTTTTCTTTTCTTTTTTTTTTTTTTTTTGGCAATTTTAGGTTGTGTTTGTTTGTTATTGTGTTGCACAGTGGGTGAAAGAGTGGTATCTGGTTGTGGTTAGCGTGGTTGGGTCTTGGATTGGTGGATGTTGAAGGTGGCGTTTATCTGCTATTGTATTTTCGTGGATATGTTTTGTTGTTTTCATGGCTAGTGGGGGAAGAGTAATGTTGGGCGTTTGTTGGTACTGTCTTCGCATACCAACTAGAGGTCAGGTCTCAGAGATATGAGGGTTCGATGTGATAGGTTGTGCATTGTATGGGTAGCAAGCCTCCCGTTGCATTCGGGTGTTCTGGATTTTTGAGGTTGGTGCTTGTGACTTTGTGAGAGGCGTTTGTCTGCTTTTTGCGGGTGAGCTATTGTGCTTTCCATTGTTGTGTTGTGTATTTAGGTGATTGATGTTTAGTTTTTTTTTATATATTATTATTAGGTTGTGGTGTTTGTTTTTTGTGCTTAGTGTTACGAGTTTTTTTTTCCCGATTTACAAAGCCAGCAAGTGGCGGATATAGGAGGTCTCTTGGATCCTGCTGTCGGCTTCCAATGCGACGTTGGAAGTGATATTATTGATTTGATTGTTTGTAATTGATTCTGTTCGATATTGATAGCCGACAGGGTTGAATGTAATCACCTTACTTTCGGTTAATAAAATTCATCGCTTCCAATTCCAAAAAAAAAAAATATTGCATCTTCAGTTGTTACAAGATTCTATGACAAATTATTATAAACATGTGTGTGTCTAATATATATGTAAATATAATCGGATCAAATGTTAGCAAGTGTAAAGCTTAAGCTTAATTAACATCTATTCTAATTATTAGAGTAGTTTAAGGGGCAAGGGAAATATATCTGGTTGATTGATTAATTAAACAGAAATTTATTCGAATCAAATTAATTAATTCAATTAAACTAGTCACATACCCTGCTGAAGTAAGAATTTTGAAGCTAAGGAGCAAGAGTCACTGTAGTGGCTACGCTCTCTAGCCGACTGATCCCCTTGATCATATAACTGGGAGGGAACGTGTCACATTAGAGGTGAACGATCAGAGGTGTCCTCTAATCACCACGATGAGACTGGTCCCTTACCCCTCTTTGGGTCCTTCGAATTCCGATAACCAACTAAGCAACCCTAAAACCTTAGACTCAACAGCCTTAAAAGAAGACCTGGTTGGGACTTGTTTCAATTTACCGAGTTGAGTAAGGAGAAATTGCTTTTTCAGTTCTTTACCATATAGACCATGCTTTAGCACGCGGGTGACCAGTCCAGATCATCTTTTCCTATGAAAGCATGAGAGTGAAAGGATACTTCGATGCCGATCGATAACCCTTATTATCCGGAGGGACTCCCAGTTACTGCGCGCGATCGTATACTGAGGTGCTCCCCGCCGGTTGTTGGAACGACGCGAGCCGGGCCGGGTCTCGATTCAGAAAGATTCCATTGGATTCCCTTTTTCTGTTATAAGCAAAAAAAGATACCAAAGATATTCCGCTCAAGGAGGAAATGCTTTTAATGATCTCTAGCTCTTTCCCACCAGCTCGTTCTTTACTAACTTCCCGTGTCCCTTTATTAAAGGAAATTCTGCTTCATCAAGGTTCAAATATTTTGCCTAGGCCGACGCCGAATCTGCACCTGCGTGGAGCTTCCACCTCATACGGCTCAAGTGGCGGAGGCCTTTCCTTCGCTCCTTTCCTTATCATTCGAGTGGCCTCCGCCCATTTCTTGCTAACAGGTGTATCAATCATAGGGGCGGGTTCAACCACGTACCAGACAGTACAACCTACTCCCAAGATGACAAGTGCTAAGTAACGCCCTAAATATCCGGAACTCTCCGTGAGAACTCAGCCCTTTCGACCTACGCATCCACGAAAGCAGGTTTGGAATTGGTTGGTTAAACCGCCCTAAAAAGGCAGAATGCGCTCTTGCTGCAAGAATGGCTTGTTAGCAAAAAAATGCCTAGCTAACAACTGAACTAAGAGCCCTTATGACTATTATATTACACACGACTGTAAAGAGGCGATAAAGTAAGCCACCCTGGATGGGAGGAAGGATAAGATAGCCAGCACGTCAGATAAGATGATGAGGAATCCTTAGACTTACGGGCTGGAATGCCAACCTCCTGAATTGAGGCTTCTGTAGGTAGAGTTTCCTGCGTTCGACTTTGAGTTGGATTTTTCGTTTATAAAAGCTGTTACTAGTTCCGACTCCCCGGTTTAGGCCTTCCTATTTCTTTCTCATGATATCCGACGATCAAGACAATTCCCGTGAAACTCTTTCATTTCGTAGATAAATGCTATCCGACTTGAATGATCGAATCGAGTCCACTTTTCGTCGGAATACATCCTGTCTTTTGGTAGATACCAGAAAGATGGGGAGGAAAGTTCTATCCAGTTGTTGGGGCTCCTCTCTCTGATGGGACCATTCACCCTTTTCCCAACCAAGCATAGGTAGAACCCCTCTTTCCCATACACAACGACGGTTCCAAGCAAGATGAGTAGTTTATAGTCGACTCAATATCGACGAAATCCCCCCAGCAAGGAGCAAGGAAGTAGTTAAATGACTGCTTTCATCGAGGGAGTCCAACGACTGACTGGGGCTAAGGCATTCACGGCCGAGGCTTTCTACGTTGTTTACCTTAGTTACTGGGGGGTTTCGGGGCGTTCTTAACTCGTCTTAATCTTCAAATGGGAACTAAAAGTCTTCCTCTTTCTCTGCCCTTGCATCAAGTGCGTACTTGCTCCAAGCCTGCCTCTGTCAGATAGCTAGCCGCACCCACGACGCTGACATCTTTTCATACGCGGAGTACAGGCAAAAGTGTATGTACTACGGGCAAGTTCAAGTGAAAGCTCTAGTCTAGAGTCTTTAAGGGAATCTTCTTTCTGCCAGTAGTAGCTAGCGCGAGGTGCCATAATGAAGGGAAGCGAATCAAGTGGAAGTTCGAATTTAGTGCTGCCTAAAGCTCTTCCGAGTCCTTTCTCTCATTGGTGGGTCCCAGTCTCCAGCGAAGGGTGAATTCGGTAAGATTCCAGCCGTGTAGGAATCTTCTTAGCACCTAAAAGTTATATGTTAGAAATTGAAGAGGATCAACATATTATTAAACATAAAGGTCCAGCTAAAGATTTAGTTACATCTGAATGGTTTCAAAAGGTATTAGAAGATCCATCTCTAACGGAGAGGATCCCCATTAAATCTAATTTCAGAATTGATTGGAAAATACTCCAGATTGTAAAAAAGGATATTCTATTAAAACTAGGACAACCACAGAGTAATAAAAGAGAGAATATCTATGATTCAAATAATGTATGGATAGATACACGACCCTTAGATATCATTGATCTTATCACCGGAGGTATTTAGACCGCCCCCGCTTGGGTAGGGCCGCTTTCAGTCCTCTCATTGGTAGTGGGAGTGGTGACAAGGAAGACGAAGTCTTTAACGTTAAGTTTACTAGGAACCTTTTCAAAGTCAACCTAACCGGTTACCTTTGGAAAGGCTACTAAGGACCGGGTGAAGAATGAAAAACGTCCGCTAAGGCCCACGGGATAAGGTTTGCAGATGCGATCATGAATCGAACCAGATCGAAACATTCAGCTGTCGACGGACAAAGCCGGAACGCTTTTGAGCATAGCTTTATTCTATTCTATTTTCTTGCAGATTAAGATTAAAATCTGGCTCCAAGCCAAGAGGGACTGAGTAGCCAAACAAACTTAAGGAAAAGAGACGATAAAAGCGAAGGCGGGTAAAACGAGGATAAAAAATAAAGAAAGCATGGATGTAAATAAAGAGTCCGCACCCAAGACAAGACTACTGAAAGAAGGCCAAGGCTGTGGAAACCTTGCACTTCCCTAGGCAGAGACTGACCTCTTGGAAATCCATCTCGGGGCGCCTAGTAGCCCTCCTGCTATTTG
Organism: Sesamum alatum; assembly: GCA_034509735.1. NCBI lineage: Eukaryota > Viridiplantae > Streptophyta > Magnoliopsida > Lamiales > Pedaliaceae > Sesamum > Sesamum alatum. The sequence goes on along the minus strand of JACGWO010000001.1, from coordinate 23,659,060 downwards.
CCTGAGGGCCCTTTATTCAAGTCTGTTGCCTTCACTGGAAAGAAGACCGCCTATCGGCTTTTGGCTTTGTCCTGAACCAAGGAGGCATTCTGGCGGGCGCGTAGGAATGCCGACTACTACGACTACAAGCCTACTTATAGTGATAAAAGAAATCTTTATTGTTTCTAAAAACGAAAATCAAAAGCTTTTATCAACCGGCCCTCTTCCCAATTTAGGCTGTTATCCTGTGAAAGTAGTTTCTAGAGCCAGTAAGACAGTTCCCTTTTCTTTTTCCATCAGTCCCTGTACCAATAGACCGAGTAAAAGTAGTTGTCCTCCTAGAGTATAAATAATATTAAACATTTTGAGTGCTAGGGGCATCTAGTTCAATTTCTTCTTTTTGGCTTGCAGCTGCCCTAAGAGAATACCTTCTCTCTCGTAAAGTTCCCCACCATCCCCTTAAATTCCATAGTAATTCCCTGGGAGGTCACCTGGTCTATTTCTTTCTCGGTAGTTTCGGTTGGAGTTGCTGTCCATAACTCGAACTCCACTTAGAGAACTCCAAGCAGGAATTAAAACTGTAGATGTTTTATTGTTTATAATAATATACAAACGTACATCCGTAAGTAACTTAGTGCAACATTATATCAGATAAAATGACTGCATGCAAAAGAAAGAAATAAATATATATATATATAATATAAAAATAAAAATGATCATTCATATGTAATGACATATATATAGAACCTATTCCATCTGACTATCTTACTGAAATCTTTAATTATCAATTACCAGATAAATATATAACTAAAGATAAAAAGAAATGTCATTTTTTTTTGAAAGGGCCTGTGGCGAGAACGCAGAGAGGACTGGTAGATCTGAGCTTGATCTCCTCCTCGAGCTTAACACACTCATCGAGCCGGTGCGGTATCCGAAAGGATATAACTTTACCAAGCGAAGATCCTTATCGCATCGCCAAGCAGCAATGAATAGGGAAGGTATTGTAATGCTATGAATGACCCAGTATCGAATAATATCAGCAAAAGAACGTTCTCCTGTGCTTCCAGACATGCTGAGCTCCACATATTCATGTACAGTAAAAGGGGGGATCGATTCTGTGAAAGATGAGATCAGTAAATGTCAATTCACTGAAACTCACAAAAAAGTTTCTAGATACAAGACCGTATTACCTTGTGTTTCAGGATAACTCAATAGTCTATATAGTTTCTCATTAATGTATTCTCTAAGGAAGTTAGCTCCGTTCGTGCCTGCCAACTAGGCAGTCACTCGCTCCCTAGCTACATTATAAAGGTATCGACCACTCTAGGCCGCTAAGGTTCACTCCCTCAGAGGCGAACAACTCCCCAGGTTTTTTCCTTCGGCTTTATCTCAGACCTTAGTAGATCTAAGATGAGACCACGTAGGTAGGGATTGAGAAATCGCCCTCTACCCAGCCAAAGTTCGAGAGAACCACGTGGATATAAAGACTTGGTATACACAGTACCGACGCGAGCATAATGCTTACTTCGGTGGTGATCTAAGCGTGTAAGCGCTCTGTATCCCGCACCACCCAACCCACTCTGCAAAGAGTGGAGAACCTCTTCACAGGGTACATGTGCTGTAAAGCAGCAAGGCCAAATGGATGATAGGTGCTCGTTCATTAAACACCGAATATAGACAGGCGGCTTAAGCCATTAGGTGTAGGCGCTTTCCAGAGGTGGAATCTTCTAGTTCTTCCTATTTGACCCGAAACCGATCAAATCTGTTTATCAAAGTGCTTCTCCGATTGCTCAAGACATCTCTTTTCAACTGAGGACCAAAAGAAGATCATTTCGTTCCATTTTTAGTAAAATAGTGAAGAATATTCCATTAGTAATGAAAAAGCTTCACTTAAGCTCCTTCGGTAGACTGACTTCAGTAGCTCGCTAGAGAGAGGGGGAGAAACTTAGAAGCCCATCAGACTTAGAGATGTGACAATGGATAGCTTGAGCTGTAATGGAATTGACTGTTACATCCAAGCTATCTTTCCAAAGTAACCAAATTCTACCAAGGTGAGAGGCAATGGATCGTCTAAGGGTGCAAAACCTGTGACAGCGGATGCGGACGGTACTGAATGGCGGGTTGGAACCAATAGGAATTATTTGGTCATAAGGATAATCGTTCTTCTTAGGTCAGGGGCGGCCGGACCGGAGGTTACCCGCGATTGGTAATGGCACAACCAGAAGAGGAGTAGGGGAGACAAGGTTACGCGCTGGGTAGCGCAGCGCATCTGTTTCGGGTACAGAGGCGACGAGGGGTGCTAACCCGGCCACCCAACCCAGCAGGTCAGGGGCTAGATAGTTTTTATTTTAAGCTAGTTTTCTTTCTTGCTTGTAGGGATTATATAGGCTATATTCCAGGTATGCTTGAAAGGCGAAGAGTCCTATTCTATTCTTCTTTGCCTTTTTTGTCCTATAGTGGGATTGAATTTTATTTATGGCTTCACTCCTCGGGGCCATCATATCAAAACCATTTTTATCTCGACCAGAGAAGAGATATGCGGGGTGACCTTATCACACTATGGCTTCATTCCAATAGGGCCTATCCATATCGAAAGGATCTACCATAAGCCTTTGAGGAGGGAGCCCTTTTTCTATGCTTTATTTACTTACTATAGAGGCGGGGTTCCCCCTCAACAACTTGACCCTACCTACCATAAATTTCCTGTGGGATTCATTCGCGCGCGCGTAACACCATCGATTCATTTATCGTTCCTGCCTGAGAAGAATAAAATCTCTAAAGCATGCCTTCGTAAACACTTTCAAATTCTTTCAGGTGATGAACACGGCTTAGGAAGAACTCCAACTGACTCAACCCATGGGTCATAGGAATGAACTGTTTTGACCCGATCTGTCTCCTGGTGCATAGTTAATGCATTCCTCCGCTCGTAAGGATCTGGGGCACCGACCAAAAGCGTCACGGGCGAACCTAATCGTCTTAACAAGCCTTGGATCCCGTCGTCCTTGATCCTGCTTACTTTATTCCCAAAAAAGCCATCTTTCGTGGGGTTGATGTGTGATTGCCTATTGATGGACTTTCTCGGGAAATCCCAACTCAAATCCTTGCTTTGGTAGCCTTGGACTCTACGACTTGCCTTACTCTCTTCCTTGTAATTACTGTAGCTCCCCAAAAACTCATCTGACCCCAAGGTAGTACATATCCTATAAAAGCTGTAGGGAATCTTTGCTCTTCTCTTTTGGCATTTTCGCTGCCTGCGTTCTTCTTCGTCTTCGCCCGTATCACAAAGCGGGTCGACTTCAATCCCTCCGGAAATGCGAAAGCTGCTTCGGGGGAAACACTTGTTGATTGGCACCCTATTCCCATCTGGAAACGCCCCCAATTTCCTTCAACTCTTCCCCTCACATAGATAGCACTGGGTCCAGGGGCTTTGCTTCTTGCCTCGGCATCTCCAATAGCTCCTTCTCTAAGACATTGGGCATTTGTCCTTCCACCAGCAAGAGACATTAATGCCGCATCAACAGGAAAGCGCTAACAGCTCGTGGGGCCCGCTCTTCATTAATAGGGCGTCTTCTTTCTATATAGATATATATATCTATATATTAGTAACTGCTTTCCCTAATCTAAATAGGGGAGATCTATCGGGCTTCAGTAGCGACACCTGAAATTAAAGATAGAGATAAAGGAACTCCTAAGTTTTGCGCCAGAGACATTAGGACTGAAGCCTTAGGGAACGACTCCTACCGATTAGCTACTCCCGTCCATCCTTCGTTTGCGGTCGACGTTCCGGCTTTGTCCGTCGACAGCTGAATGTTTCGATCTGGTTCGATTCATGATCGCATCTGCCCCCTGAAAGATGCAAAAAAAGTAGTGGCCTTGATAGAAAAGTTTCGAAATGAGACCACACAAAAGCTAGCATAAATGAAAGGATTGGTGGAGGTTCTCAATCCGTCGATTGACTCTGCCAATTCTTGTCAGAATAAAGGAAGCTCATCTTCTCTTCATGGAAGGGCCCTTCTCACCTCCTACGAGTCGTCCGGCGGAAAATACTTTTTGAATGGAGTAAAAGAACTTGGGATCGTCGACCCCAACGGGAAACTTTTCACCGCGCCACACGATTCTTTCGCGAAGCGCTCTCTCAGACGTTTCCACTCCTGCCCCCGCAAGAATTCCCCTTGCTTTCTTTTCGCTCCGCTCGTGCTTGATTTTCTAAAAGATTCGCGCCAAGCAAGGAAAGAGGTCTGGTCTGGTTACACGAAAGCTGGTAGGGCGAAGGTAAAGGCGAAAGCAGTCTAGCCAAGCCCCGAAGTCACTTTACTCTCTTGATCCGAATCCCTTTCTGGTGAAATCTTACACCACCGAAAGCATTGTCTTTTCCATCCAATTGCCCATCTCCGGTTGAATCTCTATTTAGGAAGAGCATCAAAGCCTTCTTTTCGAGAAGGAAGTAAGGCGACCGGAGGGAGGAAAGGAAATGGCATTAGCATTACTACTACCAAAGCCAGGAGCCCGCTCCTTCCCACGACAGAAAATTCTTCTCGCTCACTGCTCTTCACTAGTGAGATCCCTGGTATGAGGGAGCGGTAGCTCAGGACTTCCCTTTCAAGCTTTCAGTAGTGCTGTTGCTCTAGTCTTTCTCCCACGACCTAACCAAAGCTCCATTGCTTGCTTTGGCAGGCGCATTTTAGTGTCCATTGCGCCATGCGCTTTGCTTCGCTTTATAGAAGAGAGAGACCCTTTGAGAGTGAAAAGCAAGGGCAAGCAATAGAAAGGATAGACAACCTTTATATATATATGTAATTCCTCGATACCAATCTCGCACTTGCCACGCAAAGCAATAAACAGAAGGGGAGTAAAAATCTCGTCCTTTCCCTCTCCCTTAACCGACGCTCCCCTTTACTGGTATCAGTGCAAGGGCAATTAGTACGGGTTGCCATAGTTGAGCTGGAATTCTCACATTCGCTCAACGGATCAAAGGTACGCCGGGGATAACAGGCTGATGACTCCCAAGAGTTGACATCTAATTGCCTTACATCCCACTTACGTGAAGCTGCCAGAGCCGCGAATTGTAGTTGGCTTAATTACTGGGCAACAGATATTCCTCACCAGCGCTTCCTTTTCATATTTCTCGGTCTTCCATTGGGCTGTCATCTAGCTAGTTCAAATAGCCGGAAGGAGCGCTAAACTAGTTTTTCTTCATTGAAACTGGAGAAGGCACATCAACCGGAGTCAGGAGGAGAAGGCTAGGCAAAGACCCGCCCCGACCTTGATTAGCTCACTCTTTTCTTAGCTGTCCTGAACTTCTTGATGAGTTTCGCCATCAATGCCTTAGGGGATTAGGGTCAAAAGGATTGTCCGAATAAGAATAAAGCTTTTAATATAAATTTTTTTGAACTACTTATATTAATTATCACTTTTATTAAGCTATACATAAATCATTTAGCAGGATAATACACATTCATCATGTAATTAATTTCAATTTTGATAGTGGTAGGAAATATTAGATTAGGCAAATTACCAAAATACCCTCGAATGTAAATAAATTCGCGATTATGCCATAGCGGTTATCAGGAGAAGTTATAGAAGTAGTGGGGTGATGTCAAATTACCAAGGTGCCCCTAGCAGTTAAATCTAGGCCGTTGGATTGACAGCGGTTGAAGGACAATATTGTACTTTCACCACATATAATTTACTATAAATAGGGGGTGAAATCATTTGTAAAGGAGGGGATATTCATTTTTGATACAAGTTACTTTTCCTACTTTTGAAAGAGTTTATAAGAGTTATTTGCCTCGCGACGTCATTTCGAGTCACCGTGCTTAGATCAACAACCTCCCGAATCTTACACCATCAGCTTGGCGCCGTTTGTGGGAACCCTGGTCTAGGAATTGAAGATGAATACTCGTTCGAGGGCGAGGAGTGCGAACGTGTGGCAAGAGGAACCCGAGAGAGGAAGGGAAGAGCCCGAGCAAGGCGCCTTGGAGACTCCACTAGTGCACGGCCAGCCGGAGGAGAGGCAAGGCCAAGACCACGCCTTGGAGAGTCCACCAGCGCACAGCCAGCGGAAGGAGAGGCAAGGCCACGCCTTGGAGAATCCACCAGCGCACGGCCAGAAGGAGGAGAGTCAAGGCCAAGGTTGCTCCTTGGAGAGTCCACCTGTGGAAAGCCAGCGAAAGGAGAGGTAGGAGGAGGCCGAGGCTCCACCTCCACCCTCAGTTATTCAGATAACTCCCGAGACTCTTCGCTAGTTGGTGAAGGATGCATCCGCCCAAGCAACAGAGAGAGCCCTGGCCCAGTACGTAGCTGGATGCGTGCTACCTCCACGACCCCCCTCACAATCCTCGCAGAAGCCCAGACACTCCCTTGGCTCCCAAGGACGACGAGCAGAGGACCGAGGACGCCTTCGAAGGCGTGCACTGCGAGGAGAAAGTTAGCAGAAGGGCCATGCAGCCAGAGGAGGACTTCTACCCGTCGCCTCCTCGAAGGGGTGCGGGTGAAGAAGGTTACTTCCCACATCCTCCGCAGGGGATACGCGAAGGCAATTACTTTCCACCTCGTCGCCAAGAGGAAATGTCGGTGACACAAGAAGGAGGATACCACGAGGTGGGAGTCCCTCCCCCACATGTTTTCCCGAATTCTTTGGGACCTCCAAGATACTGAGTGCGACCTTTGCCAATGGCACCTCCGCGGCTGAGTCCCTTCGCCCCCCACATACTAGCAGAAGCCATCCATCCAGGGGTCAGGATCCCGAGCCTGGATGAGTACAACGGAGTAGGGGATCCTCAGGATCACTTTGATCGCTTCATGGCTAGGGCGGATCTGCTAGACATTAACGACGCAGCATATTGTAAATTATTTCGGATTACCCTCACGGGGAAGGCAATGGCGTGGTTCAACCAGTTACCTCCAAAGACTATCGAATCATTCGAGCAACTCTCTCAGTGCTTTTTGCACCATTTCGGAATAAATAGGTGGTGTCCCAAGACCACTTCGTATTTGTTTATAATAGTCCAGCGGGAAAACGAGAGCTTGGGGGAGTATGTGCGACGCTTCTCGGTGACTGTTCTGGAAGTCCCCCACGTAAGCCTAGAACTTTTGATGAGCATCATGCATCAGAATCTGAGGAGAAGTCGATTGCTGGAAAGCCCACTTCCTCACAAGAGGAGTTATTACTAAGAGCCAAGAAGTATATCAAAATCGAGGAGTTGGCAGTTTCGCGACCAACAAGATCCGTTAAAGCGGAGGGCCACAGAGGAAGAGAGAGGGGTTCCCTTTACGACAGAAGGAAGTAAGCATGAACGCAAACATGAGCTCCCGGGGAATTCGGCTCAGTACACTACTCGGGACGCCTTGCGAAATCAAACGCTCGATGCAACCAAGCAACAAGGTTTGGATTGAGGCCAAAGCACGGAGAAACACCGCCACTGGAAGAATGAGGTCGAGGAGTTGATCTGAAGAAATAATGAGGTCGAGGAGTTGATCTGAAGAGGTTGCTTGCAAGAATTCGTGGGGCGAAGGAATCAAGAGCTCCGGGAAACTGCCTTTGGAGGCAGACACATGGCACGTAGGAGTAAAGCAGGAAGCGGAACGAGTTAGCAAGGACAACCTCTCAACTACTGGTGTTATGAGGGTTGCCTCGGGAGGCCAAGTAGGAAGAGACACAAAGTAAGTTGAAAGAGTCACAGAGAGAGCAAGGCAAGCTGAATGAGTCGTGATGAGAGCAATAGGGCGCAATGCCAACCGTGTCATCTTTGGTGAGAGTGTAGCAGAGTTGCCAGCTCATGTGGTGCGGGAAGAAGCCTTGACGGCAAAGAGTGTTCCACCAAGCTGGGAGGAGGGTCAGGAGGAAGATTGGGAATTTAGGATTTTGCTTCAAGACTCCAAGAAGCCCCAACTGCATAGGAGGGGTTTTTTTCTTACAAACCGCATCTTAGATACTTCGGCAGGGACTAAGCAGAGCGTGATGAGGGAGGCTGCGTGATCACTCCGGAGGTCGAGTGTTAGCATGCCAGGCCCCGCAGCAAGGACACCTCTGGCCTACAGAGCGTAAGGATGCATGGAGCTTAGTGAAGAACTTCGAGGATGCCAGGAGCATACCGACGTCATTCACGCCCCAGCGGGAGGTAGGGACCTTCGCAACACCCCGTTTGGACGGGCAAGCGAAAGTAACCAGTAGGGTAGTCTTCCAAAATTTGAGGACGAGGCTGGAGGAAGCTAAAGGAAGTTCGGTGGAAAGACACCCGAAAGTCCTGAGGGAGTATCGAGCAACCCCGCGACGAGGCACGGGAGAGCACCCATTCAATCTAGTCTATGAGACAGAAAACATGGCCAAAGTGGACGCCAAATAAGTATGATTGTACCAAGTCCTAGAAAATGAATGAGAAGAAAATGTCCACACACGAGGAATATTGCTAAACCTCAAGAAACATTTTATTTAATGTTGTAGATCCCTTTTTTCAAATGCTTTGTAACCCAGAATTACGGTAATGAAATATACACCTTTTCTTGTCTACTTGTTGTAGATTCATTACTTGCATTTTATTTAGTGAGAGAGGGGAATGACCCCTCACGTTTAACACTTTATTCGGTAAAAGAGGGGGATGACCCCTCACGTTAATATTTTGCCTAAAAGAGGGGGATGGCCCCACACATTAATATTCTATCTAAAAGAGGGAGATTGCCCCTCACATAGGGGGATTGCCTCTCACATTGAAAATGTGTAGGAGGATGGCCCCTCACATTGAAAAGATGGGATTGCCCCTCACATTGACACTTTATTTAAAAGAGGGGGATGGCCCCTCACCTTAACATCTTGTTTATAAGAGGGGGACTGCCCCTCATAGTAATATTTCATCTAAAAGAGAGGGATGGCCCTCATGTTAATATTTCATCTAAAAGAGGGGGATGGCCCCTCATGTTAATAATTTACCTAAAAGAGAGGGATGACCTCTCACTTTAGTATCTTGTTTGAAATAGGGGGATTGCCCCTCACGCTGACATTTGATCCAAAAAGAGGGGGGTTGCCCTTCACCTTGATATTTAGCTCAACACTTTGCTTATAAGATATTTAGTTTAATATTTTACTTATAAGAGGGGGATTGCCCCTTACATTTGAAATTTAGTTTGAGAAAAAAAACAACTTAATATAATGAACAATGGAGGAACCAAGTTTGATAACATGTAAAAATGAACTCTTAAGAAGTTCCCCAAAAATGACAAAGACCTCCCACAAAGGTCCAAGAGTGTTCCAACCAAGGGAACTCCTACAGAGCTTCCAAAAAGCCCAACGGGACGCGCCACGGTGCAACTTGACGCAACGCAATATATGGTGCAACACAAAGTCAACATGACGCGTCGCGACGCGAGGTGATACAAATGTGACGCAACGCAACGCAATCACAAGTAGCCATCAAAGGGCAAGGTCCCCCTCGCCTCCTCGGCGGCATACGAGGTTGCGGAGGATGAGAGAGCGAGCAACCACATCTCCCTTCCTTGACGAAAGTCAAGAACGGACTCGCGAATCGCGCTTGCAAACACACTAAGCCTCTAGAAAAAAATTACAACTGTGGAGAGGAAGGGTTAGAAGAACGAGTCCTTAACAAATCTCCCAAGGATGAACAAAATATCGAAAAGCCACAAGAAAGGAAGTGGCACCAAGATCCCGCAACGCTGGAAGAAACTCTTCGAAGTACGCGTAAGAATTAGGAGCGGAGTGGCTGACGCGCGACCTCGAGGTTTGAAGCGGGGGGCTTGCGCTATCGAAGGAAATCGAGGAGTTTTCAATTTTTTCCTAGCTTTAATTTTTGGAAAAATATAGCTAATCAGATGAACGTTCCTGGTGCCTAAAACCAAAATCACTTCGTGATCGAAATCGACCATTTCAGCAAACAAGAGAGGAAGAATGAGGGGCAACAAGACACCCTCGGCTGAAATCCGACCGAGGCAGGGGGCCACAGCTAGACTCTGGCCGAGGCGTGCACCTGGGCCAGATTCGGGCCGAGGCGTGCGCCTCGACCAGATTCCAGCCGAGGCACGCCTCGGCCATGCCACGATCCACCATTGACGGACCCCCAACGACGCCTCGTTGGATATTTTTTTGAAGTGCGTGACATCCTAAAATTCTTCCGGACTGGCGAATTGTTTTTGTTTTTCCAGATTAACGAATGATGACTTTTGGAAGTCTAAAAACGAAAACTACTGCAAGAAAAGAGATGAAGAGCCATATACTCGAGCCAACTCGTTTCGACATTTTTTCTGGAATGTGGCTGAGACCAAGAAGACAGACCGAACAAAGCAAGAGGAAGAAAGTCAGAATATCCCACCAAGTTTATACATAGAAGACAAGGAATCCAGCAAGGGAAGGAGTTGAACCAAGAGTAGTCTCAAAAGAGAAAGAGCCTGTATGAAGAAGGGTCCCAAGAAGGAAGAAACCCGTGGCAGAAGTAGAAGGTCAAGAAAAAAGAGCCCTAGTAGAAGAAGGAACAAGAAGAAAAAAGAGCTCCAGTAAAATAGGGACTAGTGCCAAGAGGAATCCCATAAGAGAAAGACTATACATCAAAAAGGAAGATTATCAAGAAGAGGAAGCTGAATCAGATCAGATTATATGTTAGAACTTCCAAATTTACCGAAAATATTTGAAAGTTGGGGGGCTACTAATAGTGGTAGGAAATATTAGACTAGGCAAATTACCAAAATACCCTCAAATGTAAACAAATTCAGGATTATGCCATAGCGGTTATCAGGAGAAGTTATAGAAGTAGTGGGGTGATGTCAAATTACCAAGGCGCCCCTAGCAGTTAAATCTAGGCCGTTGGATTGACAGCGGTTGAAGGATAATATTGTACTTTCACCCTATATAATTTACTATAAATACGGTGTGAAATCATTTGTAAAGGAGGGATATTCATTTTTTATACAAGTTACTTTTCCTACTTTTGGAAGAGTTTAAAAGAATTATTTACCTCGTGATATCGTTTCGAGTCACCGTGCTTAAATCAACAACCTCTCGAATCTTACACCATCAAATTTGTTATCGAATTAAATTTTATCACTAAAAGGAGAGATTAGGAAAAGAAAAGGAACATCGAAAGATGATGCCAAATGTAAAAATATTAAAGAACCAGCAAAAAGCTATTTTGGTCAATCTTATTTATGGTTATAAGCTCTCCATGTTCCAAGAAGAAGCATAAGTTGACTTAAGTCAACATAATTTGTACTGTCCCAATAGAAAAACCTGGTAATTACATTTTGGGCACGTGTTTTTACGTAAAATGTGATTAGGGCATCATTTGTATACGCCGATCGACAGGACAAAGAACCATCATTAATTGATGATAAAAAAATTTGCTGCAATTTCTTGAAACAAAATATTTGTAATATGCAAATCAAAAAAAATATTTGTAATATGCAAGTTGGATAATTAAATGGTTGTTCAAAACTGGATCGGACAAAAATGGAATGTATTATGTATTATTCTCCATGTAAAAAATTGTTCTATTAATTTGATCTAGACAAGACTTCAGAAATAATTATTTTTTTAAATAATTATAGTTACTTTTCATGAGATTTGACATAATTATAAATATTTTTTTATTTTTAAAAAATTACAAGTAACCCCCTCAAATGAAAAATAATTATAGCCTTAGACAGTGAAAAGTACTACTTTATTCTTGATGATTTTTTTAATTTTTTTTAAAAGTATTATAAAAAAATATTAAAAAATCTAAGAGTCGGTAAAATAAATAATCCATAGAGAATATTTGTGCATAAAAATATTTAGAAAATTATAAAAATATATAAAATATATAATTTTTATTCCGAAACGGCATTAATTTGGTAGTTCACCATAAAAACTGGATGGAAATCTAATGGAGGCTATACGAATAGGCTTGTTGTTAGACTGGACGTTAAATCAGAGGGGTATTTGTAATTTCCCAAACAACAAAAAGATATTTTTAATTAAGTCAAACCTCAAAAAAAAGTGAATGTAATTTACCCTATCTTTTTAGTATTTATGCTCTTTACCAATTTGAAGTAGCAAGCAGTCCCCAAAATACTCTCTTTATATACTTTCTCTACATGATGTCATTCGTTAGAGCATCACCAAAAATACTATAGACTTGAAGTGTGTAAATAAGTAGATTGTGTTGGTAGATGATCCATCAAATTAAATAAGAAAGGCATATTCGTGGTTTGAACGCAAATCTGAATAAAGTTCATCTCAAATTTATCGTATTCGTGTGAGTGATCTTGTTGATAAAGAGAAAAACACGCTTGTAATCCTATGGGCTTAGGGCTTGTAGACTAGCTCCGAGTACATGGAGCATACTTCTGCTGCACACATCAGTTATAATAAAAAAATAACTAATAATGTGACACATCTAAATTAAGTTTAACATGATTTAAAAACAAGTAAAAGACAAAAAGTATATAAATAATAACAAATATGCCATATTTTATTGCCAAAATAATATTTTACTTTCATATTTTATTTGTAGCTCTATGATTATAAATTATTTATTTTCATATTTTAGGCCAAGATTTGAAGAAAACTTAAAACCAGAATATTCTTTAAGGGTATTCTTGTTTAAAATACTCATATATACTAAATGAAAAAATATTTTTCATATCATATTTGGCTAACTAGGGCGAAAAGAATTCGATTTGATTGTTTAAATCCACACATTGTACGGTCTTTTTTTACTGGATTCAGTAAATTATATATATATATATATATATATATGCAAATAAATAAATAAAATAGTGCTACGTACGTGCACAAACAAAGACGTGCAATTTGCTATTATTAAACTTTATATATCCCAGAAATTATATGGTGTCAAAAATTTTATTAAGCCACGACAGTCAGTAAACGTGCTTGAAATAGTCAATAAAAAATGGACTTTCTAATCCAAATTTGGTTGGCGTTTACGCGTTCTAGTTCTATTTATTTGTTGATATTGATTCATGGAAAAGTGACGTAATTTTAGTCAACCTCGCTTGACGTTAGCATCAATTATGGTGTTGATAATTGGAATAAATTCACAACACTACAAGGGGCAAAGTATAATAACATATTACTTAAAAGGTTAATTATATTTAAAACCTATCTAAAAATGCAAAATTACGTTTTAAATGAGAATATTAAATAAAAGGTCAAATCGAAAATTTATATAAATTTTTTTGCTAAAATCAACATTTTTCGTTTAAATCCTAATGAAACGGATCAGGTATAAACGGTGATTTTTCGAAAAGAGTGTGAGTGGTTTTGAAACTTTTTTGAAGGAAAGTGTAATTTCATATTTTTAAAGGAAATTAAGTATAATTAACCCTATTATGTAATTAAAATACTTTTAGAAAGATTGAATGAGCTCAAGGCATATATGTTAGTTTCAGTGCTTAATTAAGCATTAATTTTTGAAATTTCACGTACTATTAGCTATCTATTTTCTTCCACGATGAAACCAAGAAATTCAAGAACTTGAAACATTAATATAAAAATATTAAAGAACCAACAAAAAGCTATTTTGGTCAATTTTATTGATGGTTTTAAGTTCTCCATGTTCCAAGAAGAAGCATAAGTTGACTTTAGTCAACACAATTTGTACTGTCGCATTAGAAAAACCTGGTAAGTACATCTTGGGCACGTGTTTTTTTTTTACATAAAATGTAATTAGGTAATCATTTTTGTACGCGGACCGACAGGATAAAGAACATCATTGATGATCAAGCCTTTTTGCTGCAATTTGTTGAAACAAAATATTGTAATATGCAAGTTGAATAATTAAATGGTTGTTCGGAGGATTGAACACCTAAATGGAATTGTATTATATATTTGCTATGGCCATCATAATTATTCTACATCTAAAACATTAGGCATAATTACACCAGCCCTCCCTTAAAATGTGGTGTAATTATACATAAACCTTTCATAATTTAAAAAATTATATTTAGTACTCCTGAGATTGCTTCTGTCTAACAAATTAGTTCCTCAATTAGTCAAAATTCACTAAATTTACTGACGTTAAAAAAAGAAATGGTTGAAAATTCATTTTTGCCTCTGATTAATTTATTGCTGACTTATTACAGGCTAAAGAAACTTCTTACGATCAAACTATCCTTATACATCGTCACATAATAATGCATGTGAAGAGGTAATCTTCACTCTTACAAGGGTAGTTTAGTTAGAAAAAATATGTTTGGCTTGGAATAAGTTAGTACCAAAGTAAATCGATGGTAAATATCGATTTTTATTTAGTTTTTTTTTTTTGTTAATAACAACAAACTCGGTGAATTTTGACTAATGGAGGATGTATTTGATAGACGAAAAGATATATCAGGCGTACAAGATGTAATTCTTTTCAAATATAATGGGTTTACATATAATTACACCAAATTTTAGGAGAAGATAGTGTAATTATCCCAAAAAATTATTATATAAATTTAATTTGGACAAGAATTTCTTTTGTTTGCTAATTCCAAGTGGTAAGTCTCCCAAAATTCTCTCTTTATATATTTTATTTGCTTGTCATTAATTTCTTAGAGTATCACCAAAGACTTAATAGATTTGAGGTGTGTAAATAAGTAGGTTGCTTTGGTAGCGATCTACCAAATTAAGCAAGAGTGGCATGCTCGTGGTTCACTAGAAAAAAAAAAAAAGACTATTGCCTACATTTTTAATAATTTATGGATAAAAATCGTGATAAATAAATATTATTAACTACGGCTAAATAAAAATCGATGTAAAAACTAGTTTTTCCACCATGAACAACTCATTTGCCACAGCTAAGAGCCGTGGTAAAAATATTCGCCATGGCTTTTAGCCACCTTCGCAAAATCCACGATTGACAACCGTTGCGTGGTCATGGTCAATCACTATTTGCTACAGTTATTTAGTATTAACCATAGTAATCTGCCATATGATGTATATAATAGTAATTATAATTTATTTACAAGGGTATAAGAGTAATTTTCTGTGTAAACCACATGATAAATATATGCACTATATCTCACCATAAAATAACCAAATCACTATAAATACAAGATATATTATTTTTTAAGTGGAGGTTACTATTCATTGATTTGACAACTCATATAATATTTCTCTCTCTAAAGACTTGAGGTGCAATTGTGTCGAGGCAATCTTCCCGATTAATCCTTCATTAAACACCACAACCACATCACCATAGTTAAATATCAAATTGCTTATAGTCATTTGAACGCCAATCGGAGCAAGGTTCATCATGGTAATCATCTCAAGTATGTCGTACGCTCGTGTTAATGGTCTTGCTGATGAAGAAAAGACACGTTCATGATCCTGTGGGCTAAAGACTTGTAGACAAGCTAGATCCAAGTATATGGACCAACATACTTCCACTGCGCGCATCAGTTATAGTAAAATGCTAACCAGTAATGTGATACATATACAAAAATTAAGTTTAACATAATTTAAAAACTAGTAAAAACACAAATTATATAAATACATAAATACTCGAGAAAATTGCAATTTTGATCCCAAAGTATATGGTGATTTACAATATTAGTCTCATACTTCCTGACATAACCAATATTAGTCTCACACTTTAGGAAAACATTGCAAAGTTAGTCCTACTGTAAAAAATTGCAACTTTTGGTACTAACTATGCAACATTTTGGACAAACTTTGGGACTAATTTTGCAACTTTTTGCTAAAATGTGGGACTAATTTCAAAATATTTTCCTAAAGTGTGGGACTAATATTGCTATGGTGGGACTAACTTTGCAACGTTTTCCTAAAGTATGAGACTAATGTTGACTATTTCAAAAAGTATGGGAGTAATATTGAAAATTTTCCTACATTTTGGGACCAAAATTATAATTTTCTCTAAATACTCTTTGTCCTTTATAACGTACCCTCTAAAGTTATTTCTAATTACATGAACACTTATTATCCTTCATAAAATTACACGTACACCTCTTTAGGTGACATTAGTGCAATATATTTAGGGGTTGTTTATGTAAAGTTTCGTCACTAAATGGGGAATATGCTTGTAATTAGAACTACAACTTCAAAATATATTGTATATGTAATTTTGAAAATGATAAAGTGTTTGTGTAATTAGATTTAGCCAACCTTAGGAATTTCTATGTAATTTACCCTAATCTATATATATATATAGAGAGAGAGAGATGCAAATAAATAAAAATATAGTACTACACGTACATGCACAAACAAACACCTGCAATTTGCTTTTACTAAACTTTATATATCTTAGAAATTATATGGTGTCTCATTCGGGTCGGGATACTCGATCTTTAGAGTTAGTCTAGGGTCACTTCAATGTTCTCCAACGAGTTTGATCCAGCAACTCGTTCCAGACAGTGAGGTCCCTGAGAAGAGAGCAAACGTGATTCTAGCCGGAATGGTCCCTGGCGAAAATCCTCCGATACTTAAGTCAGAGAGTGCTCGAGATAGAAAAAATTGATCAAGAATAGTTTAGCTGTAATAAATGCACATACCTATAATAAATGAGAATATCGGCTATTTATAGGACCATGTGTACGGATTTATCCGGTTCACGTGGCATAATCTTGATGATTTCCCACTGGTAGATCGACGGCCTCTTAGGGGTCCGCATTTCCGGGTCTATGGTCTCGATCCGACCCGACTGAAAAGTGCACGGATCCTGGGGCACTAGCGTGATTTTGTATCTTTTGAGGGTATTTTCGGAATAGGGTAACCCCCATCAGCGTCAAAAATTTTATCAAGCCTCGACAGTCAATAAACGTGCTATGTTCAATAATATTGAATGAAATTACACTTTCTAATCCAAATTTGGTTGGCGTTTACGCGTTCTAGCTATATACATATATATATATTGATATTAACATTACTTCCTTTCCTTTTCAAGGAAAAAGTGACGTAATTTTAGTGAACCCTACTTGACGTTAGCATATGGTTTTGATAATTGGAGAATAAATATACACTGCAAGGGGCAAAGTATAATAACATATATTTAATTAAAATACTTCTAGAATTTTTGACTGAGCTCAAGACATGTTAGTTTCACTGCTTAATTAAGCATTAATTATTGAAATTTCACGTACTCTTAGCTATCTCTTTTCTTCTACGATGAAACCAAGAAATTCAAGAACTTGAAACTCATCAATTCAACACCAAATAACTGCATTTCATACTTAGGAGAGGAATTTGTGATGATTTTTCTGTTGAAAAGTTGAATTTGTGTTCCCACAATATCTACAAATAGAACACCAAAAATCAAGTACAATTATAAAAAATAAATCATTAAAGAAATAAATTGCATAGACATATATGTGTTATAGATAGTTGTATTATATAATAGAAAGAGAAATGATTGACTTTCGGGAGTCACGATGATGTAGGATAACTAAATTAAAATTTATTAGATAATTGGGACAATGTATTTTATGTAATGATGATCCTTTATTAGATAGATTTTTCAACGGATATGCCGATGATAAGTCCATTTATTTGGAACAATCGTCGGCAACTTTCGGACGTCTTTCCATCGGTAGTGTCATCTCAGATGCTGTCAGAAAGTGAGATCCGTTTTTGCAATGGCCAGTGTCACAAAATCAGTCTAGCTACAATAGTTGATCTATTTCTGACGGTTGTCCATTGCTAAATTTGTCCAAATATTTTTTTTTCTCATAGAAGATTTTTTCTGATGGCTTTCATCGCTAAACCCGTCAAAAGTTTTCTTTGTATTTTAAAAGATATATTTTTTATTTGTTTTAATCTTAATTATTTGTAATATTCTATTAAACTTAAAAATGGAGATAATTATTTTCAGAAAAATAAATTATAATTAAGAATTAAAAACTGTACGTTTTACAATTCATATTAAAAATAAAAATAAGAAATCCTAATCTAATGGATCGCCGTCATGCTCGTCGACAGGAGGCTATGTCTCAACATCCTATCTGATGTGAGCTAAAAGAGCTCAATCGGGTGGATTTACTTGGGTTCAATAGAGTGGGCTTCGATTTCTGCAAGTTGAGAAAATGGACCTGCCAATAAGCATTAGCACTCCAACGCTCAAGTCAGAGTAATTATGGAAGAATAAACTTGAATGAAATAAGAAAATAATAACTCGTGTAAAGTGAGCATAAAGCGTGCTTGTGCAAATTAAAAGAAGAATTCGAGAGCTTAGAGTGTAGAAAAAGACGTTAGTGAATCAGCCAAGGGGGCTGTTATTTATAGAGGAGGTTCCTTGAGTAAGAAGGACTCTTGAGGGTTTTGGACGCTCGGAGGGTTACTTACCGACCTTCCCAGAGTCCTACAGAACATGGCCTCCTAAAAGGTAAGAGGTGGTTGAGGGGATCTTGCACGGATATGGATAGGGCTGGATAACCCTTATCCAAACTTCTCAGCGAGGCCGAACCTCCATTTATGGACTTTCCGTTCAGGGGCTTGGTTGGGCCTTCGCTCCTTGTTTGGGCTTGGTATGGAATTTCTCTGGAAAGGGGGGGAGATGACCTGCTCCTTCTCCTTGGCTGGATCAGGATTTCCTTGCCGTATCCGAGAGATAGTTGGGCCTTTGTATTGGGCTTTTGTGTCTCCTTTGGATCTCCAGTGGACCTTCTTCAACTAGGCTTTGTGGTTGGGCCAAACGATTTAGTGTATACCATTGTCAACGATTTCACTCTAGTCTCCAATAACACTTCAAACTCAAGCTGAACTTTGAACTCAATATAAGGACATTCTTTTTTCAAACAACTTCCAATATGAGACAAGTTAAGAGTTATTTTAACTCTTACAACCCCAACACACACACATATATATATATATATATTCACTTATCAAAACTCAACTACATCCCTCGTTCTTCCAATGTGCGACAAATGCTACTTCTCACTTTCAATCTAATATATGGATTAACCTTTCAATTGGGACCAACTAATTAGATAAATTTGTTGTTACAATAATGCCAATTACAACAAATTATACGATTCAACATTCAAATAATTTTCCTAAAATGTGTTTTAAAATTCGAATAATTTTCATAAATGTCCCTTCTTCTGTCGCGGTTGTCACCCCTCTTCACCAGTCGGGCATCTTCTAAGTTCATATACTTCTTTGCTCGAGCTAGCAAGTCGTGAAAGTTAGTTGTAGGTTTCTTTGTCAAGGATTTGAAGAGAGGTCCTACTCAAAGTTCCTGTGTGAGGGCGCTAATCAACACCTCCTGGTGGGCAGTCAGGACCTCCAAGACGGCATTATTGAAGCGTTGGACATACGCCCTTGAGATCTCCTTTTCTTCCTATTTAACCCCAAAAAGGCTAAAAGTCTATCGGTATTTCTTGCTACTAGTGAACTAGTATAGGAAAAGAGAGCTAAATTCTGTAAAAGAATGTACTGATCCAACTAGAAGCTAGCCAAACCATTGTTGGGCAGAATCAGTTAGTGTAGTAAGATATACACAATATTTAATACCATAAGTATACCTATGCAGCACAACTTCATTTTTGAGCTTACGGATGTGCTCAGTAGAGTCGGTAGTGTCATTGTAAGCATACAGATGGAAAGGTGCCCTAAAGTGAGCAAGGAGATCTTCTACCATGATATTAATGCTGAAGGGAATATCTTGCTCCCCGTGCAGGGCTTCACTTCTTACCTCTTGTCGGAGTTCCACCATTGTGCAAAATCTTGAGAGGTTCCTTGTTGGTGATCTCATCCCTGGCGGGATCAGCAGGTGCAGGTTCGTCCTGCTAGAGCACAACAAGAATTGATCTATCAGCTCCTTGCGTCTTGGCCTTTCCTTATGAGAGAATGGTCATGCTCGGCTGGCTTGCTAGCTCAGAGGGTTGAGTGGATGGTCTCGACGATGAACTGTTGGAGTTGTTCATAGAAGAGCGGGTTAGAGGCAGTAGGTAGAGCTGTCGGGTCAAAACCTGGAGTGGTGGCATTGAGTCCCCCAGTGCTTGCTCGAGAGGTGGAACAAATAGAATTTACTGCTCCAGGAAGGGGGGAAGTGTTTCCCATCGTCACCTCAATCGTTGGAGCTGGCCATTTCTCACGTCTATAGCTCAAGTGTTCCTATAGACAGTGTCAATGATGCGTACCGGGTTCCAGCAGCACCACAATGGTTGAAGGATCTTCCATGAAACCCTAAAATTAAAGGAAGATTAACCTGCAAAACAGGGGTTAGTACTCCAATGCTTAAGCCATTAATGGTTTTACTGAATGAATAAAGAGAAAACTTGAAATAATGTGAGAATAATGGTTGAATATGAAAATAAAGTGACGAAATTCATGTGGAGTGCAAAAGTGAGCTTAAAAATAGCTTAAACCGAGAGAGACTGAGAGTGAGAGTGTTTGAGACTTCATTACTAAAATGGTTGCACAAAGCTTCAATCGATAAGGAGTCGTAGAGCAAGATCCTGGAAGTAGTTAAGGCAAACCATACAACGCTAGAAAGTTGCACACGTTAGCTAATAATAAGAAAAAAAAGGTTCAAGATTTGGACTTTCTAGACAAAGATATGACATGGATCGAGTCTTGCTTAGTCAACCCAAGAATCCATTTAACTGCTGTTTGGGGAGTTGATTTCAACCAATATGCGGAATTAATTGGAGATTTTTTAGTATGACGTGTCTTATGGTATCAGAAATATGTGTGGCATGTCGTCCTTGCTGTATGTTGGATCGTCTTGTAGGACCAGCCTTGTTTCTTGGGCCTGCCATGTTGGAAAGAACAAACATACTATGGGCTTAATACCTTACTTATGGGCCAGCAGGACCTGGCCTGCTAGGCTGCTCATAGGGGGGCCCACTTTCCTATTTTTGGATTTTGAGAAAAAATATTTAAGGGGCATTATATATATTTATAATTAATAATTAATTAGAAGAATATTGGAAAGTATGACAAGAATTTTGAGGGGTAAAAATGTTCTTTTCTCTGATAATGCTTTATTGAAAAAAATGCAAGTGCCCCACTTATGATGTGGAAATGCGCTAAAATACCCCTTGTCAACTCCTAAGGCAATGGTGTAGGAATGCACACCGCCCCTTGTGCAATTTTACACGGTTCATTAACAATTAAGTATTGTTTCATACATAAAGACACGATATAACAATATCTATAGACGTGTAAAATGTAGTAACTTTATAATAATAATTTTTTTTATAATTTTTTTTTCACCTCCTTCCACAACCCTTGCCCACCTCCTCCGCCTCCTCCTCCCACAGTGCCGGCCTCACATCGCTGCCTTCCTCTCCCTCCCCTCCATCCCGCGCCGCCTCCTCCCTCCCATCCCCTCCCACTCCCGACCTCATGTATAGGTGCAGCTGCCCCCACCCCCTCCCCGCCCCGCCCTTCACTCTCTCTCTCTCTCTATATATATATATATTAATTGTATATATATAATATTATATATATTCATCAATTTTCAATTTAAAAAAATCTAAATTCCATTGATCTACTAATTATATTTTAACCTTAAATTTAATTAAGATCCAATAATTTTTAAATATGATTATAAATATAATTATATAATTTAAAATCTAAAATAGTGCATATAGTACACAAGTCTTGTACACAGTGTTATTTTGTATATTTTTTAAAAAAATTATTCACTTTATTTATTTTGGTACAAAGATTCTTTTAACATTTTGTCACATGATAGAGGTAAATTGCTTTTAACCCATGCTTTAGGTCATAAATTCTCGAGGTTCCATGAAGGAGAAGAAGTTGACTTTCGTCAACTCCTATGTTTTGTCCCATGAGCGAACCTGCTAATTAAGCACACGTTTCCCTCGTTTGTCAAACAAAGCACATTTTTATAATGGAAGTATATGATTGACAACACGTTAATGATAATGCGGACATGACAACGAATACAACATAAGTATGATAAAGGTTGGAAGTTTCCTCAACACAACCTGGAAAATGGTATTAAACTATCGGTCATCGGATTTTTTATTCATATAATAAATAATTTTTTATAGTTTCAAATATTTTATAAATAAAAATAAAATATATGAAAAATCATATTATATTTATATTAACATAATAATGAAAGATAGTTTTCACTCACAGGTGATTCGTGACACCACTGCACCAATATTTTGGTTATGTTGATAATACTCATAAGTTGGTTTTCTTTTATTTTTTTTGAAACTAGCTGTCGTCACACACCGTTCTTGCGTGCATATAATAAATAAGTTTTTATGCTTTAAAATATATTATAAATAAGAGTAAAATATATAAACTAACACATCACATTAAAAAAAAAAGAAGGAAAAGAAGAAAAAATTAATTTATCAATTAATATAAAATTTGAAAACTTAAATAAAGTAGTTATTTTATCAGTTAAGGGTTATTTTTGGCATTACAAAAAAATAATGCAGCAGTGTCATTAATCGCCATTAGTGAGTAAAAAAGGGGTTTCTTTTATATAATAGTATAGATGATGTGTTGGTTTATATATTTTATTTTTATTTATAATATATTTTAGAAAATGAGAGATTCATTATTATATGCACACATAAACGACGTGCCACGATGGCTAATTAGAAAAAATAAAAGATAAGTAAACCAACTGAAGGGTATTATCGGCATACAAAATAATTGGTGCAATGGTGTCACAAACCATAATTTGTGTGTGAAAATATCTTCTTTTTTTTTTTTTTATAATAGTATTGACTAATCAACGCTTTTTTCTTTCTTTTGAAGGACGGTCGGAATTTGTTCTCCAATTTTTTCAAGTGATTTAAATTTGTGACCTGTTTTTTATACAAAACTAATCGTCGTGGCACGCTGCTTATATACATGCTGCTTTTACATGTATATAATAAATAATATTCACGTTTAAAAAAAGAAAGAAAGAAAAATTAATTTATATATCAATTAATATAAAATTTAGAAAATTGAATAAAGTAGTTATCTTAACAGTTGAAAGTTATTTTTTGAATTACAAAAAATTGATGCGATAGTGTCATTAACCGCTATTTGCATAAAGAGAATTTTTTTTTTCTTTTTATAATACTAGCCGTTGTGGCACGCCGTCCCTGCGTGCATATTAAATAATATTACACGCTTTAAAATTATTGTAATAAGAAAAAATATATATATATATATACTATTATATAAAGCAAATCATGTTTTTACTAATAAATGGCGGTTACTTACACCGCAACACCAAATTTTAAAATTACCAAAAATATCTTTATGTATCTATCTATCTATACTAACTAGCTGTTGTGGCACGTTGTTCCTGCGTGCATATAATATATTATTATTATAAACAAGAACAAAATATAAACCATTACATCACATTAAAAATATAAAAGAAAGAAAGAAAAACTAATTTATCAATTAGCACTACAAGAAATATAACATTTAACCATGGCTAATTGACTTGGTTAATACTAAATAGCCGTAGCAAATAATCATTGACCATGGCCACGCAGCGGTTGTCTGCCATGATTTTTGCGAGGGTGGCTAAAACATTTGTCACGGCTAAAAGCCATGACGAATGTTTTTACCACGGCTTTTAGCCGTTGCAAATAAGTTTTTCATGGTAAAAAAGCTAGATTTTACATTGATTTTTATTTAACTGTAGTTAATAATAGTTATTCATGATGATTTTTTAGCCATAGTTATTAAAAATATAGCCAATAGTGATTTTTTTCTAGTGTAGTAAAACTTTGGAAGTTAATAAGTTGGTTACATTATCGGTTGAAGGGCATTTGTGACCTCACAAAAAATGGTGCAACAGTGTAATTAACCGTCATTTGTGAGTGTGGAGGAAGTTTTCTTTATATAATAGTATAGATATAAAAAGAAAAGGCTTTTTTAACTCACAAATGGCGGTAAATGACACCGTGACACAAATTTTTTACTTATGCCAATAATACACCTGAGGTAGCTTTTCTTTTCTTTTCTTTCTTTTTTTTTAAGTGCATTGTGTTGGTTTATATATATAATTTTCTTTTCTGTATTAATATAAAAAGAAAAGGCCTTTTCAACTCACAAATGGCAGTTAATGACGCCGCGACACTACTTTTTTTGTTATGGCGATGATACCCTTAAGGTAGTTTTCTTTCTTTCTCTTCTTTTTTTTTTTTTTTTCAAATGCATTGTGTTGGTTTATACATATAATTTCTTTATTACAATAAATTTAAAACGTATAATATTATTTAGGGATAATTATATTTATACCCCCTCACCTATTGTTCATTTACACAAACCACCCCTGCCTTTTAAAAAATTACAGAAACCACCCCTGACAGCCTTTAAAACCCAAAAATATCCCTATTGAATTGGTCAAATTTTAATATAAATTTTAGTGGACAAAAATGCCCTTAGGGGTGTTTCTGTAATTACCAAAAGGTAGAGGGGTGTTAATGTAATATTTATGATGATGAGTAATATGACTCCATATATTTTTTCATTATTTATATCAAACTTAAATTTAAATTTAAATTATTTTATCAATTTTTTAATTGAATCTCTATATAAAATTACAGTTTCTAATAATTGAAATATTAAATTATTCAATTAATATATATTTCTAAAATTAGTTACTAGATTATAAGTTTAAATTAAAAAAATATCATACTTGAATAAATTATTTGAAATTATTAAAATTAAAAAAATATTTATCCTCTATTTTTATTTATAACTAAATTTTATTAAAATTAATATATTATAATTTAAAATAATTTATGAATTTTTATAAATCATATCAAAATTAGTAAAATAAATACTTTATTTATTAAAAAGATATTTTAATTCTTTTTAAATTATCCCTCACCCCGTCGCCGTGCTTGCGCCCTCCTCGCCGCCTTGTAACTAACTTTTACAATTTAAATGTATAGCCTAATAACTAACTTTTTGTATTATATTAATTGAATAATTTAATATTTCAAGTATTAAAACGTGTAATATATGTAAAGATTCAATAAAAATAGTTAATAAAATGATTTAAACTTAAATTTAAGTTTGATATAATTTATTAATTTTAGTTATAAATAAAATAGAGGATAAATAATTTTTTAATTTTAAAAATCTAAAATATTTATACAAGTGTGATGACTATAATTTAAATGTACAACATAGTAACTAACTTTATAAATATATATTAATTGAATAATTTAATATTTCAATTATTAAAATCTGTAATTTCATATAGAGATTAAATTAAAAAAAGTTAATAAAATAATTTAAATTTAAATTTAAATTTGATATAGATAATAAAAAAAAATATATGGGGTCATATTACTCATCCTCATAGACATTACATTAACACCCCCTCTACCTTTTGATAATTACAGAAACACCCCTAAGGGCATTTTTGTCCTTCAAAATTTATAGTAAAGTTTGACCAAATCAATAGGGGTATTTTTGGATTTTAAAGGCTGTCAGGGGTGGTTTCTGTAATTTTTCAAAAGGCAGGGGTGGTTTGTGTAAATGGACAATAGGTGAGGGGGTGTAAATGTAATTATCCCTATTATTTATATGCACGCAGAGACGGCGTGTCATGACGGCTAGTATATATATATATATATATATATATAAACCAACACATTGCATTAAAAAAAAAAGAAGAAAAGAAAATAAAAGAAAACTACATTAAGGGTATTATCGGCATAAGCAAAAAATTGGTGTTGTGGTATCATTAATCATCATATGTGAGTGAGAAAGACCTTTCCTTTTTATATTAACTAGTCGTCGTGGCACGTCGTTCCTGCGTGCATATAAAATAATATTGCATATTTTAAAATGATTATAAATTAAAAAAAATACATATTAATCAACAGATTGCATTTAAAAAAAAAGAAATAAAGAAATAAAGAAGAGAAATAAAAACTAATTTAGGGGTATTATCGATATAACTAAAAAATTGGTGTTGCGGTGTAAGTAACTGTCATTTATTAGTAAAAATAGAGTTTGCTTTATATAATAGTTATAGATATAAATTATAAATTATAGATATAAATATAGTTAAAGTACCATAATTGGGCCACTTGACTGTTTCTGATTAAACTATTCATTAACGATTGATTTTGGCAATATATAGTTTGTTTTAATTTGTTTTAGTTGAACCTACGAGCTCCTGATCATGGGCCCTAATTTCACCAATTATACTAGGTCTAACGATTTACCCATTTCGATATTTTTTCAAATGAACTCTCATACGCGAAATCCGTTTAAAATGTGTTTTCAACCGAATTCTATATTACGATTGGGAATTATTTTCTTGAGTATGTATATGTATCACTATCTTCTTTTTGTCTTGAATTCATACCTATAAGCGTGTTGATTAGTACAACTTACTAATTTGATAAACTAGACGAATGATTAGTTGGTTAATTATAACAAAAATAGCATTCTAAATATAACAAATGCACGGATTCTAAACTCTTTATAGTAATATCAAAAATTTCAAAAATAGAAAAATACGTTAGTTAAAAATTCATAAAGTTTGACCATATATATATACACCCTACAATAAAAACTAATATTAGTAACAAAATATCAAATAATAATTTTAAATTATTACTAAAAATATATGTTAAGTCATAACAATATATAGTTTGTCAGTATATAATTATTAATGATAAAAATTACATATAAAGTTAATGCTATAAATTATTAGTTAGACGTACAGTGACAACGCAGCAAGTACACCACAATATAATTACAACAATTATCTATTGTCATTATATCCACACTACATCTTTTCTTTAGTGACAATTTTTTTTAAATGGCTAAATGCCGAACACCTACAATTATAAGATACCAAAATTGCAATACAACGTGATACTTTTTGTACAACTTTCTGTCACCAGCTAATTAATCATTGCTAATTACAAATTTTACAAAATAATAGGCCCTATTAAAGCCGTAAAATTTATTATTATGATAAGATAAAGATTTTGTCACTATAAATATAATTAATTAGTGATAATATTAAAAATTTGTCTTTTAATTTCTATTGTTATTAATCTTCTTTAGGGACAATTATATATATTTATAGGAACAATTATTGTTTTAAGTTTTAGTCCTGTAACTATGACCTTTATTATGAAGTTCCTTAAATTTCAAAATTGATGAAAAATAGTCCTTCGATGGGTCGGGATTTCAGTTTTGGACAGAAAATCACATGACAGGCCAGTTGGACATTTTTTTGGACTTTTAGTCCTATATGAATTTAAACATGAGTTGAAAGATATGTTGGATATATTTCTTTTTTGAGGGAAAAAGATTTAATAAACTTTGAATTATATTATATGTATAATTATAACTTATAAAAAAAAAATTTATTTTAAAAAATAACCCCTTAGCCCCACCCACCCTCACCCTGCCCCCAGACCCTCGTTGCCCCAGTTGCCTACCCTCACCCACCCCCGGGCGTCCCCATCTGGGCGATGTAAGTCACCCAGACCAAAAATAAATCTAAGTGACAAAGACGTTGTCGCCCTTCGCTACGGTAGGCGACGACAATTGCCCAAACTGAAACACATTGATGTTGTTCAGAGGTAAGAAGGGCGCAATACCAACCCCTACTCTGGGGATGGACAGTGTCGTGTCGCTAGCAATTTTAAAAAAATAACTTTTAATGAAATTAATTAAAAGAAAATTAAGAAAAAGTTAAGTTTCAAAAAGTAAGTTAAAAAATATTTGAAAAAGTTAAGAAAAATAATTTACCTTTTTCTTAATTTAATAAATAATATAAAAAAGTATGCATATTATTTATAGTAAATAATATAAGTTATTATAATATATTTAGACAAATAATTATTCAAATTAATTAATAAAATATATTTTTATAATTAATTAATATTTAGTCATATAGATATAATTTTAAAAAATGAATTTAGTTATTAATTTAATTTAAGTTTTTAATATAAATTATAAATTTTAAAAAATTTATATACTTTTTTTTTGAAATTTTGATATTTAAATAATAGCCAGTCAACATTAGTGACCACGTTTCATGACACGTGGTTGTACACGTATATATGCTGCCGAAAACTCAACTAACTAATTGCCACGCGCTCAATTTCAGGTTGATTTTCAAAATCTCATCGAAAAATTGCGTACGAAATCTTAATTCGGACTAGATTTAATCAAGTTTGAAATTTAAATGACTTAATAAAAAAATGACATAGTTATAGGACTAAAAAAATAATTTTCCCTACGTTTATACCTCCTGACCCATGATCTATTTATACAAATCATCCCTGTCTTTTGAGAATTACACATATACCCACCGAAATCATCAACACCATTTACACAAATCACCCATATTTTTTAAAAAGTTACACATATATTCCCCAAAAACATTAATAATACACAACTACCCCTAATTTTTTACTATAATAGGAGATTTTTATAATCATGCAAAAATAAAGATGATTTATATAAACAGATCACATATCAAAAGGTATAAACATAAATTTTTTTTTTCGTTTATCCAAATATATACATTAAATTTTTTTATAGATATTTTAATTTGAAGATTAAATTAATCAAGGGGTTCACATCTACAAAGTCTATATTATCTATTAGTAGGTATTTGGTGCAGCATTTTTTTTTCTGTATTTAAGTATGTGTGAATGATTGACAGTACTCTCAAGCTTGTCTTGGATCATTGTATTAGTAAGGAATGCTATTAATTTATAGACTCAAATTGCTATTAATTTATATATATTTATGTATATATTTCATGTTGGGATTAAACGTAACGTTCAAACTTGCATACCTTGACATTGATTCCACGTGCCTCACAATCAAAAGTCAATGAAAGAAATTCCTTGTCCAAAAGTGTGAACACCCTCATTTGTTTACACGTTTTGTTGTCGTCTTTTGATGCTTCATATATTAATTTGTTTTGTCCATAATGCTGACGTTGCTTCCTTCAATATTAATTGACGTCAGCAACAATTATGGTATTATATATAAAGTTCATTCTTTTTGGGATATGTTTTCCCTTCCACGATAAAAAAAAAATTTAACATTTAATTATAGCTAATTATCATAATTAAAATTATACAATAGTAGTAAATAGTCATTTACTATAATCACATAATAGTTGTTGGTAGTTTTTGCAAAGGTGGCTAAAATGGCTAAAATTTGTCATGACTAAAAATTATTTTAAAAACATTTAGCATGCCTAAAAACCATGACAAAAATAATTTTTATGGTGGATAATATAAGTTTTTACAACTGTTTTTATTTAACAATAATTAATAGTATTTATTTATCTTAGTTTGAGTTTATAGCCAATATAATTGTTATTAATAGTAAATTTTTTTCTAGTGTGATTAATTTTATAGAATGATTCTTAAAAAAGGGCATTCATCAAATTATGTTGTTTCCCTAACTTTATGCACTTTTGTTGCAAGAAACGTGACATTTAATCATAATTAATTATTATGATTAAAAATAAATAGTAGTAAATAATTCTTAATCATGATCAGACAATGTTTGTTAACTGTGATTTAATTTTGCGAGTGTGATTATTTTTCATGGCTAAGAGTCATAAAAAAAATATTTTTATCATGGTGGATAAACTAAGTTCTTGCATCGATTCTATTTAACCATGATTAGTTATTTACCACAACTTTAAATTCATAACCATTCAAATATTAGCAATAGTAAATTTAGTGTTTCATGCAGAAAATATTACATATATGTGTTCTCTCTCTTTCATATTACAAATTCTTCGGAGAATACGAATTGCTAATACCAATATATTTGTTTAGATCAAATACAAACAATAATTGCATCATGACATTAAAATATCATCAAATCTTTTGATATCTATCAAAATATAGATAAAAGTAAATTTCACACCCTGCCCGGAAGAAAGCCATTGGAAAAGGACTTTAATAGTTTTATAAGATGAGTTTACACTGGATAGATTTTGTTACTTTATTTTTTTATCATTTACTTTATTTGTTTCTTGCATTGACTTATCAATTGCTTATCTTGGCCAAGTCTACATGTTCATTGCACTTGCTAGATTCTGCTTGATAAATGAAAACAAAGATAGATTACGACCACACTCTCTAGTATTTAATTTAAATTAAAAACATATTCATGTTAAATAAAAAAAATTATAATTACTTCTATTGAAAATTTACAAAATATTACCAATTCGATCGAAAAGTATAGAAGTACTTACATTCCCTTGCTATTTTCTTACATGAAAAAAGAGATGCATTATATTTTGACCTATTGTGCATTATAAATGTTTGAATGAAGAAACCAAAATAAAGAATGAAAAGAAATCTAACAATTTCCCAATAATTCTGAAAAGATAATGGGTACATGACTTGCACATAGTTTTTTCTTTAATTTCCTAATAAAAGTTGACAGGAGACTGATACGAGACTTTTTCCAAGTTATGAGATTATTTTCAAGAATCACGTACACTACAAGAAAATATACTACAAGAAAAACGCTCAATAACAACGAAAAAAATTCAGCGCCAACGAGCTAATTAGCAAAGTAAAATTGTTGTTACTAATGCATTATTTAATACAAGAAATTTACTTGTTAATGAGTTTAACAACGAAAATTTACTTGCTAACAAATTTAGCAAGGAAATGTTTAAAATATATATTAAGTAGTGTACATTAGCAACGAGAATTTTACTTACTAATTAGTTCGACGCTGATTTCAGCAACAAATTTTTTTTGTTGCTATTAAGTTATTTTCTTGTAGTGATAGGTTAATAGCAATGAAAAAATCTGTTGCTGAAATCAGCGTTGAAATAATTAGCAAGTAAAATTTTCGTTGCTAATCTACACTACTTCATATATATTTTAAACAATTCATTGCTAAATTTGTTAGCAAGTGAATTTTTGTTGCTAAATTCATTAGCTAGTAAATTTCTTCTATTAAATAATGCATTAGCAACAAAAATTTTGCTTGCTAATTAGCTTGACATTGATTTTATTTTGTTGCTATTTAGCGTTTTTCTTGTAGTGGTAAGCAATGAGATTGAAAATATACTCGACTTAAATTATGGGACAAAAAATGCTAGCTCTCGTATAAAGAGTCATTTTCGAGGGTGTATTTGGTTCGTGTAATTATGTTTGATAGGAAATTTAAATCTAATTAATATTATTTTTTGATTTCAAGAGGTGTTGCAAAGGTTGGTGGAGGAGAGTGCCTCCCAGTAGTCCACTGGGACGAAATGTGAGAAAAAGGTAATAATATGGGACAAAAAATGCGATTTTTCCTGTATCTAGTGTAGGTACATATATATTTTTAAGGTTTAAATTCATTTTTCCTCCTGTATTTTTTGTATTTTGACGTTTTAGTTATTTATCTTTTTAGAATATAAATAATTTTTGTGATTTTTTAATTTTTCGCGATTTAGGTCTTTTAGTTGCGGGATTTTCAAATGTTTTCGGAAAAAAGCTTGTGTCTCGCACGTGCTTTTTAAAGTTTGGGCCTTTTATTGCCATTGGTCCATTTCTGCCAGCATGAAAGCAAATTTCTGTCCGATATCTTTTGCATTTTGACGCTTTAGTCCTTCATCATTTTAGGGTAGCAAATAGGTCTTGTAACCTTTTAATTCTTCGCGATTTTGATCCACTAAATTGATAAATGAAAACAAAAGCCCCAAATTTAAAAAATACGTGCGGGGCACATTTTTTTCTAACAGCATTTACAAACTTAGGCATCTTAAAGACCTAAAATAGCAAAATATTAAAAAATTACAAAACTTATTTCTACCTTAAAATTATAAATAACTAAAATACCAAAATACAAAAAATATAGAACCAAAATTACATTTCATCCTATTTTTAAAGTCCATGTATCTCGTCCTCCCCAAAATGTTGCACGGTGTGGAAAAGTTGTGTGAGTCGTACTTGTCGTGGGGGCGGAAAATAATGAAAACTGACCCAAAAACGTTGATAAGAATTTAATTAGTCTACCTTCACACGCATAATCACACTACTGAAAGCTACTCTCCTGGAATGACGTCACTTGACTGAAGAAGTCTCCATGTTCCTTCTCATTCCTCAAAAGGTTCAAAACAATATATATTTGGAGCATGTTTCCTTTATACCCATTTTTAATTATAGTATATCTCTTTTCCTACGATGTTTCGTACGTTGACAGTTGAAGAGCGACCCCTTTGCTTTTTGTCTCTTTCTCTCTCTCTCTACTTGTCATATGTATATAACGAGTGAGCTTTGATGGTTGCTGAATTGCGCTAACTCTCTCCACACAGAAATTCAGAGAGAAGTCTTTCCAGGTCGAAAATGGTGAGGCCGCCTTATGTTGACAGCAATGGGCTGAAGAAAGGTGCTTGGAGTGACGATGAGGACAATAAGCTGAGGGCTTATGTTCAGAGATATGGCCACTGGAATTGGCGATTGCTGCCCAAGTATGCTGGTAAGTCTTGATTGGAGCTGAACAAGTTGCTAAAATGATCAATAAATACCTAGTAAGTTCAAATGGGACAATTCTTACTTGAACCAAACCAATCACATAGCAAGTGTGATACAATTGTTATATGATTGGTCACATTCCATAAATTGTATATCAATCAGATGACAAGTGTATGCATTTGTCATATAATTAGTTCAGATCTGGCCAAACCCAATTCGA
The DNA here is from genome assembly GCA_034509735.1 of Sesamum alatum. Taxonomy (NCBI): domain Eukaryota; kingdom Viridiplantae; phylum Streptophyta; class Magnoliopsida; order Lamiales; family Pedaliaceae; genus Sesamum; species Sesamum alatum. The sequence goes on along the minus strand of JACGWO010000001.1, from coordinate 23,626,485 downwards.
ACTACAATTTCCTGTTCAAATGGGCATATTTCTATAGAAGATAATGGAGATTATAGATAATATCTCTCTAATTTTGATGAATCTCAACTCTCAAGATGAAAACCCCCAAAGGGAAAACCCCTCTTTTGTTTTCTTTCAAATGATTGTTTTTGCTCAAATATGGGATATATAGCTTAACCTTTTTCCTTTCCTTTTATGGGATTTCTTGGAGCGAATTTTCCTTTTTCTTTTTTTTTTTTTGGTCAAAATGAAAACCCTAGTTAAAAGAAGGGAAAACCTGCAGATATCAAGTGAACTCTCTATAATTTGGATATCTTTAAGCAAATTCTCAGTAATATTGATTCATATAAGATCCCTCTTTTATATGTCAAAAGAGAGTGCAATTGTACTGGCTAACATCTAGAGTGTGTATATATGTTTTAGGTCTAGCAAGATGTGGGAAGAGTTGCAGACTGCGTTGGGTGAACTATTTGAAGCCCGGTGTCAAAAGAGGGAACTTCACCAAAGAGGAAGAGGATCTCGTCGTCAAACTGCACGCCCAACTCGGAAATAAGTAGGAACTGAAGCTCCTTGTCAATCTCATCAAACATCCGTAATATTAAATAATTCTCCTCTCTAATAACTTAAATTTTAGACGAGGTTGTCGTAAAAACGACAACCTAATATACATAGGATATAGGGTGAAAAGGGTTGGTCCAGAAACTAATTCTTGAATTGTTGTGATCAACTCAGGTGGTCAGCCATAGCAGCAAATTTGCCCGGAAGAACTGACAATGAAATCAAGAATTTCTGGCACACACGCATAGAGAAACGCCGCGACCGGAATCCAGCACCAAACAAGGTTAAAGGGCACACTGCTGATAAACCTTTAACCAAAGCCCAGACGTTGAATGAAGAAAAATCTTCTGCAGTTACCCTTTCCGAAACATTAAATCTAAACGAATCGGCTTCTTCAGATTCTCTCATAAACCTTCAAAATTCAACACTATCCTTTGATACCAACAGTAGCTCAGGTTCAGCAACAGAATCCCAAGTGGATTTCTGGGCCGATACATTTCTGGGAAATACAGATTACAGCCAAGAGGGTTGTTTCCAATCGCTGCCGGAGGAAGAGTTCCTTATCCATTCCGAATTATCAAGTTCCGGGTCGTCTTACGCCGCCAGTGCTTTCCAGTGGAATGCAGATGATGATCTTAGTATTATGTCGCCGAATTTCTGGGGTGGATCCTTTGTGTCGTATACTTCAAACTCTGAGAGTGAAACTAGTTACATTTCCCTACAGGAAATGGGAGGGTTTTATGATCCGTTCTTTGAGGTCTTTCATCATCGGCTACCATGAAATGAACTTGTTAAGACATGAAATAGATATATATTGGACAGTGTCTTTGTGTTTTTATATGATGTCTGCACCATAATTATATCAGATGCTAAACTTTTTGTGTATATATATATGTGAGTGTGATGTACTAGCTAAATAATTAACGAGTTTTGTTGTATCGTGGTTTTTATCTTATAACTTGTGTTGGCTACAATATAAGTAATAAATTAGTTTTTAAATTATAATTATTTATGAATTAGATAATTAAATTTTAACGTCTTTTGAGTTTTCAGAAATAATTTTATTAACTTTATTTGTTTCTTCTTCATTTTGCCCCCTTCTTCTCATTTCCCTTTTTATTTTCCCCATTTTTGTTCTTTTTTTCAAGTCCTTTTATGAATAATAAAATGTTATTTGTGTTGTGATTGATATTTTAATGTTAATTTAAAATAATAAATTAATTTAATAAGGTGGATGCAATTTAAAAGGTTAATTCATAAATTAGATTGTATGTGCATTTGTTCCACATAGAAAGTTCTTTGAAAAAAGAATTTTCTTATATTGATTTCAAAGTTCAACTTGTGTGTAAAGTGTTTTGAATATTAGAGTGAACTTTTGAAAGCACCGTACGTGCGGCGTCGCCACCCGCCCATCCCGGCTTCGGCTCCGAATGTTGGGGCGAATGTCTCAATATAAGTATATATGCAACAACAATACTATTTTTTTTTTATAAAAAAAAAATCAAATGTGCTATAGCAACAAAAACGTTTCTGGCAGCATATCTGATTGTGTTTCATATTCTTTGTTCCAAACGGTTAATTTGCAATCTGTTCTTTTTTTTTTTTCTCCAGTACGAAACTATAAATTGAATTTGTCCAAGTCTTGATTCCGATTTTTCTAAACGTTGCCTATACGTTCATTGTTTTTTTTTTAAAAACTGAAAACTATGAATATTATTAATTGAACTAAATTGAATACAATCCGTCATGTTACAACAATTACAACAATCATAATTTGATCAACAATATCACATAAGTTAAATCTAAACAACCTCTTATTATTACAATATACACAATCTTACTATACAGTAGATGAATCCTCCCACGTATTGGTGGAGTTTGAACCTATGACCTCTAAAATCATGGGACCTCAACCTTAATCATTGGACCAAGAGATCATTGGTACGTTCATTGTTATTTACTTAATAAGTTGTCAAATTTCCCCTCCAAAAACTCTCAATTCCTGTGAGCTTTTCCCTAACTTGACGGTCATGTGCAATGGCATGTATCTCCTGTTGTTAATTTTTCTAACGGCAAGATCATTTTAATTTTTTTTTCCCGATCAAACGTTGTTAGGTGGGAACAAAATGGAATTCAAAATGTTACAAGTTCAATTTATTGGGACTAACAAAATATTTTTGGATAATCACTAAAAAAAAATATGGGAATTGCAACGGGAATAGGAACGATTTTTTTAACTTTTGGAACGGTAAATAGATCACTGGACTCATTTGGGCTGGGATTAGAGACGGTTAAGGAACGGGAGGCTATCCATTGAAAGGAGAGACATTCCTAATAATTAAGAACGAAAACAGGGCGACTGTTCCAATTTCAGAACAGTTTTTGGTATACAACGGTTTTTACCGTTTCTAATTTTCTTTGTATGTATGAATTTATAATTTTTGTATTTAGAACATCTTATTAATGTTTGGAACGGTCATATCAAAAGTAAATCACGCGATTTGAAATGGTAATTAGAACACGGTTTGGAATTGTCAACATAAGTTGCAAATACATTTTTGCACTGATTCTGGAATACGTCCTGGAACTGTCAACTACAAAAGTTAGGAACGGTCATAGGAACACAATTAGACACGGTAACTGGGAACGGATTTTGTACTCGTATTTTGGAATACGACATTGGAGCGGTTTTTGGTATCGTATTTAGAACGAAAATCAAACCACGAAATCGTTAAATTTGAAATACATTTAGGAACGGTCTGTCCCTAATTTAGAGTTCGTTTTTATCCGCTTTTAGGAACGATTGTCACCTAATTTGGAATGATTGTTTATCCGGTGATAGGAATGGTCACTTCATTAAAACGGACAAATGTTGGAACGGTTTATATGCGCTCCCCAGCTGTCTAAATTACCGTTCCTAAATAATGAATTATTAATTTTTTTTATAGTAATAATTATTATCATAAAAATATATATTAAATAATTAATAATATTTTTGAATTTGGTTTTATAATTATTATTTAAATTTGAAAAAATGCATAATTTAGAAATAAAAATTATATTAAATAAAAATATTATTCAATTTAATTACAAAAATAAAATAAAAAAAAGTCCTAAATCTACTCCCCGTCCCCCTCGTCCTGGTCCATATCGTCAACGTCTGAAGGGGGGGGGGGGGGGGGGTTCTCCAGGAGGCCGTGACGGGCCGGCAACGGAGTTATTGGTCTGCAGGGTCTTCATCATACCCATCATATCCACCATCATCTCCTCCAGCCGGACTATGCAATCCTCCAAGTTTGACGCTGGTGGTGGCGGTGGCAGTGGTGATGGCGAGGTAACGGTCTGGCTGAGACCGTGGGCCTCAGAACCAAGACCGAATACCCGGCCCTTGTTCTTGCCCCCGACTGCAGCCAGCCACGACTTCTGCTCGGTTTGCGCCCCCGAGCCCTCTGATTCAGCCGGACGATCCCCAGAATTGGCCGTGGCCTGAGACTAGTGATCCTCCAGCAATTTTGGGAACGTCTCCTGCAAAAATAGTAAATTATTATTATTGTTATTTTCAAACATTAAAAAAAATAGATTAGAAAATTTAATTTCCAACTTACCACCACCTCCGCTGCCCTCGGCCACTCCAGCTGCCCTCGGCCTTCTTCTTGTAGCATCTGGAGAATAACTCCATCTGCTTCACTGGCCGACCGAGCTGCTCCTCCTTTAAAAAGAAATGGGAAACAATTATTACATTTTTAATTTAATAAAGATAAATACTTTAAATAAGATTAAAATATCTTACCATCCTCCGCTTGCGCATACCGACGGAGGCAAAATCCCCGCGGTACACAGTAGCGGATGCGGCTGGGTTGACGGACCGGTTGGCCTTGTTCTTGGCACACTCTTCCTTGAACTCCGAGCTATCCCAGTACAGCAGGAGCTGCCGCCAAAATTCATTCGCCAGTCAAAGAGGCTTCACCAGAGACTGTCTGGCGAGGACGAACTTCTTTCGGAGGAACTTCCCCGCCCAGATGTGGAAGATCTTGAACATGGACTCGTCTTTGCAGTCCCACCAGTACGTCATTTGTATTAAAAAAAAAAAAGAAAATATATACTCAGATTGCTGAAATATTTAACATAAAAATTTAATTGATACCATTTAACTGAAATTAATGTTACCTTCAAGCTCTCGAACCAGAAATGCTGGTGCTCTGGCGGCACCTGGCGCAAACAGCCCCAAGGGTGGGGATAGTGTCCTCGCACCACCGCGTTGATGCGCTCGTGTATCTTCCGATCCATCCTGAAATTATATAATAAGTAGTGTGACATAAAAATAATAATTTAATTTACAGAAAATTTTAAAAAAAATATACATATACCTCGCGTCGGCGAGTGTGATATACTGGAGCGCGGATGGTGGTGGTAGTGGTGGGGCAGGTGGGGGTGGTAGTGGTGGGGCAGCCCATGACGGGCCGGATCTACCGCCGGTGCGGGAGTGGATGCTCCGGCACCCTCCGCGACGGGTGCAGTGGTAGACGGATCGGGCTGCTGATCCGACGCGGGTGATGCAAGTGCCTGCTCTGCCGGTGGTGGTGGTGGTGGTCGGAACACTGCTTCCCCACCCTGGGAAGCAACACCGACGGGCGGTATGGCCAGTGAGCTGCGACCGCGGCCACGGCCACCTCCTCGAGGTGGGAAATCCCGATCAGACATGATCTATAATTTTTTTTTAAAAATATTAGTGGTATGAATTTTAACAAAATATAAGTATCAATTTATTTTTTAAGGGAGATATTTTCTAAATTTTTGAAAATTCTATACTAAGTCCCACAATTAATATAATAAATGGATACTAAATCCCAAAATTTTAAGCAATTTTCCCTATAATGTATACTAAATCATAAAATTCTTTTCTAAAATGTATACTAAATTTTACATATATTTCCTAAAATATATTCTAAATCTGAAAATTTTACCCTAAATTTGCACTAAATCCTTCTATTTTCCTATATACTTATACTATATCCCAAAATTCTTTTGGAAAAAGATGATTTATATTATGAGTAAATTGTATTTTACTAAGAAATTTTAAAAAAATAAATAAAAAAATAAAAATGACATATTTTTTTTAAAATTATGGAAAATATTAAGAATTTTCAGATTTTTTTTAAAAATACATAATTTTACAGAAATTACAGAAAATTCTGAAAATGTTTTAAATTTATAGAAAATGACATAAAAAATTTTAAAATTTCAGAAAATCATCAGAAAATTCACAAAAAAATTTAAAATTACAGAAAATTTTCTGAAATTTTCTGAATTTTCATAATTTTGGAAATTTACAGAAAAATTTAAATTTTTTTTAGATTTACAGAAAATGACATAAAATTTACAGAAATTTTCCGAATTTTAAAAATTTTAAATTTCCAGATTTTTAAAACAGATTTTTTTTTGAATTTCTAATAATATTAGAAATAATTTTAAAAATAACAAAAAAATATTTTTTAAAATTAATAAAAATTTGTTACAAAAATAGAATTTTACATAACATTATTTTCCGAATTTTTTAATAATTATATTAAATTTCTAATTATTGAAAATATCATATATTATTCTAATTATTGACATCAAATTCTGAATTTAACATAAAAAATCCCAGAAATTATAGAAAATGCACAAAAATTACTATAAATTCACAAAAATAACATAAAATAATCAGAAAATTGACAAAAAATCTAGCAAAATTACATACAATTTTCAGCAACCATATCAACAACAATGTTATAGAATTCATTAGAAATTACACCCAATTGTATACAATTCCACAAATTACATCTAAGTCCCTACATTCTATGAAATTACAGAAAATGCACAATATCTGAATACAATTATAGAAAAATCCCTAACATTACATACTATTATGAAAAATGCCAAAAATTGAGAAAAAATTATAGAAATTGGAAATGCTATTTCAGAAAATAGATAAAATAGAAAAATAAAAAAGGGGTTTTTTGAAACCCTACTTGCTAGTGGAGGTGGCGGAGGCGGTGGCAATGGCAGTGGAGGGGCCGGAGGCGGTGGATGGTGGCCGGCAACGGGGGATGGAGGCGGAGTGAGAGAGAGCGCAGGGACGATGGCGGATGGTGGCCTGCAACGGGAGATGGAGGCTGGCGGTGGTCAGAGGCAGCCTGGCGGTGGCGGACGATGGAGGCGGAGTGAGCGAGAGAGAAGACTAGTGAGAGAGGAGAAAGTGAGAAAAAAATAAGCCAAGGGGCTAATTTATATAAATGTTTGGAACGGTCATTCTTTTGTTGACCGTTCCTACATCCGATCGAATTCAAAAAAACGACGTCGTTTTTGCTTTAATATGATATCGTTTTAATATCTTGTATTGATGTTGACCTAAATAGGAACGGTCACTTAATAGTATTACCGTTTCCCAGACCGTTCCCAAAACAGACTGTTCCTGAATTACAAATTGCCATTCCCATATCAATTCCAAATACTTAGTATTTAGAATTGGACTAATAGGAACGGTCACTTAATAGAACAATTGTTCCCAATACCGTTCCTAAAGGAAAAAAACGGTGTCGTTTTTAGACATGCACATAGTAACCGTTCCTATTTTCATGTGGAACCTTTCCTATATGTATTGCAATTTTTTTTTATCTTCTTAGATAATAACTGTAAATTAAGAAAAACACGTTCCGAACACTCATATGATTGAATAAAGGTATGCAATTGGATATTTAAAGAATTTGAAAATATATAGTAATTTCCAAAAAATAGACACACGTTCACAATATGAACTATATTTGTAAATTTATGTTTGTTAGTATTTCACAGATGTAACTAGCATCATATATTGTTGTACTGCATGGCATAATCAGACCGTCAAAATTCCAATCAGACTGTTAGATATGATATAACACACAACAGAATACATTCTATGTAGTTTTGAAAATTTTTTGGTGTGCGGTTCTCGAGATATCGTATCCGGTTAGTATTCATCGTAATAAAAATAGTTGCATCCTTAAATCCGGGTTGCTGATTGAGAATCAGACCGTTGGATATCAATTCATATTCATAATCTTGTATGTGTTTAAAAATAGTGTCGATCCGGCTCATGGATGTTGAGATATGGACAAAATTAGGCAAAATACACTATATAGGAACTCACTTTGGAACGGTCGGGATTTCAGTAGGAACGATTTGGAAGAAATTCATATAGGAATGGTTGAGTATAACATGACCGTTCCAACATTTGAATTTCCCAACAATTTTTGATTGGGCGCCAAAACAAAAATTTGGACCTTACTCTGGAACGGTCACCCAATCATTATGACCGTTCCTAATTCGAACTTGGAGCCTATTTTTCAGTGGGCGCCAATTGAAAAATTGTACCTAGAATAGGAAAGGGCGTAGGTTTATATCGACTGTTCCTAATTCAAATTTCTCTCATTTTTTTTTTTAATTTGGCATCAAATTTAGAAAGTGTAACTGTATTTGGAACGGTCGAATGAAAATCCGACCGTTCCTAAGTCAAATTTCCCTCGATTTTTTTGGTTTGGCGCCTATTCTAAAAATTTGATCCTGTATTAGGAACGGTGGTAGGAAAGTTGGACCGTTCCTAATCCAAATTTCAGATTATTATTTTTTTTTGGTGCTTATTCAACAAAATTGTACATGTAGTAGGAAAGGTCGTACAATTGAATATATGTTTCAATCTTTAAAATTTAATCAGATTTTTTAAAATAATAAAAATACATATATATAATACAATGCTTACAATAAGGTTTCTAAAAAAATTAACGAGGGTGTGAATTTTCAATAAGTCTCTTCATCGGACTCAGCTTCGTCAAAGCTATATTCATCATCGAATTCACTGTCTGGCGAGCGTGATGTCCCTGCTCCATGATCAACGACAGCTGTATTCCCGTTGGGTCATGCAGTTCAAACGTTTGGTTATCTGTACCAACATCTGGATTAGGTATGACTTCATCCATCTGATAGGCGACCTCGGTCCATCGCGAGTCATCGATTACTCTTCCAGCCTTGATTTTGTAAACAACTATCCAGTCGACTTTGTCTCTCTTCACACTCGAGTAATCCGCGTAGTAGACTTGTACTGCTTGTTGAGCCAGTATGAATGGTTCATTCATTTGGTAGAGATTTTTGAAGTTGACATCAACGATGTGATAATGAGGGTGTATCTTAATGCCTCTGATCGGATCGACCCAACGACAATTAAACAGTACAATGTGCATGTTTAGAATTAGTGGGTAATCTAGTTGAATTATCTCTTCCAATATTTTGTAGAAGCCAGAATCCGTGTCTGTATATGATGAGCTTTTCATACAAACACCACAATTCATTGTTGACTTCCTGACATTGTGATGTTCAGTGTGGAAATTGAAGCCATTGACGAAGTAATACGGGTATATCGTCACTTCTGCTCTAGGACCCCAACAATGCAACTTCAACAATTCGTCGTTTGTGTGATTCAATTCGGGTTTCACAGTAGTTAAAAATAATATATTTAACAGTAGTTAATTACCTCTCAAATGGGTACATCCACCTGTATTTAACAGTTAGAGGCATACCCATCAGGAAAGCTAAGACAACGAATCCACTCATATATATTCTTCTTTTGATCCTTCGTCAGTGTATATACCGCTTTGGGCATCACGTTCGATCTCCTTTCGTCCACCTCTAGCTCCGGCCGATTACATATGATCTTGAGATCCTTCCGTGCATTCAGATTGTCCTTCGTTTTTCCCTTGATGTCCATCACAGTATTGAATATATTATCGAACACATTCTTCTCAATATTCATGACATCAAGATTGTGTCGTATCAGATGCGTCCCCCAGTATTTAAGCTCCCAGAAGATGCTTTTCTTCGTCCACTTATGGTCGACACCGTAGCCTTTCGGTTCACTCAATAGTTGTTCAACTGCCACATTAAACGCATCGACACGGGTTCAGATCTTCTCAACAGTCAGCCTCGGATGTGCAACCTTCCTCTCCATTCGATTTTTAGTGAAGGCTTTCTTGTCCTGCGATAAGGATGATCCGGTGGTAGGAACTGCTTGTGGCAGTCAAAATAGCATGCCATCCGACCGTGCTGTAAATGGAATGCCCGTATGTCCACCATACAAACTGGACACCCCATAACACTGAGGGTACTCCATCCAGACGCCATCCCATAAGCAGGAAGGTCGTTCACTGTCCACATCAATGCGGCATACACCATGAATGCCTGGTTTGTCGCAGTATCGTGCATACGTACACCCACATGCCATAAATTCTGCAACTCCTCTATCAACGGCTCCAAGTAGACATTGATAAGACGTTTCGGATTCGATGGGCCAGGGATCACCATCATTAGGAACATATACTCAGACTTCATGCATATTCCCAGTGGGAGATTGTACGGTGTAAGTATCACGGGCCAACATGAGTAAGTTTTACCATACTGGCCGTGCAGTGCAAACCCATCCGTACACAATCCAAGTCTAACATTACGAAGCTCAGCTGCAAAATCAGGATACGCCCGGTCAAAATACTTTCAAGCCTCTGCATCGGACGGATGACATATGGATCCTTCCTCCATCTGATGGCTCGCATGCCAAGTCATATGCTCTGCTGTGGCCTCCGAGGCATACAACCTCTGCAACCGAGGGATAAGTGATAGATACCTAAGAATGGCATACGGGGACTTCTTGCGTCTAGGATTTCTGTCCTTGGTGGGCTTGTACCTAGTGTCTCTTCAAAACTTGCAATATTCCAAATCAATATCGTCCTTCCAGTACAACATGCAACCGTTTTTGCACGCATCAATCTTCTGGATTGGTAAACCCAATTCTCTTATCAATTTCTTCGTATTGTAATAATCGGCGGGGAAAGTGTGATCACGGGGCATTACAGTATCAGCCACTGGCATAAGCGATCATATGTATGCTCGAAAAAACCCACTTCGGCCTTGATATTCACCAAAGAAGCAATTGACACCAACTGAGAGGTGGTGCAGCAGTTCCACAACGGTTGGTCCGCAACACGAACTACATCAAGAAAAGGTCTGACAAGCCAGACACATAATCATAGGGCCCGGAATCATAATATTAACTAGGACCCACATCAGATGGACAATACCGAGTACCATCATCAGCCAGTACCTCCTGGTTGTACGAAGACTAGAAAGACGGCCCGACGACATTGAATACTATCCTCTGCGCCCAATCCATCTGAGCCGCATCACCCTAATGCGAACTACCCTCCTCCTGAACGGGTGGCGTTTGCTGTTTCTGCACATGGGGCGCTGTCAATGCTTCAAAGTATTCCTGCACCCTCTCCTCACCATGTGAAGTCCAATTATAATACTCTGGCATAAACCCTTTCATACACAAGTCAAAATTTACCTCGTCTGGTGTTTTGAAACGTTCGTTTTTGCACTTCCGGCAGGGACACTTAATCTTCTCCCCGTCCATATATGCACGCTGAGACCGGGCCCATTCTAAAAATGTTGTAACACCGTCCTCAAACTCCGGCATCACACCCAGGACGTTTCGATCATACATCCATTTCCTCAACCGTCTTAACATGATTGGTCCTACGTAGTTCACAACAGTAATTAAATGACAAGAATATATATATATATATATATTATATATAACTAACCATTACAGAATTTCAACTTCTTACCTGAGCAAAACACCAATCAATATCAATGCAAAATTCACGCAACTAATAGATATGTTCGATTTTTCATATAAAGAATCAACAGGGGGAGTTATAACAAAATGAGTTGGAGATTAATTATAAGAACAATGAGAAAGAAGGGGGACATATATATAGAAAAATATTGGAACGGACATTGGAATATTATTTGAAAGACATAACTAGCCGTTGAAATATAGCTGTTGATCCAGTTTTAGGAACGGTCGCGGGAACGGATGTAACAACGATAATGTTACCGTTGTAATATAGCCGTTATGGCATATTAGGAACGGTATTAGTCACACACAACGTGACCGTTCCTAATTGGATTACAGTTGGGAACGGTTATTGTAACAATACTATATTTCCTATATACCCACAATTTGGAATGGTCATTGCTGTACATTTTTTCTCATGGCGTAAAAGGGTCTCATTTAGCATTACATATTGGAACGGTCATGTAACAGGTCCAAATAGAGCCGAGATTTGGAACACATATAGGAACGGTACGTGTTCCCAGTCGAGTAGCCGTTCCAATTTTCATATATGTGTTCCAAATGCAATACCAAAATATATCCGCTCCCTTTTTGAAACGGTAATGGGTTTACACATTAGCACACATATGTTGGCACACATATAGGAACGGTCTTGCCGTTCCTACACGTTTGGACTACCATTAACGCGAAAGTGACGTCATCAATGGTTTTTCGTTCCCCAACAGTTTCACTTACCGTTCCAATTAGGAACGGGTTTTGGAACGGTCGATTATATCCGTTCCAGTTCTCGCATTTTTTTGTAGTAGCTTGCATAGAGAATTAGTTGATAAGATTAAGCGCATACTTGATGTGCATAATCATTTTGTTCAAACATTACGTCAACTTGCTCAACGCGATGATATACTTGATTGTAAGTTACTGATCAAGGAGCGACCTTCTATACACAGTCGATACACACTTTCAACTGCATCACAGGTGGCAGCTATTATAGTTGATGGTGATGAAGTAGTAGATGTAACTAACAGCAATATAATTTTTCAAATAATTGGGGGCCAACTAATGAATATCAAGAAATTTTTAGGCTATTATGATCCTTTACAATACCCCCTATTACTCCCTTGTGGAACATATGGATTGGACAGTGATTGTCGTACATCTGATTTTATCGGAGTCACTTGCTGCGACTATTATGCATATATGCTGCAGGTGTTAGAATATGTGACCAGAAAGCCAATTGGATTGACAGTTTTGGGTACTATTTAGCAATTTTTATTAAAGTAATATTAATTTGATGAATATAGTAAGTGTTCATCAATGACACTTTGTGTTTGTTGTGCTTACTGATTACGTTAAACGACGTTTTAACGTTACAACAAATACCCACAGACCAATTAGATAACCCATGTAGTTGGGCTGCGCAGGATGATAGCTATGAAACCAACTTTTGGGGGTTGGTCTGAAATGTTCCAGGTCGAGGACCTCGAGATAGGGCATCGAGGGTCCTATAGAGACTTGCACTAAGGATTTCGTTCATTGGATGAGTGCCGTGTTTCATCGGCGATAGAAGTTGACGTCTATGCAATATTAGTGGGTTAGTTGACATGGGTGTGAGCTGACTGAACTGACTCGCAAGAATCGTCATATGGAAGCTTTGGAGGCTTGGTCCGTATGACTGGAATTCCCGGCTCCATTAGTACGAGATTAGTCTTCGGACTTGAGGAATCATGACAGTCACATGCATATGAAGGTTGTATCTAGGGTCTGGCAAGAGATGTCCGTATCTGGTATACGTTCATCATAAGCCTTATCCAGTGCAGTCAGAATATGTATTGAGGAGGGTGGATTCCAAGATAGGATCTGTCACCTGTCAGTATATGACAGTCGAATTTCCTATGCGCTGCGCTCTGAGACGGTTTAAGCTCTTTAAGTTTGTGGCCACAGCGATTGTTCGAGTAAGGAATGTTTTTTCTATATTTATCAATAGAGCAATGTGTCTCAAGTTATTGAGCATAGTTGTCTAGTCCAGGATGGTAGCCGACGCCCAATTCCATGCCCTAGACCTAAATCGAGAGACTGATGATTGAAGGACCGTACTCGTATGGTACTCGGGAGCCTAAACGTTCACGCCAACCACCTATGGTGACGGGTGTTTTCCGATTAATGGTTAAATGAAAAATAGTTATTTAAATTGGATTTAATTAATCAATTGTGTTGGACACAAGCCCAAGTCTAGCTAAGGGTGAACCTAATCAGTCACTCAAAAATCACTATGGGGTTGGTAGAATTAATTTGAAATTAATTCTAGAAGAAGCGAATTAATTTAATTGGATTAAATTAATTCAAGGAGAAAATAAATGATTGGATCATTTATCGAGAAATTCATTTGATGGATGGTCCAATAATTAATTAATTGGATTAGTTAGTTGTTGGATTAAGAACCTTTAAATTAATTGGATTAACTTATCGGTTTTGGTTTAATTAATTGATTGGATCAATTAATTAGTGTTTGAGCTTATGTTTATTTAATTGGATTAAATAAACTTTTGGATTTCAATAAGGTTTAAAATTAAATGGATTAATTTGGAACCTACGGATCTTGGTTGGTCTTGATTTAATTTGATTAAATCAAAACTGGTCAAAATTGGTCCACGACTTGAAGTCCAAGCTCTAGAGGTTGGAGCAAGTTGAGGAGGAGTTTCAACTCCTCCACATATGAAGGCCATGGTGGTTCATGTAGAGATAGTATGAATGTGTATGTAAGTTAGCATTGGAGGTTAATTTTGGAGGTTGAATTTTGAATTCAATTTTCTACATACACAAAAACAATGCACATAACTTATATGGGATATACTTGAATGATTTTTCCAGCCTAAAACACTCAAAAATCTCTGCAAATTTTCTCCTTTTTGTGTTCATACCTTTTGGAAAGGATTGAAATAAAAAATATTCCAAAAGGCACTAAACAATAGTGTTGTTTTGGAGTTTTTCTTTTTCATTTATGTTTTTCTATCTAGCAATAGATTAGAGTATTTTTCCATAGTGTGGTGTGGACAATACTTAGAGGAGTTCTACGTTGAATTCTCAAGTAAACGGAAGGAGAAACGGAAAGGGAACAACGCAAGTACCGGTTTAACGCGTTATGATCAAAGGTTGGTTTCTATTTACATTTTCATGTACCTTTGTTCATATCCTTTAGCCACATGTCCAACATTCTTCTTCTCTTTAATTTATGCTTTGACAAACACCGAACGTCCGGGAACTTCAAAGGGAACACCCCTTTGAACGCGTTTAAATTATGCCTTAAATTCACATTTTTTACGCTTCCGTTGCGTTCCCGGGCTGTACCCGATTCTTTTTAGCAGGTACTGTTTAATTATTAATTATTTTTTATATTTATCAGTAACAACTTTTAGTTCTCAAGTTTTGTTATGAATTACACCAGATTCAGATGCATCATCCGTCAATCCTTTTGCATGGAGGTCGCCAGCTACAACAATATGCCGTTGATAGTTATGTGAAGATTGAAACTCAAAAGTTTAAATTTATAAGAACACATCACCAAGAAATTAGAGCTGAACTATATGAAGGTTTTCAAGATTGCTTATGCTGGAGAAGATGATGCTGGTAAACTAGATGAGTGTTTTTTCGTTATGTAGTATACTTACTTTAGTATATGATTATATTTTAATTTTTCAATAAACTAGAAAGCATGAACGTGCGATGCACGTGTACAAATATATTTTTAGAAGTTAAAATATCATTTATGTTAAGTTCATGATATTATTCATATTTTTTTCATTGAAACATTAGTATTATACAATTATATTTTCAAACAAATTGATAATAATTATTTAAATTGATAAGAAAACTATTCAATTCTATTTGTAATTCACTTTCTAAATTTAATTGGTACTATTGAATAAAAAGATATTCCCCAAAATTGAAATTTTGTATTTCGTATATTCATTAATGATTATTTCATTATTATATATCAAATCAATTAATATGAAAATATAAAATAATGATATTCGAAAAACTAATATTAAAATAAAAATAATTAGTCAAAGCTCCTTATCTTGGATAGAAGAAAATCCAATTTAATAAAATAAATCGATCAATTTTATTTGTAGGTTTTATTATGCTTATTTATGTTGTTTAATTTTGTTTATTTTTTGTTACATTATGTATGTGTGTGTTGTATGTTTTCTTTTACTACTATATTTGAATGTCATTTATTTTTAATTTATTGACACTATTATAAACTAATTATTTATTGACTATTGCTATAAAACTATAATCAAATGGGATTATAATACCAATATTTGTATTGTAAGATGCTATAATGTATGTTAATCATATTTCAGTATCAATTTTTTTATATTGTCAAAGCATTATTTACATGCTTTATTAGCTTCTAAAATTTTGAAATGTTATTGTATAAAATTTTATTTTTTACCTTTATAAAAGAAACAATAGATGTGAAAGTAAAACATTCATGATTGTCTAATACTAAAACAATCAAATGCTAAGAGATTCATTCAATAGTTGAATTTTCATAACTAATTTCAATTTAATAATATTTTATTCATGTATCAATTTTTATTCTCTTTAGTACTTATGCTTTTTAAACTTTTAAGTTATTTTTATAAATTTATTACAGAAAATATATATTAATCTCATTGGCTTATTTATTTATCATTAATTTTCCTAATTTCAACATAATTAACTCAGTTTTTATTTATTATTTTATTGTACTAAGTTTATTCTCAAAATTTATTAATTTTTTTAATATGAAAATGTAATTGTACTAATGTGTTAGTATATAATTTTTTAAAATCTTATACTTTTAATTGTTATTAATGTTAATGTTTACTCACCATTTGACTTTTCTTATTTTCATAAGGGTAAATAGCATTTTTCAGTCTGTAACTTAGATCCTTTTCATTTTAATTTGGTCCATTGATTTTAGGATTCTCACTTTCGGTCCCGTAAATATTAAAAAGTAGCAATTTTGGTTTCATAAATACCTTTCCCCCTGGATATTCAAAAGAAAATGCCATGTGGGCGTTAAGTGTATAATAATACAAGAGGACCAAATATTACAACTTTTGTGCACCTTTTGAAGCATAAAAATAGTTATATGTGTCTCGTTAGGACCTAAAATTATGTTAGTTAATTTACAACTCAATAAGATAAGGTTTTAAATTAAATTATTTATTATATTAGTATTTATACTCTTCTTCAATGTCAATGTCTTGGGGGATACAGGGGGAGAGGGACATGGTGTTTTTAGCCTATTAATGTTGAAATAAAATCAATTAGTTAGCTCTTTTTTAAATTTTCAATAGCACTTCTAATTTAATAAGATTAATAATTTTTATTTGTAATTAACTTTTGATACTTATTCGTTATTTCATTTTAGAAGAAATTCTATTTTAATAAAATTGATCAATTTTTATTCGTAAGTTTTATTGTGTCTCTTTGGTGTTGTTTGATTTTGCTATATTATATCTATGCATGCAATATGGTTTCTTTTACTATATTTTGAATACCGTTGATTTTTAATTTACTGACACTAAATGATTACAAACTAATTATTTATTGACTATTATTATAAAAATATAATTTAGTTGGACAATAAACCCATATTTTGTATTGTAAGATCCTGCTATTAGTTATATTTCAGTATCAACTGTTAAATATTGTCTAAGTATTATTTACATGCTTTATTACCTTCTAAATTTTGAAATATTATTGTACAAAATTTTATTTTTTACCTTTATATTGCAATCTATATATTTTTAGTTTAACTTCTTAATCTTATTTTCATATGCACTGATTGGTATAATCTTTTTCTTATTCAATAATATATTATTTTACAACTTAAATTTTTATGTCACATTTGTTGTTGTAATACCTTTATTCTATTAATTAGTATAAAAAAATAATAAATGTAAAAGTAAAGGACTCGGGATTATCTAATACTACAAAAATTAAGTACTAAGAGATCACTCGGTAGTTGAATTTTCACAAGCAATTTCAATTTAATAATATTATATCCATATATCAATTTTAATTTGTAATTAAATTTTGATATTTATTCATTATTATATATGTACATATATTTAAGTATAAATTAGTATTTTATATATTATTCATGTGTAGTTTATTTTAAATTTTAATGTGTCATGGTAAATTAAAACTTTCTTAATGTAATTAAGATTTCTTCTAGCAAAGTAATTGTGTTGAAATATTATTTGGCATTGTAATTTTTTTTAGTTGAATATGTTATTCATTCTCTAAGTAGTTTAGAGCAATTAAGACTTTTAAACATTATTCTTATAGAATTTTATTTTTTCTATAACTAATTTTATAATATAATTTTCTGTGAATGTTATTAAAATTTAATGCGTGATAGGTCTGTATAATTGAAGTCATTCATGATTCATGATTAGAAGCAGGTTATTAAAATTATGTGTAATTGAATTCATTCATGATTCACGATTTAGGTTTTTAATCATAAATTCATTCGGAGGAGGTTTAGAATATTTTGAATTCTAAATTGTTAAAAATTCCAGAATTTGTAATAATAATTAATAATATTTAAATGGTATATTTATCTTTTGACAATGGGGAACAATCAACTTGAGTATTCACACATTATATAGAGTATAGATTAATTTAGGGAATGTGGGATGTCGTACAAATTTGCCGTCATTATTTATTGGAAGTCCTTGAGATATGTATCAACGGTACCAAGATGCAATATCAGTGGTTCAAAAATTTGGTAAACCATATCTGTTCATTACGATGACATGCAATCCATCATGAGAAGAAATACAAAATGAGCTTAAGCGTGGACAAATACCTCAAGATCGGTCCAATTTGTTGACTAGAATTTTTTGAGCCAAATCTGAAGAGGTAAAGAAAGATATCTACACCAGAGGTGTTCTTGGAAAAGTCATAACAAATGTTCATGTATTGAGTTTCAAAAGATAGGCTTACCTCATGCTCATATATTGGTCATCCTAGATGAAAACGATAAGCTGAATACACCAGATGATTATGATTGCATCGTTCGAGCAGAGACTCCGGGCAAGGATGTCGAACCTATGTTGTATGAAGCTGTTATAAGAAACATGATACATGGACCATGAGGAGAGATGAATCTCAATGCTCCTTGTATGACAAATGGAACTTGCAAGAAAAATAATCCTAAATAATTTGCGCCTTGCACCATACAAGGATGTGATTCTTATCTGATATAGGCGTCGTGATGACGACAGGAGTATTGCCTTGGATTGTAATTGCGATGTTGTCGTTGATAATGGGTGGGTGATCCCATATAATCCATGGCTATTGTTGAATTACAATTGTCATATTAATGTTGAAAACCGTAGCAACATAAAAAGTATAAAATACTTATATAAGTATTTCTACAACGGACTTGACTGTGTTGCATTTGAGGTTCGCCCAAACCAAATTATGATGAGATTAGTCAATACATTGGCGCAAGATGGATTTGTGTAACCATAGACACTATGGAAGATATATAAGTTCCCAATGAGCAAAATATATCCATTAGTTGTACGGTTACAAATTCACCTCCCAAGCATCCAACATGTTCAATTTTATAGTTTTCAAAGGATTTTTGATGAACGAAATTCTCAGACTATGTTAACTAAATTTTTTAAAGTTTAAAATGAAGGCCAAGAACCTAACTAATATTTATACATCGAATTCCCCAAGTACCACAGATGGATGTCAATGGAAAAGGTTTTGCAGAAACGAAGATCCCAATAGAAAGTAATTGGTTGGATATATGCTGTATCACCAAATGAAGGAGAAAGGTTTTATTTGCATCTTCTACTCAATTATGTTAGAGGACCTAAATCATTTGATGATTTGTTGATAGCAAATAATGTAGATTGTCCAACATTTAAGCAAGTTGATGAGAAACGTGGTCGTGTTGAAGAGGATGATAGTATTCGTCAGTGTTTAATTGAGCAAGAGCTATTAGAATGCCTTCAGCTCTCAGGAGGCTGTTTGCCATAATCTTGCTTTATTGTTTGCCAACAGGGGTAAGACGATTGCGGGAAGAAAATTATCCCTACATGATTGAGGATTATCCTTCATCAAGCTCCACAAATAGTGTCTTGATTTCGAACAAGCTTTTACATGACATTAACAGTATATTTCTGCAACATAAAAGGAGTTTACAAGAGTTTGATTTACCTCACATTGCTGGAGTCAAGATTTGAGCAGTATCTCCAGTCTAATAGAAGATGAACTAATCACACCCATCTCACTTGATGATCTTAATGTTGTCAGTAAACTTAATCTAGGTCAAGTACATGCATTTAATACCATCAAGCATGCATCATGAGAAAACTAAGTGAGACATTTCCATTGATGGCCCTATGGTACTGGAAAAACATTCCTATATCGAGTGTTACTTGCAAGTTTTTGCAATGTTGGGTCCATAATGGTAGCCACTGCAACGTCAGGCATTGTAGCAATCCAACTACCGGGTGGTAAAACAACACATTCAATAATTACGATACCAATTAAGTTGGATTCAAGCTCTAGGTGGAATTTCAGCTAACAATCTGAAGTATGAAACTATTAGATCGAGCATCAACAATCATTCAAGATGAGGCACCAATGGCAGATAGAAATGCAATTAAAACTGTGGACCGAACTTTAAGATAAATGTTTGGGGTTGATTTGCTGTTTGGTGGTAAGATTATGATATTAGGAGGTGATTTTCGTCAGGTTGTACTTGTTGTTGTTGGAGGCATAAGGTCACAAGCTGTGCATTGTGGAATCGTACTTATGGTCTAGTATTAAAGTGCTTCACTTGGCAGACAACATTAGAGCACATAGCGATCAGAGCTTTTTTGAATTTTTGTTGCGGATTGGTAATGGAGAAGAACCAACAGTGGAAGATAACATGATAAAAATTATAGACTCAATGTCTATACCATTTGAAGGTGAGCATTCAATTGATCTTCTGATTGAATATACTTTGCCAAATGTAGGTTCACGTATTTATGATCTTGAGTATATGATGGATAGAGCGCTAATAACTCCAATGAATGATGATATTAACAAGCTAAACGAAAGGGTGCTTCAAGCTTTCGCTGGCTAGGAAGAAGTTACATATTATTCATTTGATTTTGTGTCCAAGAATATGAATAATTTGTACTTACTAGAATTCCTAAACTCCCTGTTGCCCGGTAATCTCCCGCCACACAAATTGACTCTAAAGAAGGATGCCCCCATTATGCTTCTCAAAAACATTGATCCAAAAATTGGACTTTGTAATGGCACCAGACTAATCTATTGCAAATTTGGTAGAAATGTGATTGATGCAGAAGTTTTGACTGGAAAATTTAAGGGAACAAGAGTTTATGTGATTGATGCAGAAGTTTTGATTGGACAATTTAAGGAACAAGAGTTTTTCTACCACGCATTCCTTTGATGACATCAAAAGATGCAAAAATGCCTTTCAAAATGATACGCAGACAATTTCCTGTTAGATTCAACTTTGCACTAACAATTAATAAATCTCAACGGAAAACATTACCAAATGTTGGAATTTATTTGCTAGACCACGTTTTCAGTCATGACCAGTTGTATGTTGCTCTTTCACAAGGAGTTTATGAATGAACCAATAAAGTGTTGGTTATAAAGGGAAAAATAAATGGGATTGAAGGGATCTACACAAGAAATGTGGGTTTTCACGAAATTTTTGGAAGGTTGTGAAGTAATCGTAACTGACAGGTACAATATGATCTTTTCAAACTAAAAATATTTTATACATTATATATTCTTATTTAAGATTTTTTTTATGCAGGTATGTTTGAATGCCAAGAGATTTAATCCTTGATAAGGTTTAGCTCAAGTATCTACATTTTGCATAAGTTTTAATATAGACTGTTCTTCTCTTTCTACACATTTTTTCTGCCATTCATCTATGAGTAAAAGTACTAAATTTGTATTTGCAGAATTTTTTGTGTTTTTATATGGAACAATGTCTGTATGTGGCTTTCGTGCTTATATTACGAGTTATTAACTGATCTTACGTTCCAATGGTTGAGCGATATTTAAAGTAATGATATATTATTTCAAAAAATGAGTTTAGAATTAAAGAATTTACGAATATGCAAATTATGTGCACTAAATTATAATTGTACAATTTTTGTTTATAAATAAAAAGAATTTTTATGCTTATTTATATTTACACTTCAAAATATTGTGCTCATGGGGACTGCGTGCGACGGGTACGAGTTCAACTATAAATAAAATATAAGCCTCGACAACGCGGATCATTACGAAAGTATGATGCATGCAAAAGTGATAACAACATACCTTTCACATTGCACTCGTTCTGATGTAACTGACATTGAAATGCGTCACAGTGTTATGTCCCACGAACACCGAATTTCATTTGCAAAACCCGAAGTATTGATCTTTTAACAATATACACGGTCTGGATGCGCATTGGTGTTAGTTATTGAGCCAACAATCAACTAATTATTATTAAAAAATAGATAATGAGACTTACTTCAATTGCAAAGTTGAGGCCTGTGACTCTTATGATCATGGGTTCGAATCCCATTAGTTGGGATGTTCTACTTAATAGTAGGCGTAGTTCTACTTTATATTAGGTGATTAACATATATTGTTATAGTTGTTGGTAAGTTATTAGATATAAGATGTTTGGGAAAAATGCAATTTACCCCATTTGTTAAGGGAAATGAGCAATTTACCACCCCTACCCCCTGTGAAAAAAAAAAAGTAATTTACCCCCTGTGTTATTAGAAATAGAGCACCCGTTGGGGATGTTGGTGAACCAGTTTCCGAAGGGACCGAGACTGACTAGTATCCCATTTTTGGATTAACTGAATATAGTGCTGGTGCATGGCGAATGGAGGTGGCCAACTAATTCTCAGTTAGGGTTTGTTGATGCAATTAGGAACCTTTTACCAGACCCGCAGGGTAGCAGGAATCGAATTTCGTGGACATCCAGTTCGGGGGTGTACAACACACGAGAAGATCTCAAATTCCTAAGTGCTAATGAAAGTGTGGGCTTTCGGTAGATGGAGGAGGCGACATGTTGTTAATTTTGCTTATAGAGCGCTCTTGGCTACCATTGTCTACTATATTTGGAGAGGGTAACTGGCATCGGTTTCATTCGAAGCAGATAGAGCAGGAAGCACTTGCTGCGCTGATTTTGGAGCATATTCGTAATAGGATTCTTACAATGAATTATATGGATTCCTTACAAACTAGGGCATTATACAAATTATGGCATATTGCGCTGTGAGGGTTGCTTTTGTTTGGTAAAGTTGGGGCGGGCATTAAGGGCCCACTTTATACAGTATTTCTAGTTATTTTCCTTAAATGAAATTAACCTTTCCTAGAAATAAAGCAAAATACCCCCCTAAGCCAAGCAGTGTACCACACGTGCATTTGGTGCATCTACGCAAAAAAATTATCAATCAAAATATTATTATATATATGTAATATATTAAATATCTATACTATATAAAAGAAAACCCTCTGATATTACCAATTTTTGATTGCCCCAATTTACCCTTTCATTCATTATATTTCTCCCAAAATAATTTGTCCATAATAGTATATTTATTAATTTTTAATCATTTTATAATTACATATTTTTCCCACTCAACCACTACTCCATGTTTTTCTCTTATACCTATTCTTTTACGTTTTTTTCCTCACAAACTCCTCCTTCTCATAAACTTCTTTCATCTCAGAAGCTTCATTCTCTCTCCTTTGAATATTGATTCATAGAAAAAGAACAAAATTGAGAAGAAAAGAAATCCTCTTCAATTTGTGTATTCCTTATATCTTCTGTTCATAGAAGAGCATTCGAAAATTCAAAGATTGTGGTCCATGCCAATAGCTTAAAAGCAAAAGTGAACAAAGGCGAGCATCCAAGCTTTGTACATTTTCTTCGTATTATTACTTATTGAAATCCACACAGTAATTGCATCTCAAACAAAGGTCAGTTCTACTATTCATTGCCAAACTTCTTACTTTTATTACTCTGAGATAGATGAGATGCAACAATAGTAGTAGTACCACATCTTTACGTATGAATTCCCATTTATAGTAGAAACTAGATTGGCAAAGTGTGAATTTTTGCACAAATATGGATGTATTTTCTTTCTGTTTTCACTTATCCACAATATAAAAGTTAGCCATCCATGTATCAAGAGAACCATAAGGAATATCATCTTTGAAAATGAACAAGAAAGTAAGCTCAAATCCAATATACACTACAAAAAAAGAAAAAAAAATGCAGGAATTGGCACGGACAAGAACGACCATTCTAATTTTTGGTCCAAATTTGAACGGTCAAAGGAACTATTGTGGAATGGTAACCCATTACTGGCGTTACTTTCGTATTGTGCGGAATCCTATCGTATTGGAACAACATGACCGTTCTTGGTACCGTGCCAATTAATGTGCGCCCAAATGCAGTCCTACAACTGTTCCAAAAAGGGGACAAAAATATTTTGGCATTCCCTTTGGAACACATATAGGGCACTTGGAATGGTTTTGTGACCTAAAAACATTACTGTTCCTAATTGTGTTCCAGCGACAGTTACTAATTGGAACGTTTGGCTGCCCCTTCCAAAATATAGTACTAAATGAGACCGTTTTACGCCTTTTGTAAGCATTGTAATGCAATGACCATTCCTAATTATGGGACTTATGAAAACTAAGTTAGAGTTTCAAGGACAGTCCCAAAATCTGTTACTATCAATAACGGTCAGTGTACATAATAGATTATGTACTCCTATGACCGTTCAAAATATACTTCAACGGCTATATTTTAATGGATATTTTAGTGTTCTTGTTGTCGTTCCTGACCTCGTTCCAAATGCTAAAGCAACTGCTATATTTTAACGGCTAGTTTTGGTGTTTCAAATAATATGCCAATGCCCGTTCCAATATTTTTTTTTATATATATGTCCCCTTTACTTTTTTTTCTTCTTACTCTCTCTCCAATTCATTTCTTCTAACTCCCTCTCTTGAATTTTTATACGTAAAATTAAAAATATCAACAATCTCCACTAAATTTGTACTGATCTTTGAAGGTATTTTGTTCATGTAACAAGTTGAAACCCTTTAATGGTTGTATATATATAAATATGTTCTTCTTATTTAGTTATTGTTGTGAATTGCTTGTGTAGGTAGGACTAATCATGTCAAGATAGTTGAGGAGATGGATGTATGATCGAGACTTGCTGGGCGTGATGCCGGAGTTGAGGATGGTGTTACTGCATTTCTAGAATGGGTCAAGTATCAGCGTGCATATATGGACGGGAGAAGATTAAGTGTCTGTGTCGAAAGTAAAAAAAACGAACGGTTTAAAACACCGGATGAGGTAAATTTCGACTTGTGTATGAAAGGGTTTGTGCTAGAGTATTATAATTGGACTTCGCATAGTGAGGAGAGGGTGCAGGAATACTTTGATGCATTGATCGATCCCCTTGTTCAGCAGCAGTAAACGTCAACCGTTCAGGAGGAGGGTAGTTCACATTGAGGTGATACGACTCAGATGGATTAGGAGTAGAGGATGATTTTCGATGATGTTGGGCCGTCTTTTGGGTCTTCTTATAATGAGGAAGGTGTGCCTGTTGATGGTAGTAGGTATTATCCTCCTGCTTTCGGGCCTAGTTCGTATTACAGTGAGGGGCCCTATGATTATGTGTCTGGGTTGTCAAACCAATTTTTTTGATGTAATGCATGCTGCCGACCAATCGTTGTGGAATGGTTGCACTCAATCACAGTTGGCATCAATTTCTAATTTGGTGAATATCATGGCCGAAGGGGATTTTTTCGAGTGAACATATGATCAATTATACCAGTGGGCTGATCATATAATTCCCCGTGATCACACTTTCCCCGCAATTATTATAGTATGAAGAAATTGATAAGAGACTTGGGTTTACCAGTTGAGAAGATTGATGCATGTAATAACGACTGCATGTTGTACCGGAAGGACGACATTGATATAGAATATTGCAAGTTTTGTGGAGACGCTAGGTGCAAGCCCACCAGGGAGAGAAATCCTAGACACAAGAAGTTCCGGTATGCTATTCTTAGGTACCTGCCGCTTACCCCTCGGCTGTAGAAGTTTATGCGTCAGAGGCCACTGCTAAGCACATGACGTGGCATGCCAGCAGATGGTGGAAGGATCCATGTGTCATCCGTTCGATGCCGAGGCTTGGAAGCATTTCGACCAGACATATCCCGATTTTGCAGCTGAACCCCGTAATGTTAGACTAGGGCTGTGCACAGATAGGTTTGCACCACACGGGCAGTATGGTAAAACTTACTCATTTTGGCCCGTGATACTTACACCGTACAATCTCCCACCTGGAATGTGCATGAAATCTAAGTATATGTTCCTAACGATGGTGATCCCTCGCCCATCCAATCCTAAACGTCTGATCGATGTCTAGTTTGAGCTGTTGATCGAGGAGTTACAAAATTTATGGCATGTGGGTGTACGTAAGCATGACAACGCGACAAACCAGACATTCATGATTCAAGTTGCATTGATGTGGAGTGAACGACCTACCCGCCTATGGGATGGCGTCTGGATGGAGTACCACCGGTGTTATGAGGTGTCCACTTTTTATGGAGGATACACAAGCCTTCTACTTGCAGCACGGTTGGAACGCATGCTATTTTGACTGTCACAGGCAGTTTCTCCCACCGGACAATCCTTACCACAGGAACAAGAAAGCATTCACTAAAAATCAAATGGAAAGGAATGTTGCACGTCCGAGGCTGATTGAAGAGTAGATCCAAACTCATGTTAATGCGTTTAGTGTTGCAATCGAACAACCGCTGAGTGAACGGAAGGCTATGGTGTCGACCATAAGTGGATGAAGAAAAAATATATTTTGGGAGCTTGAATACTGGGGGACGCATTTAATACGACACAATCTTGATGTCATGCACATTGAGAAGAATGTGTTCGACAATATATTCAATACTATAATGGACACAAAGGGCAAAACGCAGGACAATGCGAATGCATGGATGGATCTAAAGATCATATATAGTGGGCCGGAGCTTGAGGTGGACGAAAGGAGATCGAACGTGATGCCCAAAGCTGTATATGCACTGACGAAAGATCAGAAGAAGAGGATATATAAGTGGATTCGTTGTCTTAGTTTTCCTGATGGGTACGCATATAAGTTGTCCCGATGCGTCGACATGAAGGAGCTAAGGATGCACGGCATGAAGGGCGATGATTGTCATGTATTCATGCAGAAGTTGATTCTGGTTGCCTTCCGTGAATGTTTCCTGAGCACGTGTGGGGAGCCTTGACGGAGGTGAACCTTCTATTCCAGATCCTATGCTCAACTACGCTAGATGTCAACAAGGTACAAGAATTGGAAGACAATGTAGCCATCATCACGTGCAACCTCGATAAAATATTTTCTCCTTATTTTTTCGACTCAATGGAGCACTTAATTGTTCACCTTTCATATGAAGCGCGAGTTGGGGGCCCGTGCAATACAAGTGAATGTACCCATTTGAGAGGTAACTACACTAGAATAATTTTATTTTTTATATATATTATTTTTCTGTCATTCACATTTTAGTAAATATTCGTACGAATAGATTCCTCCACAATTTGAAAAATAAGGTGAGAAAAAAGCACACGCCGAGGTGTCAATTGTAGAGGCATACATTGTCGAAGAAATTAGGCTTTTCTCTTCCTACTACTTTGAACCGCACATTCTTTGCAAGCGAAGCAGATCCAGTCAAAACGATGATCTCACGAGCAACGACGATCGAATGGTACAGTCTATTTTCAATCACCCGAGCTGAGAAAGTGGAGCTTCAAAGAAGAGGTGGCTGAGCGGTGAGGAAGTTCATATAATCGAGATGTACATGCTGTGTAATTGTGAAGTAGTTGTGTCATACTACGAGTAAGTTTTTTAGATACATAATGTATATATATATACTCTTTCAATCATTTCAGTTTGAACATGTATATTTATAAATATCATTGTTTTTGATATAGGTCGTTCTTGAATGAACTGTACGAGCAACACCATTCGGAGTTCCCAATAATTGATTAACTAGTGGCAACTGAACTCAAGCATCGTGTAAGTGTCACATTCTTATAAATTACGATGGTATGCTCAATTACTTATAAATTATTACAATTGCTATATGAATTGCAGGTGACACCCGAATTGAATCACACAAACAACGAATTGTTGAAGTTGCATTATTGGGGCCTTAGAGCAACAGCGACGATGTTCTCGTCTTACTTCGTGAATGGCTTCAATTTCCACACTGAACAGCATAATGTCGGGAAGCCAACAATGAATTGTGGTGTTTGTATTAAAAGCTCATCATATACAAACATGGATTTTGACTTCTATGGAATACTGGAAGAAATAATTCGCTTAGATTACCTATTTATACCGGACATACACATTGTATTGTTCAATTGTCGTTGAGGCCTGAAGATACACCCTCGTTATCACATCGTTGATGCGAATTTGAAAAAGCTCTACCAAAAGAATGAACCATTCATACTGGCGCAACAAGAAGTACAAGTCTACTACACGGATTACCCGAGCATGAAGAGAGACAAGGTCAAATGGGAAGCTGTTTGCAAAATCAAGACTTGAAGACTAATCGATGACTTGTGATGAACCAAGGTCGCCCATCAGATGGATGAATACTGACTCCAAATGTTGGTACAGACAATCAAACGTATGAATTTCATGATCCAACTTGTATATAGTTGGTTGTTCATCTATCCATGTCACAACATGGAGCAGGTACATTACGCTCGCCAAATGGTGAGTCCGATGATCAAGATGACGAAGATAGCTTTGACAAGGCTGAAACTGAGGAAGAGACTTATTGAGCATGTAGTGCTTAGTTATCTTTTAAAGGTGTAATGAAAATACCTCCGCCATCCGCCGCCGCCTCTCCCATCGCCCTCCAACCTCCTCCTCTGCCATCCGCCTTAGCCATTCGCCTCCGCCATCTGCTCCCCTCAGCCATCCACCTACGCATCCTCCTCTTGACTGCGAACCTCCTCCCCTGACCGTTGCCTCCTCCTCCTCCACCTCTGCCATCGCCTCCGTTCATCATCCTCCACCACGTTAGTACAATTTTTCGTAGATTTTTTTTCTGTAATGAAAATGTTTAATGGCTGAAATGTATGTGGGTTTTTGTGTGTGTGTGTGTGTGTGTGTTTTTTTTTCCTGTAAATTGATGTAAGTTTCTGGAATTTGTACGAACTTTTGTTGGATATTTGATGTAATCTTTTGTTAATTTTGCTGTAATTTAGTGAGTGAAATTGAATGTAGTTTCTGTAAGTTAGTGTGTAAAATTGTGTGTATTGTTGATAATTGTATGTAATTTTCTGGACTTTTTGTGATTTTTTGTCATTTTTGTGAATGTTTTGGAATTAGTATTCATTTTCTATAATTTTCTGGTAAATTTGTGAATTTTCTGCAATTTCTGTTCATTTTCTATAATTTCTGTGAAATTTTATGTTAGATTCATAAATTGATGTAAATAACTAGAAAAACATAGGATATTTTCAATAATTAGAAATTTTAGATGTTATTAGAAAATTTAGGATAACTAGAATAATTATAAAATTTGGTGAAATTATTTTAATATATCATGTATATTATAAAAATGTTTTTCTTTAAATTTTGTATTTTTCTGTTATTTTAAAAATATTTTATGTTATTTTTAATATGTTTTTCTGTTATTTTTAAAATATTTTGTTATTATTTATTACAATTTTTTTTCTTATTTAAAAATATTTTAGATTTTTGAAAAAAATTATGTTATTTTTAAAATTATTTTATGTTATTTTGTAAAAGAATTTTGTTATGTTTAAAAAAATTCCTAACATTTTTAAAATTATTTCTGCTATTTTTTTAATAAAATTTTTAGTTTTAAAAAAAACCCTGTTATTTCTAAAATTAGTTTCTGTTATTTATAAAAATTCTGTTATTTCTAAAAAAGTCCCGTTATTCTTTAAATAATCGGTTAATTACATTTAGACCCCCTCTAAAAATGCATAATTACACTTTCCTCCAAAGAAGTTTTAAAATTACATTTACACCCCCTCTAAAAATTCTTTGTTTACACCTGACCTCCATTCGTTAAAGTTTGGGCGGAAAATGTTCATTTCAACAAAAATTACATAAATTTTCAATTTTACCTCTTATTTAACATTCTCGTGCAATAATTTTGTACTTAAAAGGAAAAAATATAATAATATTGGTCTCACTCCATACATATATGTTACACTTATCCTCTTATAAGTACAAAAATATACATGAGAATGTTAAATGATGGGAAAAATTAAAACTTTGTGTAATTATTTTTGTTGACGTGAACATTTTTCGTCCAAACTCTAACGGATGGGGGTCAGGTGTAAACAGAGAATTTTCGGAGGGGGTGTAAGTGTAATTTCAAAACTTTTTTGGGGGAAAGTGTAATTATACATTCTCAGAGGGGGTGTAAGTGTAATTAACCCTTAAATAATTCTGTTATGTACTTATTATTGTAAAACTTATTATAATTACAATAATTATGAAATGTTTGGACTTAGTAATCATATTAGGATTTAGGAAATAAATTAGATTTAGTACACATTTGAGGATTATAATGTATTAGATTATCAAAAGTTTTCCAAATAAACTTATAATGTATTAGATTAATTTTGGGACTTAGTATTCAATTTTGGAATTTAGCATACATTTTAGAAAAGAATTTTGAGATTTAGTGTACCAGTTAGAAAAAAATTTCAAGGTTAGATTAATTACATAATCATTAAAAAAATTAGATAATTATTAGAAAAAGTTGTTAATTACATTTTTTTGTAAAATTCATACCACTAATATTTTGAAAAAAGATGTAGATCATGTCTAGTTGAGATTTCCCTTCTCGGGGAGGTGGACGTACTCACGGCAGTGGCCGTGGCCGCGCTCGTGGCCCGTCGGTTCCACCACCAGCGGGTGCTGTTTCCCAAGTTGGGGATGCAACATTCCAACCACCCCCACCACCACCACGGTCGGTTGAGCAGTTAGCTGCCGCACCAGTGACGGATCCGGAGGTAGATTTGTCTACTCCTGCACCGGCTGCAGAGGAGGCTGGATGACCTGCTAACGCACTGGCGGCAGACCTGGCCCGTCCATGGGTTGCACCATCCCCACCACCCGCACCTGCACCACCAGTCCCCCATCATCCAAACCCCGGTATATCACCCTCGTCGGCGCCAGGTACAATTTTTTTAAATATTTTTTTTATTATTTGAATTTTTTTATAATCACTAATTAATATGTAATTTCAGGGCTGGGCACAAGATATACGAGCGCATGTACGTGGTGGTGCGAGAACATTATCCCCACCCTTGGGGATGTTTGCGTCAGGTGCTGCTAGAGCACCAATATTTTTGGTTCGAGAGTTTGAAGGTAATTTATTTTAATCTCAATTTAATGGTTTAAATTGAATTTTTTTGTTACATATTTTAATAATTTCTTTCTTTTGCAGATGACGTTCTGGTGGGACTGTGACGATGAGTCCATGTTCAGCGTCTTCCACATGTTTGCGGAAAAGTTCATTCGCAAGCGCTTCACTCTCGCTAGATAGTCTCTGGTGAAGCCGTTGTGGTTGGCCAACAAGGTCTAGCGGCAGCTCCAGTTGTATTGGGACTGTGAGGAGTTCAAGACCAAGGCCGCCAACCCTACGGCATCCTCTACTATCTACCGCGTAGTTCTTCCTTCGTCGGCATGCACAAAAGGAAGATGGTAAGTAATTTAATTTTTTTATAGTATTCATCTATATTAAATAAAAACTTGAATAACTGTTCCTTTTTTGTACAGGAGGCACAACTCGGTCAGCCAGTCAAGTAGATGGAGTTATTCTTCAGATGCTACAGAAAGAAGGCCGACGGCGGCTGGAGCGGGCCGAGGGTAGCGGAGGTGGTGGTAAGTACTCACTACACTTTTTTTTTCCATTAATTTTTGGCAATAATAATAATAATTTGCGTTGTTTTGCAGGAGACGTTCCAGAAGCTGCTGGAGGATCACCAGCCTTGGGCCACGGCCAATTCTCGAGATATTTTGGCCGAATCGGAGGGCTCGGTGGCGATGACTGAGCAAGATCAGCGGTCGGGGGCAAGAACAAGGGTCGGGTATTCGGGCTTGGGAGGCCTATACATCGCCATCACCACCGCCACCGCCACTGTCGGACATAGAGGATCGCATAGTCCGGCTCGAGAGGATGATGGTCGACATGATGGCCATGATGAAGTCCATGCAGACCAACAACTCCGCTGCGGCCCCACCACAGCCTCCAACATACCCCCGTGCTCCAGACGATGCCAACATGGACCATGATGAGGGGGATGAGGTGTGGATTTAGGATATTTTTTTTAATATTTGTAATTAAATTGGATAATATTTTTGTTAATATAATTTTTTCTAATCATGCATATTTTGATATTGCATAACATGATTTACGTGTTTCATTATTTAACCAAATTAAAAAAAAATTAATATTTTTGTTTTTATTATATAAATAATAATTATTATTATATAAACTAGAAAGTTTTAATTAATAAATAGTTTACGAATGGTCTTTGCTCGGCCACAGAATGCTAAAAATATCGAGATCACCATTCCAAACATGGATTGGTGAAATATGCCAACCGTGCGTACAACCATAGAAACTGACCATTCCAAATAAGGGACCAACCGTTCCTAAATTTAGCCCAAATTCAATGACTACATATCATCGTTGGTGTTCCAAACCCAATTCCCTATACTGTGCCAACTGTGTATTCCAAATAAAGATCAGAACCATTCCTACATTCAGTACAAAGTCAAGTTCAAGCAGAGTTCCACATACCGTTCCAAAACTTATCCCCCAAAATTAAAAATAAACCGTTCTAATGTGTATTCCAGAATTAGTGGAAAAATGCATTTCCTATATTAAGTTTGATTCAAATAGAGTTGCAACAGCCGTTCCAAATTATGTCATTCACAAAACATGTGGCTGTTTCAAATATTAACTGAGTGTTCCAAATACATAAATTATATATTCATAGACACAAAGCTAATCAGGAATCGTTTTTAGCTTGTGCGTCAAAAGCAGTTCTAAAATTGGAATGGTCTAGTTGTAACCGTTCCTAAATATTAGAAACGCCATGAGTTACAACGGCGGTCCAGGATCATCCTGTGAGCTTTTGCCCGTTCCAAATGAAAAAAAAAAAACCGTGCCTACGCCCGTTGCAATTACCGGATTTTTTTGGTGGTGATAATTAATTGGTCCGTGTAGTTCCACCTTAACATTCCACAGCAAAAACATTTCTGTAATAGTAACAACATCCGAAACCTCGATAATTCACATAGCATACAAACATTAGATTCAAGAAAATAAAATAAATTGGCGAAGCGCACCTATTTCCAAAGAGACAGAGATGAAGGAAGGTTCGAGTATCGAAGGAAACAAAAGGTTGGGGAAACCAAAATCACACTTCACTGAACTCTGGAACATATATGTGTTTCTTAGCAAAGTGTACACTACAAAACCAATCATCCAAATAGTGCAACCGCATACAGAAGTCACCTTTTTTAATATCTGAATTCAACTCCGAGTTCTTCCAGGATAATTTATAGTCCTGATTCTTGAGAATCGTCCATAGATGATTTCGGTTGCTATTGATTTTGATGTTGATGCTGCTGATGCATAAGACTTAATGAGATAATTAAAATTAATTGAAATTACTATTATAATTTTTTTAAGAAATGGAATGAATTTAAGTGTACGACAAAAGAATTGTTTTCAATAATAATAGGCATACATATATTGTCTTAGATGTATTTTCATGGAGCAGATAACGTGGACTAACTTCACTTGAAAATGTTGTCTTGAGTACATAAATGTTTAATTTTTCTGAATTTAATTAGGTTGTCAGTATGGTTCTTTGTTCACTTACACCTGATATATATATATATATATATATATATATGTGTGTGTGTGTGTGTGTATGTGTATACTGCCAAAATTTATTTTTGAACACCGAAAGGATTAAGTTATATATTCATTGAGTTTGAAAATTTCCAAAACAATGTGGATAGTTTGACTCTTTGCTTAAGTTCTATTTATTTGTTTACCATCTCAAAATTGATCAAAGGTCTTGACAGAGCTGTTGGAACTAAACCTGACATAGGTCTTGACAGAGTTGTTGGAACTAATCCTAATGTAGACACAAACGTTGGTTATATTAGAGGACGCGACAACACGAGCCATGAAATTAGAGTTGAACTATATCAAGGTATTCAAGATTGCTTAGATATTGGAGAAGATGATGCTGGTAAATTAGATGAGTTTTTATCGTTATATAGTATACTTACTTTATTATATGATTATATTTTTATTTTTCAGTAAAATTGATTTAGGGAATGTGGGGCGTCATATAATTTTGCCATAATCATTTATTGGAAGTTCTCAAGATAGATATCAACGACACCAAGATGCAATGTCAGTGGTTCAAAAATTTGGTAAACCAGATCTGTTCATTACGATGACATGCAATCCATCATGGGAAAAAATACAAATAAGCTAGTGTGGATAAACACCTAGAGATCGGCCCAATTGTTGACTAGGATTTTTCCAGCCAATTTTGAAGAGCTAAAGAAAGATATATACACTAGAGGTGTTCTTGAAAAAATCGTAGCATATGTTCATGTAATTGTGTTTCAAAAAAGAGGCTTACCTCATGCTCATATATTGGTCATTCTAGATGAAAACGACAAGCTGAATACACCAGATGATTATAATTGCATAGTTCGAGCAGAGATTCTTGACAAGGATGTCGAACCTATATTGTATGAAGCGGTTATAAGACACATGATATATGGTGTTAGAATAGGTGACCAGAAAGCCAATAGGTTTGGCGATTTGTAACCTATACGACAACTTGATGTAAATGTAATATTATTATGTGATGAATAAGATGAGTGTTCGTCACCAGTGGTACCTTATTTGTTGCGCTCATCTTACATTTGTTAAAACGGTGTTTAACTTATATCGCAACAAAGCCCACAGACCATGGATAACAACTCATGCAGTTGGGCCACGCATTGGATGGTGGTCATGAAACCAACTGATTAAGAGTTGGGTCTGAAACGTTCCAAGTTGAGGACCTCGAGACAGGGCATCGAGAGTCCTATTGAGACTTGCGTCAAAAGTCGTGTTCATTAGATGAGTGTCGTGTTTAATCGGCAACAGGCGTGGGACGCCTACACGATCTTGATGGGTTGGTCGACTGGGGTCGAGCCGACTAGACTGACTCGCGGGGATCATCATATGGAAGCCTTGGAGGCTTGGTCGGTATGATTGGTTTTCCCCAGTTCTGATAGTACGGGAGTAATCCTCAGACTTGAGGGATCATGGCAGTTGCGTGCACATGACGGCTGTATCTTGGATCTGGCGAGAGGTAATCATTCTGTAAGATGATTATCATAAGCCTTGTCTAGTGCAGTCGGAATGTGTAGCAAGGACGGTGGATTCCAAGAAGAGGATCCGTCCCCTGTCAGTATGTGACAGAGGTATCTCCGATGCACTCGAAGACACGTTCATGCTGTTTGAAGCTGTGGCCACAGTGGTTGGTCGAATAGGGAATGGTTTCCTGTGTCGACGCAATGAAGCATACGTGGTCTCGAGTATTAAGCATAGTTGCCTAGTCAAGGATGGGAACCGACGCCCAATTCCATACCCTAGACTAAGGCCGGGAGACGGTACACGGAAGGATCGTACCCGTACGGAGTCGGTGCCTAAATGTTCATGCCAATTCACCTAGTCTCTAGTGCCATGGACCGTTGCTAGACGGCCACCCATGGTAACGGGCCCTTGTGGGACACGGGCCCAAGTCTAGCTGAGGGTGAACCTAAAGGGTCACACACAAATCAACGAGAAGGTTGAGAGATTGACTTGGAGTCAATCTCAAAGGATAAAATAAGTAATTGGATTACTTAAGGGAAAGTCCATTGGATGGACGGGCCGATATTGTATCGGGCATAATCGGTAAATTGGATTTTCGATTAAATATGGAAAGTTGAGACGTTGAGACGTTGGTTCTTTTAATTGGATTAAAAGATCAACAGGAATAATTTAAATGGACATTAAATTGGATTTAATGTTGGGTTCGTCGTAATTGGATTACGATAAAACCCGGTCCGTTAAATTATACCCGAGAGGAGAAATAATTCCTATTTTGGAATAGGAAGAAGTTGGACTTCTTCCTTAATTAAACATGGCCGACATGCTCCCTTGGAGGAAGCAAAATCAGCCATGTTTCATGCTAGGTGGTATGTTGACTTATCTCTTTTGGAAAGAGACAAATCAACTCCAATCAAACTCTTCCCTTTTGGTATGATTTGATCATACCATAAATTTTGGTAGGCTTGATTGAAGAATTAATGGTGATTGATTGGAATGAATCTAGACATCCTTGGATGAACCTAAACACATTCCAATAATCACATTAATTATGTATATATATTAGAATATATAACACCAAGCACATGTGTGATTCATTATTCATCTTTTTCTAGGAAAAAGAGAAGACAAAATCCCTCTCCTCTCTCTGAACTCTCGGCCCTCTCTCCCTCTCCTACACTTGTGTTCTTTACTTAATTTTGAATCAAGAAGAAGAACAAAGTAAGTTTAAGAGAGCACTAATTCATAGTGTTCTTCTCTTAAACCGATTCCTTCTTAAACCCGTTCTTTTCTAGCAAGAAGAACGTGTGTTTCTTCCGGTGTGGTGTGGATCACCTTTGGAGAATCCATACTTTTGGATTTCGTGAGCATTCCGGAGAAGGAACAACGCAAGTAGCCGGGAGCATACTCTAAACAATCAAAGTAACTGTTTATTACGCTTTGATTGATTATATGTATTTATCTATGCCCTATGTGTTTAATATTCATTTCCAATATCTACACATCCTACATCGAACGCCCAGTTGAGCACCCAAGGGCACAACCCTTGGGATTCGTAGTTTATTTAAATTAGATTTAAATTTATGCTATTTCCTCGCTTCCTCGCTTCCGCTCGCGCTCCCGAGCGGATCCGCTTGTCCTTTACATGGACCATGGGGGAGATGAATCTCAATACTCCTTGCATGAAAAATAAAACTTGCAAGAAAAATTATCCTAAGTCATTTGTGCCTTGCACCACACAAGGAAGTAATTCTTATCCTATATATTGGCATTGTAATGATGGCAGGAGTATTGCCTAGAATTGTAATTGTGATGTTGTCGTTGATAACGGGTGGGTGGTTCTATATAATCCATGGCTATTGTTGAAATATGATTTTCATATTAATGTTGAGATCTGTAGTAGTATAAAAAGTATAAAATACTTATATAAAGGTTTAGTTTTATAGTTTTCAAAGGATTTCCGATGTGTTATCAGATGAATGAAATTCTCGGACTATGTTAACTCAATTTTTTTAGTTTGCAATGAAGGACAAGAACCTAACCAATATTTTTACAACGAATTCCTAAGTACTACAGATAAATGTCAATAGTAAAGGTTTGGCAGAAAAGAAGATCCCAACATAAAGTCATTCGCCGAATATATGCTGTATCACCAAATGACGGGGAAATGTTTTATTTGCATCTTCTACTCAATCATGTTAGAGGACCCAAACAATTTTATGATTTGTTGATAGCAAATAATGTGCATTATCCGACATTTAAGCAAGCTACTGAAAGACATGGTCTTCTTGAAGAGGATGATAGTATTCGTCAGTGTTTAGTTGAAGCAAGAGCTATTAGAATGCCTTCAACTCTTAGAAGGTTGTTTGCCACAATCTTGCTTTATTGTGAACCAACCGAGGTAAGACGATTGTGGGAAGATAATTATCCCTACATGATTGAGGATTATCTTTCATCAAGCTCCACAAATAGTGTCTTAATTTTGAATAGATTTACATGACATTAACAGTATATTTCTGCAACATAAAAGGAATTTAAAACAATTGGATTCACCTCAGATTGCACAAGACTATCAAGATTTGAGCAACATCTCTAGTCTAATAGAAAATGAACTAATCATATCCATCTCACTTGATGATCTTAATGCTGTCAATAAACTTAATCTAGGTCAATTGCAGACATTTAATACCATCAAACATGCGATCATGTGAAAACGGAGTGAGACATTTTCATTGATGGCCCTGGTGGTACTGTCAAAACATTCCTATATCGAGTGTTACTCGCAAATTTTTGTAATGTTTGGTCCATAATGGTAGCCACTGCAATGTCAGGCATTGCAGCAATCCAACTACCGGAGGGTAGAATAGAACATTCAAGACTTAAGATACCAATCAAGTTGGATTCGAGCTCTAGGTGCAATTTCAGCTAACAATCTGAAATATGCCAACTATTAGATCGAGCATCAACAATTATTCGGGATGAGGCACCAATGACAAATAGAAAGGTAATTGAAATTGTGGACCGAACTTTAAGAGAAATAGTTGGGGTTAGATCATGATACTAAGATATAATTTTCGTCGAGTTGTACCTGTTGTTGTCGGAGGCACAAGGTCACAAGCTGTGAAACCAAGCATTGTGAAGTCGTACTTATGGTCCAGTCTTAAAGTTCTTCACTTGGAAGACAAGATTAGAGCACATAGTGATTAGAGCTTTTCTGAATTTTTGTTGTGCATTGATAATGAAGAAAAACCTACAGTGGAAGATAACACGATAAGAATTCCAGACTCAATGGCTATACCTTTCGAAGGTGAGCATTCAGTTGATCTTCTGAATGAATATACTTTTCCAAATCTAGGTTCACATACTTATGATCCTGAGTATATGATGGATAGTGCGCTAATAACTCCAATGAAAGATGATTTTAACAAGCTAAATGAAAGGGTGCTTCAAGCTTTCACCGGCGAGGAAGAAGTTACATATTATTCATTTGATTATGTGTCTAAGGATATGAATAATTTGTACTTACCAGAATTCCTAAACTCCCTGTCGCCCAGTAATCTCCCGCAACGCAAATTGACTCTAAAGAAGGGTGCCCCCATTATGCTTCTCAGAAACATTGATAAAAAGAATTGGACTTTGTAATGGTACCACACTCATGTATCGCAGATTTAGTACAAATGTGATTGATGCAGAAGTTTTGACTGGGCAATTTAAGGGAACAAGAGTTTTTCTACCACGTATTCCTTTGAATACATCAGAAGATGCAAAAATGCCTTTCAAAATGATACGAAGAAAATTTCTTATTAGGTTGAGTTTTGGGCTAACAATTAATAAATCTCAAGGGTAAACAATACCAAATATTAGAAGTTATTTGCCAGACCATGTTTTTTAGTCATGGCTAGTTGTATGTTGCTCTTTCACGAGAAGTTCTGAAAGAACCACTAAAGTGAGGGAAAAATAAATGGGATTGAAGGCATCTACACAAGAAATGTGGTTTTTCATGAATTTTTTGGAAGGTTGCGTTGTAATTGTGACTGAGTGGTACAATATGAGTGTTTCAAACTAAAAATATTTTATACATTACATATTCTTACTTAAGAATTTTTTCTGTTGCATGTATGTTTGAATGCTAAGTGATCTAATCTTTGATAAGGTTTAACTCAAATATCAACATTTCGCACATGTTTTAATATAGAATGTTCTTCTCCTTCTACACATAGTTTTTGCTATTCATCTATGAGTAAAAGTACTAAATTTTTATTTTCGAATGCAGCTTATGGAGACTTTTATAATTAGGATGATCAAGTACCAACACCAAAAGAAGTGATGCAACATACGTGTTATCTTCATTTTTTTGGGGCGGAATTTTTAGTATTTTTATATTGAACAATGTCTACATGTGTTTTTTATTGTTTTATATTACGAGTTATTAAATAATCTTACGTTCAAATGGTTGTGCAATTTTTAAAGTCATGATATATTTTTCAAAAAATGAGTTACAATTAAAGAATTTTCAAATGTGCAAATTATGTGCACTAAATTATTATAATCGTACAATTTTTTGTTTTATAAATGAAAGAATTTTTATGCTTATTTATATTTACACTTCAAAATATTGTGCTCGCGGGGACCGCGTGCACGGGTACTAGTATATATATAAATATGTTATTTATAAAAATAATATTTAAAAATATAAATATGTATATATGCATTATTTCTTCATCCACCACCCCGCTGCTGCCACCCCCATCCCCCTCCCTTCCCCGCCTGGGCACCCTCCTCCTTCCCCTCCCTCCCCGTCGCCACCGCCCAGTCGCACTTGCCCCTTGCCCCTTCCCCTTCCCCTTCCCCTTCCTCCCCATCGCCATCACCACCGCCCCTTCGCACCCCCTCCTCCTCCCCTCCCATCCCGTGCCACTCTCCCCTTCCTCTTACTCCCAGATCCTCCGCCCCCTCCCCCTCTCCCTACCGTCAACCGCTCCCTCGCCGGCTGTAGCCCCTTTCACCCCCTCTCTTTCTATGTATATTTATGTATATAAAAATTATTATATATATATATATATTCAAAATTGAATATTATATAATATAATAATTTTAATTTTATATTTTCTTAAATTTAAACCGTGGATTCTAAATTTAAATAGTTGATTTGTTAGATAAAATTTTTGAAAGCATGCATGGATCGCCCTGAGAGGGAGCGCGAATGCAGAAGCATGATAAATTAAAAACATGAAAAATAAAACATGCTTAAACGAAAAAGTAAATACATGTTCAAGGTGTGTTCTCTTGAACCTCCCGGGTGTTAGGTGTATCTCATGATCAAAGTAAAGCATGCAATATCATAGTGGCCATAGGGTTGATACAAAGGAGTGTGAAACGTACCCATTGTCGTTTCTTCAAACCGCTATGTGAGTTGTTCCACGTTCTGCCACCAAGATTCCAAATCAGGAACTCTCTAAATTGTCCACCCAATTCACCGGATCTTGATGCCCCGTGCTAGCAAGAAATCAAGAGGAATTTATATA
Source organism: Sesamum alatum (assembly GCA_034509735.1). Taxonomy (NCBI): domain Eukaryota; kingdom Viridiplantae; phylum Streptophyta; class Magnoliopsida; order Lamiales; family Pedaliaceae; genus Sesamum; species Sesamum alatum. The sequence continues at coordinate 23,586,144 of JACGWO010000001.1, read as the reverse complement.
GGAGGACAAATTGGCCTGGCGTTATTGATTAACGTGATCGATTAGCTTATAGCTCTCTTGTATAAAAACAAGAAACTAGAAATGATTCTTGGAGAGGAGAGGGAAAGGAGAGCGTCCGAGAGAGAGGAGAGAGGTGGTCGAGTATGTGTTTGTATGTGCTAGAGTTTCAACACCTTGAGGTGTGTGTTTCTATGAGTATTTATGGAAGGGCATTTTTCCTAGTCCTCTTCAAACTATTATAGAGAACCCTAGGTTGACTAGGATTTTGAAACTAGTCAAATCCTAGTCAACTTAGGTAAAAGACCAAGTCAAACTTGATCTTGGCCATTGATCTCTCCATTTAATCTCATCCGTCCATCTCTTAGATGGATTCCATGGAATATTTAAATATAATTTAAAATAAACCCTAAGGCTTTAAATAATTAAGTAATTATTTTAAGCCTATTTCCTCAATTTAATAAATCCAATTTATTAGTTAATTCTATTTAGTCCAATTAAAGAATTAACAATCCAAGAAAAGTATACCAATTTCATCCAATTAAATTGTTCTACCTCTCGAAATTAATTCCAAATTAATTCCTCCGCTACTGATGGATTATGTGTGACTCTTTAGGTTCACCCTCAGCTAGACTTGGCCGAATTTTCAATCATTCTATGAAGGAATAATCGTCCATTACCATGGGTGGCCGTCTAGCAACAGTCCATGGCACTAGAGACTAGGTGAATATTTATGGCATGAACATTTAGGCTCTTTAGTACGTTTTGAAACGTTTAGTGGATCGTCGTGGGAGATGAACGCAAATAGCGGAAGCGCGAAAGATTGCATAATAAAAATTGCAAAGCATAATTAAATGGAATTTAAAGCATGCATAACATACATAAACGAATCAAGGGGTGTGCCCTTGATTCTCCCGGGCGTTTGGTGTATCTCATGTTCTATAAAATACAACATGGAGGCCATATAATTTGAACCAAAAAATATAATTAAAGAACCTACCCGGTTGTAGTTTTGTCTTCGTTCGGCTACATGCATTGTTCCCCGTTTTGCACCAAGATCTCAAAGAAGAGACCCTCTAAATCATCTCACTCGCTACACTGGAAAGCAAAGAACCCTTGTGCTAGCAAGAAATTATTTGGGGAGAAGAGACATCGATACACACTATCAATTAACGGAATCGAGGTCTCTTATGTTCTAGCTTGAATAAATCAAGAAGAACAAAGTAGAAATCTTGGAGAGTATGAGAGGGGGTGGATGAAAACTTGAGAGAGATTGTGAGATGAGAGTTGTAGAGATTAGTAGGTGTATGTGTGTGTTTTTGAGTATTTATAGAAGATAGATTTTCCTATTCCTACTCAACCTCTTCTGAAGAGGCACACTTGACTAGGATTTTGACCTAGTCAAATCCTAGTCAAACTAGGCTTTGATTAAGTCAAATTAATCATGGCCCCTCATCTCATCAATCCCTTGATCAATTCATGTCCATCCATTTTGATGGGCTTTATGGAATGAGCCTATTTAATTCAAAATTAAATAGTCCCATGGACTTTATATTAAATTCTATTTAATATACCAAGCTCATTAATTAATTAATGGACTTATTTAATTCTAAATTAAATAGTTCCATGGACTTTATATTAAATCCTATTTAATATACCAAGCCCATTAATTAATTCACCCTTTTAATCTAATTCAAGGGAAGCCCATGCTTTATAAAATCCATAAATCTAATTTATGAACTCAAGCCCGATTATTCCAAATAATCCATCGAGGTTTGAATCTCCAAGAAATATAATTTAATTCCATTAAATTAAACCTTCTCCCAGAATTAATTCCGAATTAATTCCCTTTCATTTGGTGTAGTGGGTGTGACTCTTTAGGTTTACCTTTCAGCTAGACTTGGACCTACTTCTTGTTATTTCATAACCAAAGTAGTCCGTCATCATGGGTGACCATCTAGCAACGGTCCATGGCACTAGAGACTAGGTGAATATGTGGCGTGAACAATTAGGCTCCGAGTTACATGCAGGTACGGTCCTATTGTCGCTCGATACATACGGGTACGGTCCTACTATCGCCTGTCTCCCGGCCTTTAGTCTAGGGCATGAAATTGGGCGTCGGTTCCCATCCTTGACTAGGCAACTATGCTTCATACCCGAGATGCGTTTACTCTATCGATCGACGTAGGAAATTCTTTCTTACTCAATCAATTGCCATGGACATAGACTTTCAGAGTCTAAACCATCTCAGAGCACATAGGAGACATCATCGTCATATACTGACAGGGGACAGATCCTATCTTGGAATCCACCGTCCTCGCTACATACTCCAACTGCACTGGACAAGGCTTATAATGACCATCTTATAGAATGATCACCTCTTGCCAGATCCAAGTTACAGTCTTCATATGCACGTACTGCCATGATTTCTCAAGTCCGTGGCTAATCCTATACTATCGGAACCGGGAATTTCAGTCATACCGACCAAGCCCGAGTGGCTTCCATATGACGATTCCCGCGTGTCACCTCAATCTACAGCCACCTAGCTGGCTGACCCACTAACACTGCATGGACGAGCCTCGTCACTCATCGATGAAATGCGACTGCAGATGCTTAGTGCAAGTCTCAAATGGATTCTCGATGCCCTGTCTCGAGATTCCTTGACTTGGAGTATTTCAGACCGATTTAGCGAAACTGATTTCATGAACCTACCTCCAAGCGTAGTTCCAATTTCCCAAAATGTTATTTCAGTCTGTGGGCGTTTGTCGTGACAACGAAACGATGCAAGCAATAAGTACAACAAACTCATGCCTATGAATCCTTACCACATTCATTAACATAATATTACTTGTTCAAAGATTGATGAATGGTTCTCAGAACAACCAATACCATTGACTTTCTAGTCACCTATTCTAACACATTTTCCCTTTCGTCTTCCATCTCATGGCTATAGTCTAGGGTGTGGAGAATAGGTTTCGGTACCCATTCTTTACTACAGCATTGCCTCATCCATACCAAACGTCATAGGGGTCCTATCCCACTGTTCAGTTACTGTGCCCATAGATTTACTAGAGGACGAGTCTCAGAGTGTAAGTGAGAAATCACTCTCAATCCTATTGACAGGAGACGGGTTCTATATTAGGACCTAATGTTCACAGTACATACCTTGACTGCACTAGATATGGCTTATGACAACCTAGTATTTTGACTTGGTAGCCTCTTGCCAAATCTAAGATACAATCACGGTGTGCATGTGACCACAATAGTCCCTCAAGTCCGAGGACCAAACTTGTACTATAGGAACTGGGAATTCAAGTCATACCGACCAAACCACTCAAGGTTTTCCATATGACGATTCCCATGAGTCACCTTATTCAACCGGCACCCAGTTGGCTAACCCACTAACATTGCATGGACGACCTTCGTCACTTGTCGATGAAACGCGACTGCAATCGCTTAGTGCAAGTCTCAAATGGACTCTTGATACCCTATCTCGAGGCCCTTCGACTTGAAGAATATCAGACCGATCCACAGAAATTAATTTCATGACCTGCCATCCTATGCGCAATCCAGTTTCTTGGATTATGGTTTTGGTCTATGGGTTTTGTTTGCGTGTTGAACAATTTGTAATATAAAGCAGTTAAGTGAACACAAACAAAGAATAAACGCCAAGTATGAATATCACTTTAATTCATAAAATTTATTTAAACACCAAATTGTCAGAACTAGGTTACATAAACCTAAAAGGATTGGCTTCACGCTCACCTATTCTCATAATCAGGGACTATCCTCAGATTGCGCAACCAGTTGTTGTAATTCGTTCCATTGAATTTGTTTGTCTCAAGTGTAGAGGATAATGGATTCTCAGACATGGTGTCTAAATAATAATTAAAGACTTGGACTTCGGTCATTTCCTGCTCGAACTATTTATACGAAAATACGCCACTCTCAATCGTTGTTTTCGGGAAACCTTTTCCTAGTGGGCTTGGGATCCACAATAAAATTTTCCATACCCCGCTTTTACGATTCGCATGGAAAAGGACTTTGTGGGAGGTATTCCATACCATTCTCGTCCAACGAGATTCCCAAGATATTTGCCTCACTCTTTTACGTGATCCCGAGGACTCCAAGAAAATCACGTTATTTAGGCGTTAGACCCGACCCAATCAACTGAATCATAGCACTAACTGCTACCCGCACAACTCGTGAGACAGGTAATAGGAGTCTATTCACTTAGTTCACACCAAACGTGCAGCTTGGTTTCAGAACAAGAGACGAGCCATGACTCGTGAGACCACGCAATTGACTGAAACTAGCTTCCTCACTTTGTCATGGATGGAAAGCTTGGACGAACAACTAAGGTTCTCCATTTATCAAGGGTCTAATATTTTAGCTAGGTCCAACCAAGACCTCATCACACCACATACATATAACTATGCATAATATATACTAGCATGCTGAAGGAAAGCGGATTGGCCCAGGAACGCGGCGGAAGCGCGGTGGAGGTAAAAGTGTGCGGAATAAAAGAATTTAAATCGCGTTCAAGGGGTGTTCCCTTGAACGTTCCCGGCCTATCGATGTATAAACGCATAATATAAACATATATAAAATAAATAAGCGTTCATGGCTATAGAATAAAGAAGAAACCGAGAGCATAAATATAAATCAGAATACCTTTCTCGATTTTGTATTTTGATCGGCTACATGCATTGATACCTCCCAATGTTTGTTCACACGAGGTCCCAACGTAGAGACCCTCTAACGTAGTCCACACCACACCCGGAGAGATCTCATTTTTCTTGCTAGAAAAAAACTGATCTAAAGGATGAAATCAAAGAAGAGATTACACTTTCAAATTAGTGTTCCTTCTTGATCTTACTTTGTTCTTCAATTGATCCTAGATCAATGAAGCAACAAAGAGGATTTAGAGAGTAGAGAGAGAGAGTATGTATGGAGAGTTTTCTTCTTTTTCCTAGAAAAGATGAATAATGAAATTCATCATACATAGGTGTTAGTATATACTCATATATATACATAATTAATGTGATTATTGGAATGTGTCTAGGTTCATCCAAGGATGTCTAGATACATCCAATCAATCATAATCAATTTTTCAATCAAGCCTAGCAACGTTTAAGGTATAATCAAATCATACCAAAAGGGAAGGGCTTGATTGGAGTTGATTTGTCTCTTACCAAAAGAGACAAGTCAACTAACACCTAGCATCCAACATGGTTGATTTTTGCTCCCTCCAAGGTGGCAATTTCGGTCATGCTTATTTGGGGAAGAAGTCCAACTTCTTCCTATTCCATAAATAGAATTAACACACCTCTCGGATCAAAATTTAACGGACCGAGTTCTACCGTAATCCAATTACGACGAACCTAAAATTAAATTCAATTTAATTTAATGTCCACTTAAATAATTTCCGTTGATCTTTTAATCCAATTAAAAGATCCAACATCTCAACTTTCGATATTAATCGATAAATCCTATTTACCGATTAAACGAGGGCCCGATACAATATTAGCCCGCCCATCCAATGGACAATCCCGTAAGTAATCCAATTACTTATCATCCTCTGAAATTGACTCCAAGTCAATTCCTTCACCTCCTCGGTGATTTGTGTGTGACCCTTTAGGTTCACCCTCAGCTAGACTTGGGCTCGTGTCCAACAGGAGCCCGTCACCATAGGTGGCCGTCTAGCAACGGTCCATGGCACTAGAGACTAGGTGAATGTTGGCGTAAAATATTTAGGCACCGATTTTGTATGGGTACGGTCCTACTGTCGACCGTCTCCCGGCCTTGGTCTAGGGTATGGAATTGGGCATCGATTCCCATCCTTGACTAGGCAACTATGCTTCATACCCGAGATGCGTTTACTCTATCGATCGACGTAGGAAACCCTTTCCTACTCAATCAATTGCTATGGCCATAGACTTTCAGAGTCTAAACCATCTCAGAGCGCATAGGAGACATCACTGTCATGTACTGACAGGGGACATATCCTATCTTGGAATCCACCATCCTCGCTATATACTCCAACTGCACTGGACAAGGCTTATGATGACCATCTTACAGAATGATCACCTCCTGCCAGATCTAAGATACAGTCTTCATATGCACGTGACTGCCATGATTCCTCAAGTCCGAGGACTAATCCCGTACTATCGGAACCGGGAATTCTAGTCATATCGACCAAGCCTCCAAGGCTTCCATATGACGATTCCCACGAGCCACTTCGGTCAGTCGACCACCTTGTCAACTAACCCACTAAAATTGCATAGACGATCTTCGTCTGTCGCCGATGAAACTCGGCACTCACCCAGTGAATGCAATATTTAGTGCAAGTCTCAATAGGACACTCGATCTCCAGTCTCGAGGTCCTCGACTTGGAATGTTTCAGACCAACCCTCAGAAGTTGGTTTCATAGTCGCCATCTAATGCGCAGCCCAACTACATGGGTTATCCAATTGGTCTGTGGGCATTTGTTGTGACGTTGAAACACCGTTTAACGTTAGTAGTAAGCATAACAAACATAGTGCCAGTGATGAATACTTACTCTATTCATCAGGATAATATTGTATTAATAAAGATTGATGAATAGTTCCCAAAACCGCCAATTCAATTGGCTTTCTGGTCACCTATTCTAACACATGTTGTATCAATAAGACGATAAATATACCATTTAGTCATCAGATATGCCACATGCAAAAATAAAGCCTAGAACGCCCCTGTCGGATGATCACAAGCCCAAATTCTACGCGACCCACTGAGCCCGAAGTAGATCTAGGGTCAATCTAGGGTCGGTCCTACACTATTACATCAAATAATAGTAACCCATCAACACACTGATGGGCCTTGCCTCTCTTGTTCACTAGGCCTCCATGGATCTCCTTGGAATCCTCTTTCTGAGCCATCCTTCATCTCCTTCATTTAATTAAAAATTAAAACCTTACACCTATGGTACTCTCATTATAATTTAAAAATAGAAACCCCGACGAACACCCGGGGGGAGTACATTTGGAAGGAGATAGAAAACCTTTTTATTCCAAGGCAACCTGAAAGAGGGATGAAAACAATAAACGAGGCACGCAGGCCCAACATAAAATAAACCATACATACGGACTGGGGCTTTGTAATCATCCGTATCTCATCAACGCAAATAGCATTTCACATAAACAAGTAAACATGCCATTCACATAAATCCATGATAACCAATATAGTAAAATGCATAAAATAAGCGCATAATTACTACACCAAAAATTTTGATCGTTGGTGCAACCATTGCAGTTTTCTTGTTAGGAAATCCTTTCCTAATTATTTAAACAATATTAAATTTTAGATGGTTCCAAACCAACCAAAAATAAAATATTTTAAATAATGTCTTTCAAGAAAAAGAGTTACAGAAATAATCTAAAACAAGTCCAGAAATTAAAATTCTAAAAAACGACGACGAAAAAAGAAAATGGGCAACAGGTCCGCTGCAGTCGGCAGCAGCCTACGGCAGGCGCGCGCTGGCCAAGCCAGCCTACCGCCTGTGGTACTGGCTGAGCCATCTCTTCGCTTACGCGAAGGCCGAGCCAGCCGCGCCGCCTGCGGGTGAAGGTTGCTCCAGCAGGGCGACCACGCACAGGCTCCCTACCAACGCGCGCTGCCTTGCTGCGCGTCTGCACCAGCAGGGCGGCCATGCACAGGCCCCTTGTCTGTGTGCGCGCGCGCATGGCCGCACTACCTGCACGTGCGGCCGGCAAGCCGCGCATCCGTGTGCCATGCCCAGAAGAGATGCAAGCCGGGCGCGCGCGTGTGCGCGCGCCTAGCCATGCCTCCTGCACGTGTGGCCTACAGATTCTGCTTGCTTTCGTGTCCGCGCGCATGCTGGCACCACCGCATGCGTGCCCGCGCGCCTGGGCGTGCGCACTGCGCGCAGTCAGCCAACTGCAGTCGCTGATCCTATTTTCTATTTTTTCGATGGTATTTCCGCCCTGTTTTTCCTTCAAGAAATCAAGAAATATTTAAAAAAAGGTAGAATCCAAGATCCAAAATTAATGTGCAAAATTAATGCATAAATCCCAAGTTAATACGACATGCCATAATGCATAAATCCCAAGTTAATACGACATGCCATAACACGTAAATAAAGCCACGTAAAGCATGCTTTAACAGGTATAGCACATAAAATTCTAGGCCAATACACTGAATCAGGCTCTGATACCACTGAAAGCATGGGTGGATCGTCCCAGGAGGGAGTGCGAATGCGAAAGCACGATAAATTAAAAACATGAAAAATAAAACATGCTTAAATGAAAAAGTAAATACACGTTCAAGGGATGTTCCCTTGAACCTCACGTGTGTTTGGTGTATCTCATGATTAAACTAAAGCATGCAATATCTTGGTGGTCATAGGGTTGATACAAAGGAGCATGAAACCTACCCGTTGTCGTTTTCTTCAAACCGCTACGTGCTTTCTTCTATGTTCTGCCACCAAGATTCCAAATCAGAAACCCTCTAAATTGTCCACCCAATCCACCGGATCTTGATCTCCCGTGCTAGCAAGAAATCAAGAGGAATTTTTATAGGAGGACAAATCGACCTAGCATTATTGATTAACGTGATCGATTTGCCTATAGCTCTCTTGTATCAAAACAAAGAACTAGAAACAATTCTTGGAGAGGAGAGGGAAAGGGGAGCGGCCGAGAGAGAGGGAGAGAGGTGCAAGAGTTTCAACACCTTGCGGTGTGTGTTTCTATGAGTATTTATAGAAGGGGACTTCTCATAGTCCTCTTCAAACTCTCATAGAGAACCTTAAGTTGACTAGGATTTGACTAGGTCAAAATCCTAGTCAACTTAGGTAAAAGACCAAGTCAAACTTGATCTTGGTCATTGATCTCTCCATTTAATCTTGTCTGTTCATCTCTTAGATGGATTCCATGGGATATTTTAAATCTAATTTAAAATAATCCGTAAGGCTTTAAATAATTAAATAATTATTTTAAGCCTATTTCCCTAATTTAATAAATCCAATTTATTAGTTAATTCTATTTAATCCAATTAAAGAATTAAAAAATCCAAAAAAGTGAACCGATTTAATCCAATTAAATTGTTCTACCTCCTGGAATTAATTCTAAATTAATTCCTCCGCTATCGATGGATTGTGTGTGACTTTTTAGGTTCATCTTCAGCTAGAATTAACTGAATTATCAATTATCCTATGAAGGAAAAATCACCCGTCACCATGGGTGGCTGTCTAGCAACGGTCCTTGACGATAGAGACTAGGTGAATATTTATGGCGTGAACATTTAGGCTCTTTAGTACGTTCCTTCTATCTTCCATCTCACGGCTATAGTCTAGGGTGTGCACAACAGGTGTCGGTACCTATTATTTACTACAACATTGTCTCGTACATACAAAACGTCACAAGGATCCTATCCCACTGTTCAGTTACTGTGGCCACAGATTTACTGGAGGACAAGTCTTAGAGTGTAAGTGAGACATCACTGTCAATCCTATTGACAGGAGATGGATTCTATATTAGGACCGACTATTCACAATACAGACCTTGACTGCACCAGATAGGGCTTATGAGAACCCAGTCTTTTGACTTGGTAGCGTCTTGTCAAATCTATGATACAACCACGGTGTGCATGTAACCACAATAGTTCCTCAAGTCCGAGGACCAAACCCGTACTATCGGAACCGGAAATTCAAGTCACACCGACCAACCAGTAAAGGTTTTCCATATGATGATTCCCATGATTCACCTCAGTTAGCCAGCACCCAGTTGGCTAACCCACTAACATTGCATGGACGACCTTCATCACTTATCGGTTAAACGCGACTGCAATCGCTTAGCGCAAGTCTCAAATGGACTCTCGATACCTTATCTCGAGATCCTTCGACTTGGAGAATTTATCAGACCGATCCACAGAAACTGGTTTCATGACCTGCCATCCTATGTGCAGTCCAATTTCTTTGATTAAGGTTTCGGACTTTGGGTTTTGTTTGCGCGTTGAACAGTTTGTAATATAAAGCAGTTAAGTGAACACAAACAAAGAATAAACGCCAAGTATGAATATCACTTTTACTCATAAATTTTATTTAAATACCAAATTGTCAGAAATACATTATATAAGCCTAACAGGACCTTAGATTGAAATCAAGATTCAACGGTTCTTAAATAAGCGCATATATGTTATTTTAAATCAAAAATAAAAAAATTTAAAAAATAAGAGAAATCGCACGTGTAACACACGAAATGCATCAGGGGTGTTTTTGCTTCATTTTTAGGAACACAGGGGGTAAAATGCTGTTTTTCTTTCACAGGGGACTAAATTGATCAATTTGGTTAATACAGGAGGTAAATTGCATTTAGCCTTTATTTAGTATGAATGTTTATAATCAATTTATTCAAAATAAATAATAGTTCATCATTTCATTTTTAAAAAAAGATAACCAAAAACTCTTCACACAATCAAGATGTTTGGATACTAATCATGATCGAATTGCGGGTTGTTTTATCTAGTTAATCCTTAATTGTATTATGTGCATTAGGTTCGGTATAAGTATGAATACCTTCTGATTGTTTGAGGAATTTCAATTATCTCCTTAAATAGAAAATAATTCTGTAGCCCCAAAGGATGATGTGAAAATTATTACTTTACCCTTACTGAATTTTATTTTTTTAATTAAAATATTTGTAAAGATATAAAAAATTTGAAGGTGAGTAAAATAAATAATCCATATTGCATATTTGTTTATGAAAATATTTTAGAAAATTCTAAAAAAAATGTATAAAATTATTATCCATAATCCAAAAGAGTATTTGGTCAATTCACCACAAAAATTGGATAGAAATCTAAACAGATGCTAACGGAATGGCTCGTTGTTAGACGGACATTAAAATGAGGGGAGTATTTTTTATTCTTCAAACAACGAGGAAGTATTTATAATTATACTAAACCTTAGGGAAGGTGGTTTTAATTTACCGTTGTAATAATTAAAAGGGTAAAATGCATCTCACCCCCTATGTCATTGGAAAATAGCAATTTAGCCCCTGTGTTTTAAAAAAAATCAAAATATCCCCTAATGCGAAGGGATGTAACACATGCGCCCTATGTGCGATTTTGATTAAATTTTACTTGAAAAATAATGTGTATACCCCTAAATTTGAACCGTTAGATCTTGTTATATATATATATATATATATATTAATGGTGGATATTTGATAAACAAATCAATGGCTTAGATATTTCCTTATTTAGATCAACGTTTCGTATTTACATATAAAATCTGGCTCATACTTATTTGAATTAGATCGATGGTTCAGATTTATACAAGATATAAAGTATAAATGATAAATTTTATATATACATATATATAATATATACATATAATATAAATAATAAAATATAAAAATAATTATTTACCAAAAAATAAATTACAAATTATAGATACACATACATATATGTACAACATATACATCTAATATTAATAAAATATAAAAACAAAAATAAAAATAAAAAATTTGGGGGAGAGGCCGCTGTCAACCTAGGAAGGGGGAGGAGGGCAACGCTAGTAGGGGAGGGAAAGGGGCGATGGGATCTAAGTAGGGGTAGGTGGAACGATGGGAGACAGGATCTGGGTAGGACGAGGAGGGTGGCGCTGGAGGAGGGCGACAGGGCGATGCCGGTTGGGGAGGGAGAGGGGAAGGAGCGGCAGTGGGGGGGGGGGGGAAGGGAGGGGAAGGGTTGCCGGCGAGGAAGGGAAGGCGGCAGGAGGAATGGGGAGGGGAGGGGGCGCCGACCGGCTAGGGCAGTGGGATATACATACATATGTTATATATATTATAAATATATATATATATATCCATATATATATTATATCATAAGTATATATACATATATTTTTAAAAATATATTTCAATTTTGTTATATAAATTATATATGTAAAAATGAATCTGGACTATTGATTGTATTGGATAAAATCCAATGGTTGTAAAATAAAAGTATAAAAAATTCAAAAAAATACAGAAAATAGGCACGTGTATCACACTCCTCGTGTGAGGGGGATATTTTGCTCATTTTCTTCCAATACAAGGGGGGTAAATCGAGAATTTATCTTTCAAGCAGGTCAAAATTGCTATTTTAGAATAACACATATGGGTAAATTGCATTTTTCCCATGAATAAAATAAGGATGAAAATTTTGTAGAAGGAAGACAACAAAAATACACGGGTTGGTGAAGAAGGGAAGGCATATTTCCTCAACCATGGATCGACTTGTCATGCAGCTTTAAGACATTGATTTGTACGAAATTTCAGCATTAAATACTCCAAAGTTCATGACCTAAGGCCATGTCCTGACCTTCAACACTTTGTTTCCATCAGAGTTTGACCTCTTCTTCATCTTTGTTTTTAATTAAAGTCCCCCTCCTAACCCTTAATGTAGGTCTCCTACGAGCCCATTAAGTAATTGAACACAGGCTTATGATTTTTATCAGCCCATCTAACTAACCCTTTATGTGATATATTATAGTCTATCAACTAATCTTGGTCCAATTAATTGATCATGTTAATAAATTTTATTCTCCTGGTTTTTGTCATATCTAATTATACATGACTAATCTAATGTAGTTAAACCTACCCAAATTAATTCATTTCGAAATTATTAAACTATTAAATTAAATTAATTTAAATATACACCAACCTAAACGACAATAAAACCTAACAAATCGTAGCACATACGGTGCATTTCACGGATTTACCACATATATTTACTAAGATGAAATAAAACTAATCGAATGATGCCTCGCACACGATGCATTTCACAGGCCCACCAAAACGTGAGGAAATGGCCAGACAAAACAACACTCTAAATAGTGCATTTCCTAGGTCACAACACATGTTTCAACGGTTTCATAGAATATTTTTTTAACTCACTTAGGAATGATTTTTTAATAGTGTTTGTAATGATTCTATATTTTCCTCGGAAAGGCTTTTGTAATTGATTTCATGTTTTGCGAGTAATCCAAAAATCGTTACACAGTCCGTTACAAAGTTAGTATATTAATATTTATTATTTAGATTAATTTTTATAATATTTTGTTTACAATTTTAGTTAGAAGTATTTTGTTGAATTTATTAAATGTGAAATATTTTAAATATATTATGTATTAACAAAAGTATCAATATAATTAAAAATTGAAAATATTGCATAAAAATCATATTTTAAATTACATGCAACTTTTAAATTAAAAAAACTTAATACAACCCTAATTTAGATTGTGCTCCCTATCGGCCGCATTCGCAATGTCTTGTCCCTCAGCGTCGAGAGCCAGGGAATCAACTAGAGACTGGACGGTTGGGCCGGTGGAGGGGGGGGGGGCGATGGTAGCCCAACGCTCCAGCAACTCCTTGATCCTCGTGATTCGATCATCGAGGTCTAGATGTTGGGAATGCAGTGGAGTAGTGGACGAGCAGCTGGGTTTTGATGGTCCAACAATGGTGTAGTGAACCTCGGAACCAAGACCGAATACCCGGTCCCTCTTCCGCCTGCCCGCCCGCTGTCGACATCCACAGTTGTTGCTCGGGCATGGCCAACAAGTTTTGAGAAGATGATAGAGGATCTTGCTGATCACCTGTTGGCATGTTCCTCCATCTTCCTTAGTAATGTCTCCTACAAAACAGATTAAGTGATTAGTAAAAATAAATAAATTAACTTTAATTAAAAACAAAAAATTATAACTGACCGAGCTACTTACCACGACTTCCTCTGCCCTTGGGCTGCTCCATTGCCCGTTCTTCTTCCTTTTGTATACCTTGCAGAAGCCCTCCACCTATTTGACAGAGCGGCCGAGTTGTGTCTCCTGTCCAGGAACCAAAAAAAATATGTAAGTAATTAATTATTATAAAAAAAAATTTTAAAAAAAAGATGCTTACCATCTTCCTTTTGTGCATCCCAATAGAGGATGATCCCTTGTGGTACACTGTGGCTGCTGCCGTGGGGTTGGCTGCCCTGTTAGCCTTATTCTTCATTGAGGCCGACTTGAAGTTTCGCTCAACCAATACTCCAATAGTTGTTGCCAAATTTGATCGGCTAACCACAGCGGCTGGACAATTATGCTGAGACGTCTGCGAACTGCTTCTGTAGAAACCTACCCACTTGCCACTTGAAGACCTTGAACATCAATTCCCCATCGCAGTTCCACTAGTAAGTAAGCTACAAATTCACATAGTAAAAAAAATTATCAAAGGTAATGCAAAATTAAAAGAAAAATAATGCAAAAAATTAAAAAAGAATGTAATGAAAAAAATTAAACAATTCTTACCTTTAGATTGTCAAACCAGAAGAGCTGGTGTTCTTGTGGAATCTGCGATATACATCTCCAGGGATGAGGATAATGATTTGCGCACAGTAGCATTGGCTGTGCCGTGAAAATCTCTATCCGAATTGAAAAAATTAATTATTAAAATTAAAAAACTACATTCCAAATAGTTTAATAAAATTATTTACGGTACCTCGCATCACAGAGGTTGATAAAGTGACGGGTAGAAGGTGGTGGCACTGGCGGTGGTGGTGCATCCCATGGCCGGGAGGGGGGGGGGCTGTGAACTGCTAACCCCTACGTCCGATGACCCTATTGTGGCCGGATCCTCTAGTGTGGTCTACGACACGGGTGCAAGCTCTAGTGATGGGGATTGTGGGAGGGTTTCTGCATCAAAAGTGGGAGCAGGAATGATAGGGCCACGACCGCGCCACAACCATGTCCCTGAGGGGGCAGATCACCGGTCGTCATGGATCTATAAGTTAAAACATTATAATATTAAACACTATTAATGGTATTAAATTATACTGATTAATGAAAAACTATTAAGGTATATTAAATTAATTGTATTATATTATTGTCTTAAAGTATGGGGGAAATTGCAAAATTAGTCCCGTATCTTAAGGAGAGTGGCGTTTTTAGTCCCATAACTTTGACACTAAGCAATTTTAGTCCTGTAACTTCTGAAAACGTAGCAATTTTAGTCCCCCGACCGAATCTGGGCGAATTTGGCCAAATTTTGGACGATTTTACCCCTTTACAGCTTTAAAATGAGCATTTTAGTCCATTTCCATTTATGTTGGAATTTTATCACCCATGCTCCTTAGAAATGGTATCAGAGCCTAGGTTTATTGAAAAAATATTTGTTTATATTACATATTGATATTTTATCCCTAACGGAGGAGATCTTTAAAAGTATGGAACCAAACGAAAGTTCGAGTTACACTGAAAACAGGGAGTATTTTCAGATTCCGAAAATACAAAAAACAGAATTTCTTATGGAAATTCTTAGAAATATCACCAACAGTCCGAGGTTGGTCGATGCGTCATTTCTTCCTAAAGAAGAAAGAGAGGAATGGCATAGACATCGCCATGTTCGAGAGACGTTACCGGAAATACAGTAAGACGTCTACAGGGAGCTGAGATCCATGGAAGAATCCCAGCCAGGAGATCCGGAACAGGTAGATTCCTGAAAAAATACAGTTCTAAAAATAATGATTAAAGGAACTGATTGGAAGGAACTCGAACCGGATACCTCGAAGTACTCTCAGGACCTTAGAGAGGTACAAAAGACAGTTCAAGACTATGGACATAGGCTAATCCATATACTTATGAAATTAGACCTCTTGAACCAAAAGATGGATGAGATCTTAAAAATCCTACCAGATCTACAGAAGGATCTTACAGATCTGAAGATTGAGGTTACAGATCTGAGAAGAAATCAAAGGAATACCCCTGAGACATCCAGATCTCATCAGGAACGCATCAGGGACGCCCTTGGACCAGTATCTTTCCTACATCAGAAAGGAAAGGCGAAGGAGATCTCGAAGCCAAAGACACAAGAGGAACAAATCATCGAGATCATCAAATCCATAAAATAATGGAGATATCTAGAGTGGATCTATCGGATCTACAAGAGTTAGCTGAATCCTTTTCCCAACTGGGGATTGTGGATTTAGTTAATATTCAAACCAATGAGGTCGCTCCAGCTTTACCACCGCCGGAGGGAAGCACAGGCTCGAATGATCCACCACAGGATCAGCCAATGAGAGAAGGTACAGATTTTCACACCAATGCTACCCCTACCTTCGTGGGGACAAGATTGCGAGAAAATCCAGGAAGAAATCCAAGACGAGTACCTGAAAACAACACCATGGGCAAGGACCATGCTCCAGCCCTTACACCCATATGGCACGGTACTTCAACCTGGATGTTATCGACTTCCGAAACATCGAGAAAGCTGATAGATGAATGGGTTGCAGCCATGAAAATTACAGCAACTACGTTGGAACTAGACAAGGATAACTTCATAAAACTTTTGGAGTTAAGCTTAGAAGGGTCGGTAAAGATCGGATGGGATAATACCCCAGAAGAGACCAAAGCAAGCATCCTTGAGGGAGAGTCTAAAAGTGCAATCGCGGATAGGCTCAGGAGGCTAATCAAGATCCATTTCATCGGAGATGGATACTTCGAAGGAAGCAGAACGGAAAAGGCTAGGGAGTATGCACAAGCTCTCTTTGGTCTCGAGTTAAGAAGTATCTGTGCTGTAGACGAATATATCTATTGGTTCCGCAAATAGTTCTTCCAGAGTGGGGTAACAACCGAAGTAGCCGCCCCAATGTTCTTTGCAAAGATCTGCAGCCCGTGGAGGGAAATGTTGATACAATCTTACAAAGTACCTGCAGGGCAGCTGGATTCAGTTGCAAGGAGGATGTCTTTTCTTAAAGACAAACTGAAGGATTGGTGTTACCAAAGCATCCGTCCAAAAGAACATGAATAGACTGAGAGGTAAAATCAAAAAGAACCCCTCTCTGTTGTGATAATAATGATTTTCCAACTATTATAGGGGAATCAAGCGAGCAAAAGAAGAGGAGAAAGCAAGGTGGTGACTCCTATTCCAGGAGTTCCAGAAAA
This sequence comes from Sesamum alatum, assembly GCA_034509735.1. Taxonomy (NCBI): domain Eukaryota; kingdom Viridiplantae; phylum Streptophyta; class Magnoliopsida; order Lamiales; family Pedaliaceae; genus Sesamum; species Sesamum alatum. The sequence continues at coordinate 23,569,190 of JACGWO010000001.1, read as the reverse complement.
TCCTCTTTTAGAAGAAGATCATGGTGGTCTAAATCAAAAGTCAGATCATACAAATCTGGACAGAAAACAGGACCAACAAGGGTTTCATCCGAAGGATCTAGACGATCAGAGGCGAAATCCACAGGACGAACCCCTACAAGAAGAACTTTTAGAAGAGCCCATACCCGAGCTAATGAAAGTTTTAAGGATTGCAACTGCTGGACGTGCGGAGCAAAGGGACATATCTCCCCAGATTGCCCGCAGAAACGTGGTGAATTACGCCAGTTTGAAGCCACAAACGACATCCTAGATGCAGTCTACTATGGTGATTTGGTACCAGTCTACCAATTCGAAGATCTTCCCTCAGATGAAAGGATCTACGAGGAAGAAATAGAAAGTGATTCGGATGGATCTTCAACCGAATCAGAGTAATTACAACGAAGGAGATAGGCTCCAAACCTCAGATAGCCTATCAGGATTCTTTTCAAAGTTGACGGTATCAAACAAAACCATGGAAAGAATCATGAGACAAGACTCTAATCTCAGCCCATATGACGGATTTAGGATTGGAGGAATCAGAAGAGTCCTTAACCAGATAGGACTAAACCAGAGGAAACATCATATCATCTACAAAGTAAGTTCAGGTGAGTTTGCAATTCCTATGGAACTTACTGGTAATGTTATGGAAATGCAGCTTATTCCTAAAGAAGAAATTCTTGAAGAATTAAGTAAACTTAGAGAGAAAGTAGCGGTTACTATGAAATGGATCCATATAGGAGCTATTGAAGTAGTAATAAAAGCAACTTTTAAGGAAGGAATTGATTCAGAAATACATCTGTCAATAATGGATAGAAGAATCAATAACTTAAGAGATGGTTGTCTTGGGACAATGATAGGAAATTTGTATGCAGGAAAATTGATGTTTGATATTCATCCTAGGATAGCATACAACCTAGCAGACCAAGATTTCAGTAGAGTCTTAACCCTTCATCAGGATTTTAAAAGAAAGGATCTTATGAAAGATGGGAATAGACCATATTCTATAACATATAGAATAGCTTACGCCCTTTCCAACACACATCATTCTGATTTATCTCTTAGGAAAGAGTATATTGAAATTCCTAGAATTTTCAAGGAATTCGCTAAAGTAATGACACCAGATCCTATTAGAATACCTAGAATAGGTGGTGTTGATATCTTGATAAAAGATCACCCGGTTTTAGATCGAACCCTTAGTTCTAAAACTGAATTTAGTAGCAGGATGTCCTTTTCAGAAGATAGGATTATGGCCTATAAGGGAAAGGAACCCGAGTTGTTAAAGCCTCGAGCTATTAGGGTGGATAACGTAAAACTTAGGTGCCCTGAAGGCTGGAAACAAATCCAAGTTATATTTGACATCACTAGAACAGAAAATTGTTTTCCCTGTGATGACTTATACCATCTACAACAACCTGTTGTGGGAAAATATGAAGGTATGCTAGAAATAGCAGGCCATGAGATTATGGTTACAGGTGTTGCAGGACGAGAAAATGGGATAATGACTCTAGGAATAAATTTCCTTGAAGATCATAAACCATGGGGAAGGAAAGGTAATTGTATGGAATTCAGTTTGGATGGTTATACCATTAGAATTGAATGACGAGCCCCTTTTCTATATACATATCTGTTGGTATGTTGTATGAACAATATAAGTCAGAATATTTTGCAGCTTATATTGACCCAGGATCAGGGATTTGCACGGCAAAACCTGGTGTTTTCCCTAGCGAAGCTATGGAATCCTTACCCATTATTGCAGGAAGGGATTTTTCACAAAAAATTCTTGTACTCAATAAGGGTATACGAGAAGCAAAAATCATGATTGGAGGAGCATTTGGAACACCCTGGTTCAAGGTAAAGACGCCTCCTATTTACTTTCATGATACAGGAGCAGATATTTTGTTAGGTAATAATTTCATCCAAACCTTTGCAAAATATGTCCAGGATAACTGCAAAAATCTGTTGATTTTTACTACTAACTGTGGTAGCGAGATACAGGTTTTGCGAAGAGAAAAGGCATTTAACAGGATAATGCCCATAAATTTTCGCAGCAAACGTGGTGATGATGCCAAATTAACCCATCCAAAAATGCAGGATAAAAGAAAATTTGGTAAGGCTCTTTTGTCTTTCAGGCAACAGGGCTTTGATGAGGCTTCGGAAGAAGATCTTAGGATCTTAAAGGAAGCTATACAAGAATGCAGGTCGATGGACATGGACGGAGAAAGTAAACTTTCTCTCGAGAATGTCAAGAGACTTATTCAAAGGAATTTCAGTGAGAATCCTTTGGCATGGTGGGATAAAAACAAGATCGAGGCTACTCTAAAGGTCAAAGAGGAATGCAAGTACGAGTATGTCCGATACAAGCCCATCCAAATGAACATGGAGGATAAGAAAGATATGCAGGGGATCATCAAAGAGCATATCAATCTTAGACTCATTGAGCCTGGAGTCTCTGCCTATAGTAGCCCTGGTTTTCTGGTAAGAAATCATGGTGAGATAAAAAGAGGTAAACCCAGGTTAGTTATTAACTATCAAGGCATCAATAGAATATTACAATTTGATGGTTATTATATCCCAAGTAGAGAACACTTAATTGATTGCATTAAAGGTGCTAAAGTGTTTTCTAAGTTTGATTGCAAATCTGGATTCTATCAGATTAAGATGGAAAATGACTCAAAGAAATATACTGCATTTTCCACACCTCATGGACAATATATCTGGAATGTACTTCCAATGGGACTTGCCAATGCACCCCAGATATTTCAAAGAAAGATGGATAATCTTTTCAAAGACTATCTAGAGTTTATGTTTGTTTACATAGACGATATCTTGATTGCATCTAAAAATATACAGGATCATATTAGACATCTTGAAATATTTTCTGATGCATGCCATAAGGAGGGACTAGTGCTCTCCGAAAAGAAAGCCATTATAGCTGTCAATAAAATTGAATTTTTAGGAATTCTTATTGACGAGGCAGGTATTGAGTTACAGGAACACATTGTAGAGAAGATTCGCAATTTTCCTGACACTCTTAAGGATAAGAAGCAACTCCAAAGCTTCTTAGGAGTTGTCAATTTTGCAGGAATCTTTATCAAGGACCTTGCAAAATACAGAAAGGATTTCCGTCCACTCCTGAAAGAAACAGAAAGTTCAAAGTGGAAATGGGAGGAAATTCATACGCAGAGGGTCCGGGAGTTAAAACAGATTTGCAATAGCCTGCCAAAGCTTGCAATTCCCCAAGACGAAGATGAGTTGGTAGTTTACACGGACGCCAACAATTACAGATGGGCAGCAGTGCTCATGAGAAAAACGGCTACTGGCGAAGAGCCATGTAGATACTCAGGAGGGTTGTTCACCGAACAACAAGCCAAATTATGGCATATTAACGAGAAGGAATTCTTTGCAGTTTGGAAGGCTTTCAAAAAATGGCCTTTGTTCTTACTAGCCAAAGAATTTACATTAAAAGTTGATAATACGAATGTTAAGGCTTTCTTAAAAAATAAACTTGAATCAAAGATTGAGAAAGCTCGTATTATTAGGTGACAGGCAGAATACCAATATTATTGTTATGATATTGTCATTATCAAATCTCATGAAAATGTTCTTGCAGATTTCTTAACAAGAGATGGAGGCAGCTGAAGCAGACTCCGTTATCATCAGGCTCAGACACCTCAGGGAGAACCTTGAGGAGATTGATAAGAGATTTGGACAGCTAACAATTAAAGCCCAAATAGCTGGCCAAGTCCAACGAGCTGATCTGGACACCGTCCAGAGCGCCATCAGGAGTACCAAACTTGCTGCAAGCTCGTTATGGGACGACCTACTAGAACCAATTCGAAAGGCGTCATCTTCGGTGATAGCCCGAGAATTAAGAGAGCAGGGCTCCAAACCTGCAATTAGAGAACAAGGCTCTAAACCTGTAGCGGCAGATTCAAGTACTGCTTGCACAAGGCCATCGCCAGACTCTGGTGAACAGGCAAAAGTTGAGTTACAGGAAGTGCAAACTCCTGATAATTCAAGTCAACCCAGCACCTCTGCGGTAAAAGAGGAAGAGATTAACCTTAGGCCAATGACGGGCACCTCTAAGGTTAATACTAACGAAGCTTTATCTTCTGTTTCCGCTTGGCAGGATTATCAGAGATCATGGGAAAAACTTGTTTCCCGTAAAGGTATAAGCCCAGGCAAGACCATCGTAGACACATCCGGAAAATATAACAGAATCTGGATGATCGAAGGGTCTAAACCAGAAGAGGTACGAGAGTGGTATGATTTTGGAGCCCTTACTTCAGTTCATACTACGTCACCAAGCTTTCCGGAAATCTCAAAGCTTCCGGAATGGATTAGTGGGGCGGTATATGACGCATGGCAAAACAATCCCCACCTTAAACGAGGAGATATTTTGAAGCTCAAGTTCATTTCCATAGCTCCAGAAATCGCAGGAAAAGGGTCTCACCCAGCATTCCATTTCATCAAATTGCAGAGACCAGACATGGTAGTATTCAACCGAGTCAAGGCTGCCACAGGAGAGGCTCCCCTGGTATCTTCCCTTAGTGAAGATGACATATCCACCAGAAGAGCATGGGGATACTGGGTCTGTCTCACAGAGATGGATAAAGTCAAATATCCATTTAAAATATTTTCCAATAAATTAAATGGATCATTCCTGTTAAACTCCATGACAGGAAAAAGCACTGAGTTTGCAGAAAGCTTGTTTGAAAAGAAAAGAATGCTTATATGGGAAAATAAGTTGCCTGCAACAGAGAACACAAGGAAGAAGGCATGCAACATGATGCATGTAGGACAATGGCATAACCACTTATGCCCTTGTTGTGAAAAACAGGAAAAGCCCTTGTTCGGAACAAAGATTCGGGTAACTCAAAATAAACCCGAACCAAGACCAGAGAAGGGCAAAAGAAAGGATTTTTACAAAGGGAGGTAAAACCCTCAAGATGTAAAAAATCAAAAAGGGGACTGTCGGCAGAAGAAGACAAAAGGGCCAACAGTCAGAAAGACAAATGACACCAGCTGGCAAGCACATGGCCGACAAGGCATAATGACCACAGCTGGAAAGATGAAAGACAAAGTTGGTGACGAACGCAAGTGACGTCACCCAAAAAAACAAGATTGAAGTCCGGGTTTGAAGTCCACGGACTATTATAAATAGAGAGATAGGAAGCAGATGGAGATGATCAGAAAAACTTCTCCAACTCTTCAGAAAAATAAATCGTGTCTTTAAATTCTCTAAGTATTAGATATCCAGTGTATGGGGTTATCCCCAACGTGTCAAGTCCTCTTATCCATGAGAGGCTAAATAGTTTTCTCCTCCGATAGAGGTATAAGATATCTATGTAATATTTCAAGTATTTCTTCAATAAAATAAAGGCTTCTGTTCAATTTGTTTATCCAAAATTCTATTAAGTCTCTATTTCGAAGTACTTTTACACCCTAAGGTAGGAAACGAAATAGGGTTGTGCTGTTTGTTGCTGAAGGAGCCAAGTACCTGCGAACCATCTACTGCGGTAGTGTGGTTGGAAAAGAGCCGTAAAAAACAAGGACTTGGAATACCCGGTGGCAAGGCGGTCAAAACCAGGTATGAATTTATAGAGGCTTAATTTTATTTCGGAAGCATGTTGGGCCTTACTAAGAGCATGTGGTGGACTATGGAGCTTTTTCCATCAAAAGGGCAAAATGGTCATAAAATGGGCTAAAGGACCAAAACTGCGAACAGTTGAAAGATACAGGACCAAAATTGCCATACCCAAAGTTAGAGGACTAAAATTGCCAACCCCCTATACTTATAGGACCAAAATTGCAATAAGCCCTAAAGTATGTTACTATAATGTGTACTAAATCCCATAATTTTCTAAAACATGCACTAAATTCCATAATCAGTAAAATGTGCACTAAATCCTTGTCATTTTTTTTAAATGAGATTAATATCCAACAATTTTCCTAAAAGGTGTACTAAGTCCAAATAATTTTTGTATTTTTTTGACACAATAATTTTAATATTATAAAATTTAATATTAAAAACTTTATTATAAATATATATAATACTAGTTTTCTGTATAATATATTATAAATTATTATAAACTATTACAAACTATATGATAGTATTATATTTCCGTTTAATATATTATAATAAACCCAATATTTTTTTAAAAAATGAGATTAAAACAAACAGTTTTTCTAAAACGTGTACTAAATCTAATAATTTTCCTAAAATGTGTACTGAATTTGTCCAATTTTTCTAATTTTTCTAGTTTTTTAAAATTTTTCAATTTTTCAAAAATGACCTAAAAGTACAGTAAATTGCAAGAAATTGCAGAAAATATATTTGATTTATAGAAAATTGCATAAAATTAAAAGATATTGACATTAAAATTACAGAAAAATTTCATAAAAATAGTTTGTAAATTTGTCAAAATTACAGAAAATTTCATAAAATTGGTAAAATATTCCTATTTTTTTTAATTATCCTAGTTTCTAAATTTTCCTACAATGACATAAAAATTTCAGTAAATTTTAGAATTTTCACAATTTTACAGTAATTTTTGAAATTACAGAAAATTACAAAATTACAAAAAAAAATCATAACATAACAAATACATTTTAGAAACTTATAGAAAAATTACATAACATATTACACACATATTTTACATATGAATTTATAGAAATATATCAGAACATAACATAACAAAATTTACAGAAAATATCTACACAAAAATATTATACGCATATTTCAGACAACATTTTACACACATAAACACACACATATATATATAGATATACATTCATAAAATAGATATATATATTCCAAAACACATCCATATATATATATATATTCAAAAATTAGATATTCCAAAACCCATATATTTCCATTTACATAAACCACAGAAAAAAACTAACTACTAAACTGGTATTGGCGGTGGCAGCGACAAGCGACGATGGAGGTAGGGGATGGAGGGCGCAACGGGATCTTGCCTACTGTGGAGGCGGAGGCAGGCGGCGACAAAGGCAGGCAGTGATGGTGGCAGCGGAGAAGGAGCAGGACGGTGGGGGTTTTTGGGTTTTCTGTGTGTGTGTGTGTGTGTGTGAGAGAGAGAGAGAGAGAGAGAGAGAGAGGAGATAAAGAGATGTTTGGGAAACAATATGCTAAATATGGTATATATATTAAAATTTTGGAGCAACCATCTGCTAAAAAAGTCGTTATTAAGCAGTTCCATATTTGTATATACCATTTATCCTAAACCCAAACAACATCATATTGAGCCTCTGTTTATAAAGTTGTTCCAAACGTAGTTACAAATAATGCAATAATTTTCCAAAATAAATTAATAAAAATTATTAAAAAGTTGTAGCGGACATGTTAATGTTGAATAAAAGTATACAATATTTGGAATACCACAATTGCAAATATAATACATTTTGAATTGAGATTGATATGTGGTCACAATATGAAATAAATTAGTATATTCATAATTGATAGTATGACACTGATGCAACTATCATCTTATATCATTGTAATGCATCGCTTAATCAGACAGTCAAAATTTGCACTAGATTGTTAGATATGATCAAATCGAGAAAAGAATAAATTTGATGAAGTTCTGGACTAAATTGGTATATGAATATCAAGATGTCGTATCCGAAACATAATATTAGTCTTTCAAACCGGTGCATTACTGAATCAGGACATGTGATTTGAAATCAGACCGTCAGATACAATCAAATAGACAGAGTCTTATATGTATTTAAGTTTGGTATAAATCCGGTATACAAAATTTTAAGATATCGTACTTAGGAATATAATTTGTGGAACTTAAACACATATTGTAACGGCTTTATTCACGGATGTGGATGTCAACATTTGTAACGACTTGGTACCATTCCTGGAACAACCATTTAAAATATGGTATCTGGCCAAATTTTTTCCGCCAAAACGAATAAAATGGAACAGCCTCTATGACCGACAAAGGAAGTGTGGAAATTCTGTCAAATACATAGTTATTTGGAACGACCATTGTAACGTTTTTTAAATTAATGGCCGTTACACATTTTAATTAATTTTTAAAAAAATCGTAAAATAATACTTAATTGAATATATCATTACAAAACATTAGATACCCAAGCGTCATCTGCATCAGTCTCGTAACCCTCGAAGCTATGTTCGCCATCCTCGTCTTCATCAATATCGTCGTGACCATGGGCCGAACGGAATGTTCCTGCTCCCTATTGAATTGCCATAGAAAGATCAACAAAAAGGTGTATGGCATCAAGATCATGCAGGTCATGGACGCCTCAATGTGTGCTTTGTTCTTCACCTTCTTCTTCAAATCATGGAGGAATATATTCGTACGAATATTTATTGAAATATGGATGACATTAAAATTATAACAAAAGAATTGGAGGAAATAATGAGGTGCTTACCTCTCAAATGTGTACATCCACTTTTATTGCACTGACCCTCCCATGTGAGCCTCGTAGGGCAAGTAAAAATTGACCTTGTTAAATGTTTTGAACCTTTTATTTTTGCACTTCGAACACGAGCACCTAATCTTATCTCCATCTATATGTCTATGCTGACACTGAGGCCATTCTATGAAAGTCCAACACCATCCTCAAACTCCGGCATAAGACCCCCCTATTAGGGAGCTTCTTCTCATACATCCATTCTCAATTGTCTTAACATGATGATCACTACATAGACGAAGATATATATATATATATATAATTATATTTCAACCTATAAAAATAAGAAAACTATAATAATTAAACTGCATGTTATTTAACAAAAAGGATTCAAGTTGTTACCTGGACAACTAACACAAGAGATGATCAACGGTATAAAAGGACGCAATTCTAGCACTGGCATGTGTATATGCACAAAAATCAGAGAGAGATTGAGAGTGTGCATGTGGTTAATCAATTCGAGAAACAAATGAAATGAAATGAAAAAACAACATGCAACCCACACACACACATATATATATATATATATATAAATTTATTTTGAATGACTCTTGGAACAACTTATGGTCTACAATAAATAGCTGTTTAACGTTAGACGACTAAATATTAATAGGATCGGATTTCGAACGGTTTTAGAGGCGAACAACTAGCCGTTGAAATAGAGTCGTTAGACTCAGTTAATATTGCAACGGCGTGTGGAACAATGTATTGCTTTCAAACAAAAGCGCACAAATTGGAATAGCCTATTGACCGGTTTTTTGGGAATACAATCTCAAATGGTTTTTACACGATAACTAGAACGAAAGCTCTCATAATTCACGTAACCGTTACTAAGCGTAAAGGATCGTCCTAAAAATTGTTAAAATGGTGCAACGACCGTAGCTTTGGGACGGTCTTTGGAAAGGATATTTGGAAAATTTGGAACGGCTTCTTCTCGAAGTGCGGATGGGCCTTATCAAAAGGTGTTCAAACTTGTACTGGCTGTAATTTTGTAACGGCTTTATGAACAATATCCTTTTGTAATGGTCTTTGTAACTATTATGCCGTTACAAAGTTACGACTTCTAATTCACCAACTAAATGACGTCAGCAAATACTTTTCATTCCAAATTTATTACATAAATTGTTACTATTGGAATAGCCATGTGGCTGTTCCAAAACATGTTAGAATAGGTGACAAGAAAGCCAATAGGTTTGGCATTTTGTAACCTATTTGACAACTTGATGCAATGTAATATTATGTAATGAATAAAATGAGTATTAATTACCATTGGTAGTTTCTTTGTTGTGCTAATTTTCCATATGTTGAATTCTATTTTACATGTATCACAACAAAGCCCACAGACCACGATTAACAACTCATGCAGTTGGGCCACGCATTAGATGGTGGTTATGAAACCAAATGATAAAGGGTTGGGTACAAAACATTGCAAGTCGAGGACCTCGAGACAGACCATTGAGAGTCCTATAGAGACTTGCACCAAGAGTCATATTCATTGGATGAGTACCGTGTTTCATCAGTGACAGGCGTTGGATGCCTGTACGATCTTGGTGTGTTGGTCAATTGGAGTCGAGCCGACTGAACTGACTCGCGGGGATCATCATATGGAAGCCTTGGAGGCTTGGTCGGTATGATTGGATTTCCCCAATTCCGATAGTATTGGAGTAGTTCTCAGGCTTGAGGAACCATGGCAGTCATGTAAACACGATGGTCGTATCTTGGATCTGGCTAGAGATGGTCATTCTGTAAGATGATCATTATAAGTCTTGTCCAGTGCAGTCAGAATTTGTAACGAGGACGGTGGGTTTGAAGAAGAGGCTCCATCCCCTGTCAGTATGTGATAGAGGTATCTCCTATGCACTCGGAGACACGTTCATGCTGCTTAAACCTGTGGCCACAGTGGTTGATCGAATAGGAAATGGTTTTCTGTGTTGATGCAATGAGGTATACGTAGTCTCGAGTATTAAGCATAAACGCCTAGTCAAGGATGGGAACTGACGCCTAATTCCATACCTTAGACTAAGGTCGGGCGACGGTAGATGGAAGGACCGTACACGTATGGAATCGAAGCCTAAATGTTCACGCCAACATTCACCTAGTCTCTAGTGCCATGGACCGTTGCTAGACGGCCACCTATGGTAACGGGCTCTTGTTAGACACGGGCCCAAGTCTAGTTGAGGGTAAAACTAAAGGGTCACACACAAATTACCGAAGAGGTGGAGAAATTGACTTGGAGTGAATTTCATAGGATAATGAGTAATTGGATTACTAAAGGGACTGTCTATTGGATGGACGGGCCGATATTGTATCGGGCCTCGTTTTAATCGGTAAATGGGATTAATCGGTTAATGTAGAGAATCAAAAACTGGATCTTTTAATTGGATTAAAGATGAATGGGAATTCTTTAAGTGGACCTTGAATTAAATGGGATTTAATTTTGGGCTCGTTGTAATTGGTTTATAATGAAACCCGGTCCATTAAATTTTGGCCCAAGAGGTGTGTTAATTCCACTTTTGGAATGAGAAGAAGTTGGACTTCTTCCCAAACAAGCATGGCCAAAAATTTTCTCTTTTGGAGGGCTAAAAATCGGCCATGCATGGCCTTGATGAAGGGTTGACTTGTCCCTTTTGGTAAGGGACAAATCAATTACAATCAAGCCTCTTTCATTTGTATGATTAAATCATACCTTATCAGATGGTAGGCTTAATTGATGAATTAGAGGGATTGATTGGGATGTATCTAAACATCCTTTGATGAACCTAGACACATTTTAATAATCACATTAATTATGTATATATATATGAGTATATACTATCATCAATGCAAGAGAATTACATTTCATCTTTTTTCTAGGAGAAAGAAGAAAAACATTCCTCCCTTTTCTCTCTAATTTTCGGCCCTCTCTCTACTCTTATACTACGCTCTTTGTTCTTCATTTGATCTTGGATCATCTTGAAGAACAAAAATCTAGATCAAAAAGAGACACTAACACAATATCGTTCTAATTTCTTGTATCGTATCCTCTTAGTTCCGTTTTTTTCTAGCAAGAGAAATGTGATCTCTTCCATTGTGGTGTGGACTTCATTAGAGAGTTCATACATTTGAACTCAGTGGATATATCCGGAGAGGAACAACGCTTGTAACCGTGCAAGATAATTAACTACAAAGGTAATTGTTGATTTACGCTATTGTAGTTTCATTTTCTACATCTATGCTCTAGATGATATATGCATTGTTACATTATCATATCCTACATTGAGCACCTGGTTGAGCACTTAAGGGTACATCCCTTGGAATTTGGTGATTATTGCTTTTATTTATGCAATGTTTCGGTTTTCACGCTTCCGCTCGCGCTCCTAGGCGGATCTGCTTATCCCTTGAAAACAGTCGTTACAAATCCCACAATTTTTTGTAGTGCATTCTACCTTTTCCAGCTACCTTGAAACAAACTCTATTACACAATGTTTAAAGTAATTTGACTACTCTATATAGAAAAATGTGATGGGAGTGTATTGGCTTGGTAATGCGACGGAAGCGTGAAAAGAGCGATAAATTAAAAAAAAACTTTAAAATCCTATCAACGGGTGTTTCCTTGATCTTTCCTGGGCATTCGATGTAACATATGTAGATTTAAAATCATATAAACAAATTATGCACATGAGGCTCATGGATGAAAGAAATAACGATGGTGCAATAATGTAAATAGAACCATTACCTTTGTTGTTCTTGTAATCGGCTACTAGCGTTGATTTCCTCTCTGACAAAAGTCCATTTTTGAGATACCAAGGTAGAGATCCTCGAAGGATATCCACACTACACCGGGAGCAGTTTACTTCTCTTGCTAGAGAAGATTAAACAATGAAAGAAAATGATCCAAGGAATCACACCATGAGTTAGTGTATTCTTTTGATCTTCCCTTGTTTCTAAAAATGATCCTAGATCAACAAGAAGCAACATAGGGATAGAGAGAGTAGGGACAGGCCGAGAGTTGAGATGGAGGAGAGAGGACTCTGTTTGTACGCTTGTGTTGAAGGGAGAGTGAGAATGACCTAGTCATTCAAAGTCCACCCATTCAATCTTGCAACCTTTCATGTGGTATGATGCAAATCATACCGTATCGAAGGGCTTAGATTGTGGCCGAGTTGTGCCTTCCAAAAGAACAACTCAGCCTACCCCTCTTTCCATGTAGGCAGAAGTCCAACTTCTCCTTTCCTTACATGGAAGTCAACTTGGCCTTTGGGCCCCAATTTTAGTGGACCGGACCTCAGTTTAAATAAATTAAAATAAGTCCAAAAGTCCAATGGATTTTAATTAAATCCAATTTAATTAAAATCCAACTAAACATGGTCCATGGTCATTTAATCCAATTAAAGACATAAGTCCAAACTCCTTTAATTAATAAATTCAATCTATTAATTCAAGTAATGCCAATTAAATTAATTAAATTAATTTAATCTTGGGCTATCCATCTAAAATTCAACTAAACATGGTCCAAAGTCATTTAATCTAATTAAAGACATAAGTCCAAACTCCTTTCATTAATAAATTCAATCTATTAATTAAAGTAATGCCAATTAAATTAATTGAATTAATTTAATCTTGGGCTATCCATCTAATGGCCTATCCCACATATAAATAGTTCAATTATTTATACCTTTTGGAATTAATTCAATCCAATTGAATTAATTCCCATCTTGTGGAATTAATTCAAATTTAATTCCTTCACCTGCTTGGTGATTTGTGTGTGACTCTTTATATTCACCCTCAACTAAATTTGAGTTTGTGTCCAATATAATTGATTAATTAAATATAATTTAATTAATTATTCCTAATTAATCATTAATCAGGAACGCCCGCTATCATGGGTGGCCATCTAGCAATGGTCCATGGCAGTAGAGACTAGGTGAATTTTGGCATGAACGTTTAGATTTTTCGAGTTCCATGCCGGTGCGATCCTTCCATCTATCGTCTCCTGGCCTTAGTCATGGGCATAGAATTGGGTGCCGGTTCTCATCCTGGACTAAGCATCTATGCTCATAACTCATGATTGCATTCTCTCTATTCTTCAATATAGGAAACCATTTTCTATTCCACCAATCACAGTGGCCACAGGTTCTAAGAGCATGAAAGCATCTCTCAGTGCATAGGACATACCGCTGTCACATACTAACAGGGGACAAATTCTCAGCTTGGAACCCACCATCCTCACCACACATTTTGATTGCACTGGACAAGGCTTATAGTGATCATTTTTGAGACATGGTCACCTCTCGCCAGATCTAAGATACAATCATCATGTTCATGTGACTGCCATGGTTCCTCAAATCTAAAGACTACTCCCATACTATCAGAGCCAGGGAGTTCCAGTCATACCGATCAAGCCTCCAAGCTTCCATATAATGATTCCCTACGAGTCAGTTCAGTCGGCTCAACACCCAGTCGACCAACCCACTGAATCACATAGACGTCCAACGTCTGTGGCCGATGAAGTCTGCCACTTATTAAATAAATGTGAGTGCAAGTCCCCATAGGACACTCGATGCACTGTCTTGAGGTCCTTGAATTGGAACGTTTCTGACCCAACCGTCAGCAGTTGGTTTCATATCCAATGCGCGGCCCAACTACATGGGTTGACTATATGCTCTATGGGCTTTGTAGTGATGTTAATGCAATTCAACATAAGTGCATGAGCATAACAAAGGTAAATGCCAAAAATGAGTACTCAGTTTTAGTCATTAAATAATATTACATTACATTGATAGATTACATAAAGGCCAATCTAATTAGTTTTATGGTCACCTATTTTAACAATCTCCCACATGACCTAATTCCAGACATCCATCATCCTCAACCCCATCTTATCAAGATGTTGAGTATGAGCAATTTGTGACACTGGTTTAGTCAGTGGATCCGGTGTTTTTTTGCTGAGCTGACTCGGTCCATCCGAACGTCACCTCTGCTCACCTTCTCCGTAAGTAAATGGTAGCGTTTAAGAATATGCTTGGATCGGTGATGAGATCTCAGTTTATTTGCATGTGCTACCGCCTCATTGTTGTCACAGAAGATAACCACTCAACAATGCTAGGTACTACACCTAACTCTTGGATGTAGTTTTTCATCCAAATCGCTTCCTTAGCTACTTCCGAAGTAGCGTGTTCAGCTTTCATGGTGGAACTTGTTGTGGTAGCCTGCTTGGAACTCTTCCAAGTTACCACACCATCATTAAACTTGAATACAAACACTGATTGAGCCTTGGCCTCATCATCATCTAACTGGAAGTTAGCATTGTTATAGCCTTCCTGTATCAACTATCAATCACCGTAGATCAAGAACATATCTTTAGTCATTTTCAGGTAATTAAGTATGATCTTGACTTCACTATAGTGTGCCTCCTCGGCATACGCTTGATATCTTCTCGTTACGCTCAAAGCGAAGGCGACGTCAGGCCTGGTGCCATGGACAACATACTGAATACTAGCTACGACTGAAACATAGGGGATTTCCAACATCTTCTTAAGTTTCTCATAAATTTTGGGAGACTATTTCTTGAACAACTTAATTCCATGCCTCATAGGCAGGAAACTTTATTTTGAGTTTTCCATCTTGAATCTTTTCAAGACTTTCTCAATGTACAAGGATTAGGTCATTCCAACTTCTTTCTAGATTTATCCTTGATGATCTTGATTCCAAGGATGTAGGAAGCCTCATAGGATCCTTATTGGATAATTGAGTGGACAACCAAGGTTTAGTATCACCCAACATCTTAGCATCATTTCCAATAAGCAAGATATCATCCACATAAAGCACAAGGTATATAACCGAACTCCATTTAACTTCTTGTATATACAAGGGTCAAAGTCGTTCAGGATGAAATCATAACCCCGTATAACTTCATGAAAATGTATGTTCCAGCTTCGGGAAGCTTTTTTTAGGCTATAAATGGACCTTTGGAGACAGTAGGTCTTTTGCTCTTTTCTAACAAATGTGAAGCCCTCTAGCTGATCCATATAGATCTCTTTCTCAACGAAACTGTTGAGGAAGGCCGTTTTCACACCCATCTGCCAAATTTCATAGTCATCTTGATAGGAAGTGAGTCCACCTGGGACTACGGTGGAAGTACAAAAAACATCAGATTTTAAAGCATAATGTAAATCAAAAGATTAACCCAAGGGGTGTACCCTTGGGTGCTCTTTCGGCGGTTCGATGTAGGATGTGCATATACCAAATTGTATCACATAGGGCACATAGAAAGAGGTAAAAGAAGAGTACATATGACATAAATGTAACCGTTACCTTTGTAGTATTCTTAACATTCGGCTACTAGCTTTTTTTCCTTTATCACTAACCGGACTCGTCCACTAGACTTCAAGTGTAGAAGCCCTGTAATGATGCCCACGCCTCACCGAGAGAGGTATTATTTTTCTTGCTAGAGAAAAATCAAACCTTATGAAAGATGAAGATCAAAAGGAACTACAATATCTATTAGTGTATCCTTTTTGTCTTGCAATGTTCTTCAATTGATCCTAGATCAATGAAGAAGCAATAGGGATGAGAGAAAGAGAGAGGGGTGGCCTACTTGCACTTGGAAGAGGACAACATGTATTTTCTTTTGCTAGAAAATGAATAATGAGACTTCTTCTAAGAATGAATTATGTATATACATATATATACATAATTAATGGGACTATGGAAATGTCTCTAGATACATCAAAGACATGTGTAGATACATTTTCAATCAATCATGAATCAAGCATCTACTCACAAGGTATGATCATATCATACCTAGGGAGGAAACCTTGATTGAGGTTGACTTGTTCCTTTTCAAAAATTATGCCAAATTTAATTCAAGATCCAAACAAATTATGTCCAATAGTCGTTTAATCCAATTAAAAGACCTAAGTTTGTAATTCTCTTTAATTAATAAATCTTATTTATTAATTAGTGTGGGTCCAATAGAATATTGGACTATCCATCCAATGGACTATCCCACAAATAAACAATCCAATTATTTATTATCTTCCGGAATTTACATTCCTTTCACCTTCTCGGTGATTTGTGTGTGACTCTCTAGTTTCACCCTCTGCTAGACTTGGGCTTGTGTCCAACAAAAGTCCGTCACCATGGGTGGCCGTCTAGGTGAATGTTGACGTGAACATTTAGGCTCCTGATTGCCGCACGGGAATATTCCTTTTGTCTACCGTCTCTAGGCCTTACTCTAGGGCATGAAACTGGGCGTCGGTTCCCATCTTGGACGAGGTAGTGGTGCTTGATGCTCGTGACAATGTTCGCGTCATTGTATCAATATAGAAAATCATTTCCTGCTTGACCAACCACTGTGGCCACAGTTTCAAGTAGCGTCAACATGTCTTCTTGGGCATAGGAGATACCTCTATCACATACTGACAGGGGACGCATCCTCTTCTTGAAACACACCATCCTCGCTACACATTCTGAGGTTTATGATGAAATGTCTGAGACATGAACACCTATTGCAAGATCCAACGCACAACCATCGTGTGTACGTGACTACCATGGTTCCTCAAGTTTGAGAACTACCCCCGTAATATTGCAGCGGAGAACTCCAGCCGTACCGGCCAAGCCTCTAAGGCTTCCATATGATGATTACCCGCGAGTCAGTTTAGTCGGCTCGACTCCCAGTTAACCAACCCACTAAGATCGTACAAACGTCCCACGTCTGTCGCCGATGAAACGCGACACTCATTCAATTAATGCGATATGAAGCACAAGTCTTAGTAAGACGCTCAATGCCCTATCTCGAGGTCCTCGAATTGGAACGTTTCAAACCCAACCCTTTATCAGTTGATTCTGTAACCACCATCCAGTGCGTGGTCCAACTACATGAATTGCCTATGTGGTATGTGGGCCTTGTTGTAATGTATGAATGCAGTATTGACATAATGGAATGAGCACAACAATGATAATGCAAAAATAATGAATATTCATTTTATTCATTACACATAATATTACATTATGGCGAGTTTGTCAAATAGATTACATAAAAGCCAATCTAATTGGCTTTCTAGTACCTATTCTAACAATACGATGCTGCTATGGCAATCAGTATCTGCATGAACTTGACCATGGCTACGTGCGAGTAGGTGTCCTCAAAGTCGACCCCAAGTCTCTAAGTGTAACCTTTTGCCCTTGAAGGTTGTTACTTGCGCATTAGTTCCAAGTCTACGCTTGTTGACCCATTTACACCCAATGGGCATAACACCCTTAAATGGGTCTACGAGGGTCCAAACCTGGTTACCATCAAGTCTATTTTGGATTACGTGGCCTCAAGTCACTTACCCGAATCGATATCCGACATTGCTTTTCCCTACATCTTTGGACATAGTCTAACTGACTAGTCAGGTTGAGAAACCCATACCTATCAGGTCGTTGGGACACTCTGACCTACCTACAAAGATTGGAGCATCATCAGTGGGAACCATAGGCTCAGATTATGTCGCTATATCCATTTGAGGTGCCTTATGTACTGTATCTACTCTACTATCATATATTAATTAAAAATAAAAAAAGAACTAAAAAAATTGATGACTTAAATATTTAAGAATCACAGAGAACCAGTAGAAAATGGTTCATGATTATGATGAAATTATATTTAAATAATGTTTGAATTATATGGAATTATGTTTAAAATAAATTATATTTAGATCATATGATAGATGAAATTAAAACAATAACTACCATAAAATTATGTGGAAAAAATTATTTTTTTTAGTCCGCTAAGTATGGCTAATCCCGATAGTTATGCCCATTCATTTTGAAGACATGTAACTTTGAAAATTGGTGAGAACAGGTCCTCCAGTGGCCGACTTTTTCTTTCTTGACTGGAAATTTTACATGCTAGGCCAACTGACATATTTTTGAAAATTTTTAAGCCTATGTGACTATTGAAATGAGGTGCAAGACATGTTGGACATGTTTTGTAGGGATGAATGCTCACTTTTGCCTACAAAGGTAAACTTTACCTTAAAAATGGAAACAATACAAACCCCATGACCGCATAGTTCTTCTCTTTCACTCCTCTTAGTTGTAGGCAATGCCAGATAGTCTGAAAATGCTCATTAACCTCATTCGTCAGCTTTGCCTTTTCGTCCACACTCTCAAGAGAGCTCCCTTTAACATTTCAACTTCTTCATGAACTCTCAATCTACCCACGAGTTGTTGGATTTCAGCCTTTCTCCATCGATGAACGTCTTCTTGAAGTAGAATTCCAGATGATTTCTTATCCATGATACGATTTGAAGTTGAGGCCCTAAACTCTAACAACTCTTCTTGCATATTGAAGTACCAGCTTAATTCAAGAACATATCAATCATGTGCCTCAGTTTCCCCTCCAATAATGCCCCATCAGCAGCGTATACCACGTGTCATTACACGTTGCATTAATTGTGTACAAATTGCTGAAAAGTAAGAAAATTATCTGCTGCGTGGGCATATTTTAGCTTAATTTCAAATTCTTGTCGAAAAAATTAGTAGAAACCTCTAAACCGAACATAATTCAATCAATTTTCCAAATTACAAGACTTGAAAAAATGGGTATAGTTACCAGACTAAAATTAATATTCAGTATACTTAGCAGACTACAAAAATAATTTGTTTAATCATGTGATGTATAACAAATTTCCTAACAGAACCAAGAAATTGAATTTAAATACACATGACATCGAAAATCAACATAACTAAAGAAGATAAAGTTAGTATTAACTTATTAAAGTTGAACTTATAGTATGCAAAAAAACAATCAACCAAATTTCATATTAATTAATATCTCATTAGAATGTTTAGATCAAATAAAAAATATCATTTTTTATCTCACAACTTAAACTCTGTTCAATATTAGTCTTAGTGATCATAGATTTCTCACATTTAGTCGTCCATATTTTAAAATTTCCCAAAATTTATTCCACACTCGTCTGTGAGAAGATTAACAACTAAGTTGTTCAAAGCTCATCATTGTATTATATATATATATATTGATAATGATGAGGTAACAATTTTTATTTTTCATAGGTGCAAAACCAGGTAGGCTTGCTAGTTTGAAATGAAAGAGTGAGTCGTATGTGAAGTATCATAGGGGAGTTAATATCAATTTTATGAAGGACAAGCGGATCCGCCCGGGAGCGCGAGCGGAAGCGAGAAAAAATCGTAAATATAAATTGAATCGCATATAAGGCGAAATCCCAAGGTGTGTACCCTTGGGTGCTCAACCGGGCGTTCGATGTAGGATATGTTAAAGTTAAAAGCATACTTATAACATATAGGGCATAGATGATAAAGAAAGTTAAGATCTACTAAAGCGTAATAATAGTTACCTTGTAGATTTAACGTGTGCTCGGCTACTAGCGTTGTTCCCTTTTTGCGGAATGCTCACAAATCCAAACGTATGGATTCTCCAAAGGTGATCCACACCACACCGGAAGAAACACACATTCTCCTTGCTATAAGAGAACGGGTTTAAGAAGGAATCGGTTTAAGAGAAGAACACTATGGATTAGTGTTCTCTTAAACCTACTTTTTTCTTCTTCTTGATTCAAAATCAAGTGAAGAACACAACTGAAAAAGGGGGAGATGGCCGTGTGAGAGAGAGAGAGAGGAGAGGGCCGAATTTCTTCTTCTTTTTCCTAGAAAAAGATGAATTATGATTCACTTATGCTAGGTGTTGTATACACTCATATATATACATAATTAATGTGATCATACCAAAAGGGAAGGGCTTGAAGTTGATTTGTCTCTTTCTAAAAGAGATAAGTCAACATACCACCTTGCATGAAACATGGCTGATTTTACTTCTCCAAGGGAGCATTTCGGCCATGTCTAATTTGGGAAGAAGTCCAACTTCTTCCTATTCCAAAATAGGAATTATTTCTCCTCTCGGGTCAAATTTAACGGACCGGATTTTTTATCGTAATCCAATTATGATGTAGCCGATATTAAATCCAATTTAATGTCTACTTAAATTATTCCCGTTGATGTTTTAATCCAATTGAAAGATCCAACATCTCAACTTTCCATATTTAATCGAAAATCCAATTTACCAATTAAACGAGGGCCCGATACAATATCGGCCCGTCCATCCAATGGACTTTCCCTTAAGTAATCCAATTACTTATTTATCCTTCGAGATTGACTCCAAGTCAATCTCTCAACCTCCTTGGTGATTTGTGTGTGACCCTTTAGGTTCACCCTAGGGTAGACTTGGGCCCGTGTCCCACAAGGACCCGTTAACATGGATGGCCGTCTAGCAACAGTCCATGGCACTAGATACTAGGTGAATTGGCGTGAACATTTAGGCACCGATTTCGTACGGGTACGGTCCTTCCGTCTACCATCTCCCGGCGTTAGTTTAGGGTATGGAATTAGGTGTCGGTTCCCATCCTTGATTAGGCATCTACGCTTAGTACTCGAGACTACGTATGCTTCATTGCGTCGACACAGGAAACCATTCCCTGTTTGATCAACCACTGTGGCCACAGCTTTAAATAGCATGAACGTGTCTCCAAGTGTATAGGAGATACCTCTGTCACATACTGACAGGGGACGGATCCTCTTCTTCGTATCCACCATCCTCGCTACACATTCCAATTGCACTGGACAAGGCTTATGATGATCATCTTACAGAATGATCACCTCTCGCCAGATCCAAGATACAACCTGTGCAAGCAACTGCCATGATCCCTCAAGTCTGAGGACTACTCCCGTACTATCGGAATCAGGAAAATCCAATCATACCGACCAAGCCTCCAAGGCTTCCATATGATGATCCCCGCGAGTCAGTCCAGTTGGCTCGATCCCAATCGACCAACCCATCATGATCGTGTAGGCATCCCACGCCTATCGCTGATGAAACACGACACTCATCCAATGAACACGACTCTTGATGCAAGTCTCAATAGGACTCTCGATGCCCTATCTCGAGGTCCTCGACTTGGAACGTTTCAGACCCAACTCTAAATCAGTTGGTTTCATGACCACCATCCGATGCGTGGCCCAACTGCACGAGTTGTTAATGTGGTCTGTGGGCTTTGTTGCGATATAAGTAAAACACCGTTTTAACGAATGTGAAATGAGCGCAACAAAGTGACGAATACTCAGTTTATTCATCACATGATAATATTACATTTACATCGAGTTGTATGATAGGTTACAAATTGCCAAACTTATTGGCTTTCTGGTCACTTATTCTAACATTTTATTGTATAAATTTTGCACGCACTGATATCGAATATCAATAGTTATCAAAATTGCACAAAAGACAAGAAGAACCCAATATTTATATACCAAGATTACGAGGTAGACACAAGCGAGGGTCTCAACACGTTCTACGAGAGGATGTTCTAATCAAGGATCATCTTCCTATACCATAAATAATCGGGATGGATGAACTGATGAGAATCCATTGCATCATTCTTAGGTGGTCCAAGATGGTATGTCCTCAATGAAAAATATTGTACTATAGTTGTATCTCTTCATCATTGATATTATATTTGAGATCATATAATATTTGAATAGAGTTTAATTATATTATATTTGAATAGAGTTTATGTTTTGACGCAAATTATGTGGAAGATCATATTAGGATGAGATGATTATACAAATCTTTTCATTCTTATTTTGATGATTGTAAACTTTTGTCTTTTACCAATATTGATCATGCGATATAATTTAGAGAAAAAAATAATTTTATATTATTGATCTTATTCAAAAAAAGTTCTTAACTTTCAAAATTTTAAAATTTTGTGTAAGATATAATTTTAGTCATAATTCAATTAAATCCGTGCATAACACGGGCATATGCTAGTTTATTAATATGAGAAATCAAATGTCTTTAATTCAAATTTTCTATATAGGAAACACAATCAAAAAAAGGGTTTAAGTATTTTTTATTAAGGGAAATATTATTAAATCAAAGATCAACATAAGTCGCTGACATTACATCATAAGGAAGAAACGTAAGATTGGAATTCTTCTGCATAACTTAAGCAAGGCAATGAGCAGCCCGATTTCTATCCCTATTAACATGGATGAAAGAGCAAGAAACAGTTGAGCCCAAAATGAGCTTTGTTTCGTGAATAATAGGATTATTAGCCGACATGTCATCCTCCACTCGGTTCAAATCATGGATAACCTGTGAGCAATCCCCCTCCAAAATGACCTAACTTCATGACAAACTGTCAGACCAAATCAGCAGTTCCCTTGGCGGCTAATGCTCTCCTAATAAAAGGATCCCTAATGCTTGGAAACAACTGAGCATTCCATGCTACACAATCTCCCCAGTGATCCCTCGCTACAATTCCCATCCCAACTCCACAAATACCTACAAAGACGGCCTTATCAAAGTTTAGCTTTATACAGCCCTGGTGTTGTGATGTCCATCTGGTCATTGCTGGTTTCTTCTCAGTCAGACTGTGTTGTGTGTTGGCCTCCCTGAAGGAAATAAGAAGCTGGCTTGTTTGTTGTACAATTCAGGAAGGCTCTTCTACCCTATTGTCCATCAGTACGCCATTTCTATTGTTCCATAGAGCCTGACATAGAATCATGAACCACTAAAATGTGCGTCTATCCAACATATCAGGAGCTGCCCACATCCAATCTTCACAACTGCACCTCCCATTCCCAATATGACTCGACTGTATGTTGGAAAGAGCCTAAATTAACCGTGAGCATGGGCATTGAAGGAGGGCATGCTGGACTGTTTCGCCGTCTGTGGCACAAATAGGACGTTGATTTTCTACTAGAACACATCACCTCCTAAGGTTGCATGTTGTGGGTAAAGCTTCCTTACAAGCTTTCCAACAAAATAATTTCACTTTGTTCAGTACACCAGACGTCAAGATAAAGTCCCAAGCATTTTGGGTGGTCGCGAGCTACTGCTTCCAGTGCATAAGGGGTCATCCAGACGAGAAAGGTTGTATACGGATCGTACAGAGAAATGTCTATTTTTGGAGTACTGCCAGACCAACACATCTTCGCTAGCTTGCCCTAACGGTATCGAGAGAGTTGACTCGACATCAGTCGGGGAGAAAAAGTCTCGAATCAGGTTGTCATTCTAGTGCCTTCCTTCATTATGAATCAACTTGCTACTTTAGCATCGGTGTTTAGTGTCCGTAGGGGTGAGACGACCTTGAAGGTGTAGCCTGGTAGCAGCCAACGATCATAATGGATGCTGATTTTCCTGCCATCACCAACGCTCCATTTAAAGCCATGTTCAATGAGATACCTAGCACGAAGGATACTTTGCCACGAGAAAGAAGAATTGAAACCTTTTTTAGCATTAAAAAAAATCAGGTTTTGGGAAGTACTGTGCTTTAAGAATTCTACTTAGCAAGGCTTCTAGATTAGTTGCAATTCGCCACCCCTAGTCTGCAAGTAGTGTAGTGTTGAAGACCTTAAAATCCTGGAAACCCAAACCTATCTTCTACTTCTGTTTGCACAAATTGTTCCAACTAATCCAATGTATCTTTTTTTCCTCACCGCTACTCCACCAAAAGTTAAAATTAAGAGCATTGAGCGAATTCAGAAATGTGGCTGGCAGGCAGAAGCAGGCCATGGCGCAGGTTGGCATCGATTGTAAGACAGCCTTGATAAGCACCGAACGTTCAGCTTGTGATAAGTGGCATTCCTTCAAACCCAATTTCTTTTTCCGCATCTTCTTCTTTATCTCTTCAAACGCCTACTGCTTTGATTGTCCGATAACAGCAAGAAGACCCAAATAGTGAGAGAAACCCTCTTCAAGGCTGATTTGCAGGATGTTTGCTAGGCCTGCTTGAACTTCTTGGGGCGTATTGTGGTTGAAGACAATGGTGGATTTGTCAATGTTTATTAATTGGCCTGCAGCGAGTTCGTACTTCCACAGAACATCCTTGAGACATGTCAATTCCTTCCTGTTTGCCGCACAATAAATTATTATATCATCTGCAAATAGAAGATGGTTAATTCTAGGTGTTGTTCTTGGCACTCTCCCACCTGTCAACATACCATCTCTTTGCATAGCCTGTAGGTACCTACTTAAAGATTCCGAGCACAAAATGAATAATTATGGGTAGTGGGGGTCTCCTTGGCTGATGCCCCTCTCCAGAATAATATTGCCAAACACCTCACCATTGAGAACAAAGGAGAAAGAAACAGAAGAGATGCAACTATAGACCAAATGAACAAATTTGGCATCGAAGCCAAGCCTTTCAAGCATACCTTTCAGGAAGGGCCACTCCAAGCGATCATACGCTTTGCTCATATCAAGTTTGAGCGCCACGTAGCATGCCTTACCAACCTTCTTATTATTGAGGAAATGGTTTACCTTGCACCCAATAAGGATGTTATCTGAGATTAGTCTACCTGGAAAAAAAGTACACTAGGACTCTGAAAACGATATTAGACAAAAAAGGATTGAGTCTATTAGCCAACACTTTGGATGCTAACGTGTAAACCACATTCTAGAGGCTAATAGAGTATAACTGTGTGATCATTTGAAACTTCGGGATAAGAACAATATGTTTGTAATTGAGTTTAGGAAAGAGCACATCATTATTCAAAGAGTCAAGGACACAGGCACTAATTGACTCACCCACAATGTGCCAATACTTTTGGAAAAAGAGGGCGGCATACCATTGGGGTCGGGGACTTCTTCGGCTGCAGTTGTCCTAGCGCTTTTGTAATATCTTTAGTCGTGCATTTTTTAGTCAGAGAAGGATTAATGAGCAAGGTCACCTTGGGCTCGACAAAATGCAAAACTTCCTCAATATGTTGTGCACTCGGTCCAGATGAGGCAAACAAGTTGCTGAAATAATCAATGATAGTACCCTGTATCCCCTCTTTATCTGAAAACATATTGCCCATGCTATCCCTTAATTTCACAATCTCATTCCGTTTCTGTCGACTCATAGCTCTCACGTGAAAAAAAACACTGTTCTGATCTCCATGCTTAAGCTATTCACCTTACCTTGCTGCTTCCAAAATCTCTCCTCATCAATTTCAAACTATCCAACTACTCGAATATAAGCCTCCTCCTACCCTGATGTTGTTGAAACGTAACCCTTTTTTAGCTTGCATATCCTCTCCCCAAGCAGTCAGATTTCTTCCTCAGGTTACCAAATCTAGCTGCACTCTAGTTGATAAGTCTCAACCGACAATCCTAAATATTAGCCCAAGTGCGTTCCCCATAATTTGTAACCCACATATTATCCCAATGATTGCTATTAATCTACTCGCATTCCTTATGTTTCACCCAATAAGCTTTGAACCTTTGCGTTTGTCATCGCTATTTATTCGTCTGGTTGGTTGTTTTCGGGCCAAGCAAAATCAGAGCATTGTCTGATCCGAGGGTCTCTAAGTGAGTGTTTGAGTGTTCTGAAATCGGTTGCACCATTCTTTCATCATGTATGCACGATCTAGCCTCTCTTTAACTGTATGTGGGGAACTCGATTATTGGACCACATAAATTTGTACCCTCAAAACCCAAATCTTGCAAGTTGCTTGTGGTAAGAGTTTGCCTAAAATCTCGCATCTGGTGTAGAGGCTTCTGCTCACTCCCTTCTTTCTCTTGATCGTGGATGATTTCGTTAAAATCTCCGATACAAACCCATGGCAGAAACGATCTAGCGCTCAATTACTTAGAAGATTCCAAAATTTCTTCCTCATAGTTATATTCGGCTCACCTTAGACTCCCGTCGAGCGCCAATTCGCCCCCCCCCCCGCCCCCCCAAAGTGTTCACGTGGGCATCAATATGGATCTTGGAGAAACTCTGTACAGAAACCGAAACCTCTTTATTCCATAGCAGAGCTAAACCTCCACTCTTTCCCGAACTATCACTTCATTCCCATGCATGTTGAGCAATCGTTTAATACTGTCTAGAAACCTCGGGCGACACCTAGTTTCCGAGAGGAAAACTAGGAAAAGATTATGAGCCTTAATGAGGCCCTTGAGTTCCTAAACTATCCAAGGACCCCTCAATCCCTAACCGTCTCAAAGCTAAACAATTCATAATTCCCAGCGAGATTGCCCCCAGTACCCGCCGACTCTACAGTGTCCACCGTGTTAGAATAGGTGACTAGAAAGTCAATGGTATTGGCTGTATTGAGAACAATTCGTCAATCTCTGAACAAGTAATATTATGTTAATGAATGTAGAAAGGATTCATAGGCATGAGTTTGTTGTACTTACTGCTTGTCACAACAAACGCCCATAGACTGAAATAACATTTCGAAAAATTGGAACTACGCTTGCAGGTAGGTTCATGAAATCAGTTTCGCCGAATTAGTCTGAAATACTCCAAGTCAAAGGAATCTCGAGACAGGGCATCGAGAATCCCCTTGAGACTTGCACTAGGCATCTGTTGTCATGTTTCATCGATGGGTGACGATGATCGTTTAACCAGTGTTAGTGGGCCGGCCTGCTGAGGAGCGACCGACTGAGGTGACTCGCGGGAATCGCCATATGGAAGCCACTCGGGCTTGGTCGGTATGACTCATATTCCCGGTTCCGATAGTACAGGATTAGTCCTCGGACTTGAGGATCACGGCAATCCCCTACATACTAAGGTTGTATCTTGGATATGGTGAAATTTGACCGGTTATATTACATGGTCATCATAAGCCTCGTCCAGTGCAGTCGGAGTATGTAAGAACGGTGTATTCCAAGATAGGATCTGTCCCCTATCAAAGGATATGACATCGAGATCTCTTATGCGCTCGGAAATGGTTTAGACCCACAAAGTCTATGGCCGTAGCACTTGATGTAGTGGGAAAGGATTTCCTACGTCGAGTTAAACCTGTCTCGAGCATTGTGCATAGTTGCCTAGTCAAGGATGGGAACCGACGCCCAATTCCATGCCCTAGACTAAAGGCCGGGAGACAGGCGACAGTAGGACCGTACCCGTACGTATCGAGCGTCGGTAGGACCGCACCTGCGTATAACTTGGAGCCTAAATGTTCACACCACATATTCACCTAGTCTCTTGTGCCATGGACCATTGCTAGATGGCCACCCATGGTGACGGACTACTTTGTTATGGAATAACAAGAAGTAGGTCCAAGTCTAGTTGAAAGGTTAACCTAAAGAATCACACCCGCTACACCAAATGAAAGGGAATTAATTTGGAATTAATTCCGGGAGAAGGTTTTTTAATTTAATGGAATTAAATTGTAATTCTTGGAGATTCAAGCCTCGATGGATTATTTGGAATAATTAGCTTGAGTTCATAAATTAGATTTATGGATTTTATAAAGCATGGGGTTCCCTATTAATTAGATTAAAAGGGTGAATTAATTAATGGGCTTGGTATATTAAATAGGATTTAATATAAAGTTCATGAGACTATTTAATTGGGAATTAAATGAAGTCCATTCCATTAATTAAATTAATGGGCTTGGTATATTAAATAGGTTTTAATATAAAGTCCATGGGATTATTTAATTTAGAATTAAATAAGCCAATTCCATAAAGCCCATCAAAATGGATGGACAGGATTTGATCAAGGGATTGATGAGATGAAGGTTCATGATTAATTTGACTTAATCAAAGCCTAGTTTGACTAGGATTTGACTAGGTCAAAATCCTAGTCAAAGTGTCTCTTTAGAAGAGTTTGAGAAGGAATAGGAAATTCCATCTTCTATAAATACTGAAAACACACACACACACACACACACACACACACCTACTAATCTCTGCAACTCTCATCTCATAATTCTCTCAAGAATTTCGTCCACCCCCTCTTCTTCTCTCCAAGATTTTTACTTTGTTCTTCTTGATTTTATTCAAGCTAGAATATAAGAGACATTGATTGCGTTAATTGATAGCGTGTATCGATGTTCTTCTCCCCAAATAATTTCTTGCTAGCGCAAGGATTCTTTGCTTTCCGGTGTAGCAAGTGTCATGATTTAGAGGGTCTCTTCTTTGAGATCTTGGTGCAAAACGGGGAACAATGCATGAAGCCGAACGAAGAGAAAACTACAACCAGGTAGGTTCTTTAATTATATTTTTTGGTTTCAATTCTATGGCCTCCATGTTGTGTTTTATTGAACATGAGATAGACCGAATGCCCGGGAGAATCAAGGGCACACCCCTGGATCGGGTTATGTATGTATGGATCAAAATTCCGTTTAATTATACTTTGCAATTTTATTATGCAATTCTATCGCGCTTTCGCTATACGCGCTCATCTCCCGGGCATGATCCACATCTCCTTTCAGTGGTATCAGAGCCCGGTTCGGTGTATAGGCCTAGAATTCTATGTGCTATGTGCGTTTAAGCATGATAAACGTGTTTTAATTTACGTTTATAGCATGTTTAGCGTAGATCTTTATTAGCGTTTAATTTTGAATGGGATTTTAGATCTTGGTTTTCTTGAATGGGTTTATACATGTTTTAGGGTTGAATTTATCTTGTGGTTCAGAAAAATAGCATGAAAAGTCGAAAAAGAGTGAAAAAACGGTGAACCAGCAGCAGCAGCACGCTGGCCGCGCATGCAGGCAGGGGCCTGCGCGCGCTCGGCCAGCATGCCCAGCGTGCGCGGACAGCGCGCGCAAGCAAGGGCGCCTGCGTGCGCGCGCGCCTGGCCGGCCGGCTGTGCCGTTTTCTATCTCTCTCCCGTTTTTGGCTCATTTTTCAAAACTATTTTTTACTGAATTATTTTTATGATATTTTCTGCATTATTCTGAACCCGTTGACTTAGAATATTTGTTTTTTGAGATTTGGAATTTCTTAAAATAAATTTTGCTTTGTTGATGAGGAATAGGTTTCCTAACAAGATTTAATTCTTGCAATTGTTACACCAATGATCAAGATTTAAATATAAAATTTCGTTGTAATTTCTGCATTTTATGATGTTGGACATCATGGTTATTTTATTGCATGAGCATGAGTAGATCTTGACATGTATTAATATTGCACAAATGTTGGATTTTGGAATTCTTGAATATATGGGCATATTTTTGAATTGTTGGTTTTTGTGTTTCAGAAATTTAATTGCAAGAAAATATTTAAACATGAAAATTGCTGGTGGTCGGCAAGGAGGCCGAACGGTAGACAGCAGGCGCGCGCCTGCGCGTGCGCGGGCGAGGGCCCGTGCGCGCGCAGGCGCACGTCCTGTGCAAGTTGCGCTCCTGGCCGATGGTTGTGGACCGTTTTTCGGTTTTCCATTGCTTTCGTGCGTTTTCAGAAAAATCTGATTTTTCTGTATTATTCTACGCATTTTTCTGAATTAATTAACTTGGGGCATTTTAATTTTGGTTGAGATTTTATATTTCATAGAATTAATATTGCCTTGTTATTTATGGAAAAGGATTTTCCAACAAAAATCGTTGTGCATAGGTTGCACCATTATCCAATGTTTGGTGTGAATATGTTGCATGTAATTTCTGCATTTGTTTTATGGTATGGGATATCATGGATGTTTGAATAGCATATTATACGTGAGATATGTATCTGTGCTATTTGTGTTAATTGGATTGACGAAGGATGATCACAAAGCCCCTAGACCGCATGTATGGTTTATTTATATTTATTTATTGGGTTGTGGCCTGTGTGCCTCTTTATTTTCCTCTCTGTCTCTCTTCTAGTTGCCTTTGAATAATAAGGCTTTCTCTCTCCCTCCTAATGTACTTTCCCTAAATGTTTAATTGGGGTTTCTTATTTTATGATGTAATGAGAGTAGAATTAGGGGTGAGGTTTTATTTTGTAAATAAAAGCTACAAGAGAAGACAAGCCCAAGGTGTTGGAGGCCCATGGAGGTAGCCATCAGATGGCCCACGGAGGATCCATGGAGAAGGAGCCCGGTGTAGGCCCAAGATGGAGAGCCCAAGAAGATAAAGAGGACTTAAAAGGCCCATTGCATCTAATGGGTTATTAAACCTTGTTATAGCATATGGCCTACCCTTAGATTGACCATAGATCTACTGCGGGCTTAGTGGGTCGCATAGGTTTGGGCTTGTGATCATCCTACAGGGGTGTGCTAGGCTATACTTTGCATGCGATGCGTTTATATACTTATGATTATTCTATATGCTTTATTTATGGTTACATTTATGCTTAGAATATTTATGCTATAACGCATGCAAAACACTTAATATGTGATGAGGTCTCGTTCTATCAAAACTCTCACTTAGTTGAACCAAGTTAAATATAGACCCTTAATAAATGGACTAGGACTCTGGGAGTCTGTCCAAGCCTTCCATTCATGGCAAAAGTGAGGAAGATCTTTTAGGTCAATAGCGTGGTCTCACGAGTCGTGGCACGACTATCGTGCTTAAAAGAAGCTACACTTTGTCATGAACGAGGAGTAGACTATTGTTACCTGTCTCACGAGTCGTGGAGGTAGCAGTGGGTCTATAAATCGGTTGATGGGTCGGATCTAACGCCCAATAACGTGATTCGCTTGGAGTCCTCGGGATCACGTGAAAGGGTGAGACAATTATCTTGGGAATCTCGTGGAACGAGAATGGTATGGAATACCGCCCACGGGTTCTTTTCCCATGCGAATCGTAAAAGCGGGGTATGGAAAGATCGCTGTGGATCTCGAGCCCACTAGGAAAGGATTTCCCAAAAACAACGTTTGAGAGTTGCGTGTTTTCGTAGAAATAGTGGGAGAGGTTAAGGACTAAAGACCGAGACTTAACCAAAATATTACTTCATTCAGCTTATTATTTTCTACTTTATATATATTGTGAATGTCTAAGAATCCACCAAATACATCACTAAGAGGCTTATTAAAAGGGAACCAATTACACGAATTGACTGTGAAATCTTAAGATGGTCTTAGATTTCCAAAACCTTAACTCACATAACCAGATGAGGACGTTCCTCAGCCCTTGCCGGAGGGGCTGACAACTAAGGCAACGCTTGGCATTCAAAAGTTGAAGGATGACCACCGGCAAGTAGGATATAATGATGTTTGCTCAAACTATGCTTTGTTTGCATCATGTTTATATGGTCCCAGACCAGCATGTGGGTAAAATGCAACTAAGGAATTTTTGAAGCTAAGATGACGGAAGGGATGTCTGTACAAAGAACATGGAGTGATGATGCAATCCCTAGTGGAGAAGCTCAAAAGATCTCCACGTCAGTCTTGAAATAGTGACGTACATTGACATGATCCTTCAGTCTCTTCCTTCCTCCCACGAACCATTAATTATCAACATGAATGAGTTTAGAAAGATCTTCATAGGTTGGTAATTATGTTGGTCTAGTACGAGACAACGATTGTAAAAATCTGCACCGCCGTACTAGTAGGAGAGGCTTCAACCTCCATAAGCGAAAGGCAAGGGTGCCAGACGCCAAAAGAGGAAGAAGGGTAAGGTGACATCAACTATTAAGCACTTCAAGTGCTGTTCCTTTACAACACAAGGTGGAGGTAAAGGAAAGAGCAAAAGGTTCAAGCAGTCAAGTTCATAGATTTCTAAGAACGTAAGCATTCACTGTCGTAAAGAGGACCGTTGGAAAAGGGAGTATCCTAAACCTCTCTCCAATGTAGATAAAATTTGATATTGAGTATTGACATGATCACTTTTACTCTATTTGGTATTTGATATCGTTCCTATCACTAATCTGCGGGTGGTTTGCAGAAAGTGAATAAGGACTTAAAAGCCAAGAACAGTTCTAGGATTCAACAATGGCAAGGTCCATTGCTGAAAAGGACTAGAGACTTGTTAAGCCCATAATCGTGATCATGTTAGGATAGTATAGGAATTACGTAATCTAGCATGATCAAAAGTATGTCTCTTTGTTGGACAAAGGTTTTATTTCATACATATTTGATCAACAAAATTATTCAATATTGATTCATGTTTGTTAGTGTTTATACGTAAAATTCCTAAAATACCATCCCTTAAAAAAGTTTATGGATACTCAAAATTCAAATTATCTAAATGGATTAAACAAGACTAACTTACAGATTTGGTATCTGCAACAGCTAGGACGTTTCCTCTTATTAAAAGATAAGTAAATTGAAAAGTTCGATGAATCTAGAAATAGATGATTCGAATCGACTAAGTTTACAAGTCTTTTATAAAGAAGAAAGTCCTAAAGCTCTTTGTTGGACAAAGTAAGGCTTGCCAAATAGTCTATTGGAAGAGGTCCAATAAGACAACTGTAGGTTACTAATACACAAGACCATAAGAGGGTTCAAAAGTCTAAAGGTCCCATAAGAGGTTTGGGAATTAGACTTAAGGAGGTGAACCATAAATTGTTGCAAAATTAAACTTGTTTCGATAGGATCGAAAAGGCCGTGTATTTAGTGGGAATTCTTGAGCATCCAAATTGAGAATAGAATTCTCAATGAAACGTTTCCTGTAAAGGCCAAGTATGATGGTCTCTGATAAAAGGAACGATCGAGCTTTGTTGGACGAAGATCGATCGAAGTTTCACCAAATTACCTTAGCCCATGAAGACGTAGACTCGAAAATTGTCAACGTAAGGAACGTGGCACTTTGCTAGGAGTCACGCACAAGGAGCCATGGTTTGGCAAGCCTGTGTCCCCCGACAAAGTCCTTGAGCATGTAGAAGGATCCTACATGCATCAAGGGACTAGTGGGAGATAAATTAGACTCGGTGTCTAATTTGTACAAGTTTACGATAGAATAATACTATCGTTCTTAGAATCGCATTTCTTAAATTTGATCATATTCCAGTCCCCTTAAGAATGAGATCGAATGTCGTAAGAGGTACGAGTGATCGGGATATGTTCGGTCAAAATTAGATAGAAATCCAAATGACCTGCGGAACATGATGTTGGACATCGGAGTAGGATTTATGGAGAGGAGCCATAGAATCCACTAGGAAATTCAAACAAGGTTTGAAACACCACGTAACTGGAATATTCGTTTTGACGAGCTCATACGGAGCATGACTCGGTCTTAAACAACGTAGGTGATCAGTGGGAGTAAAAAAAGGTGTTCCATGTGTTTAAGTGTGCAATGTCTTGATTCATGTATGAATTCAAGGCATTAGGAATCACTAAAACACAAACCGTAACTCATGAAAATTCTCCATGATATTTTAGGGTTCCTATATACATATCATGGATTGAGGTTTTCAAAAACTCAGTCATGGTAGACTGATGAGAAAACATAGATATATAGAGGGACAAGTTGTTCGAGACTCAGTCATGATAAGACTGATGAGAAAGCTTAGATATTACGAATAAAACATCAAGTCGTTTTGAGACTTAGTCACGGTGGACTAATGAGAAGGCTTTGATGTTGAGTATCCCCTACATCTTAACCCTAGGCAAACATACGATATGTTTACTCGGTGCATAGGAACCGATGTTGAGTATGCTTCTTGCATGACTCAACAGAAATCGGTAACGCACTAAGGGGTTGAAGACAACAATCAAGAACGATCCTTAGTACCTGAATAAGGACTAAAGATGTGTTCATGATGCACCATCTGTTGAGAGTTGCTTTGGAAGGCTAAAGCGATACTAGCTTCCAGAGAATAAGTGAAAACCAGTTAGTCTCAAAGGTATGCACAGTCAGGCCTAAGGACGAGTGCATCAGATAGTGGTCACTGATGAAGACCGCGTCCATAGGAAGGACGTAGCGCCTAGCACGGCCAAGCCATGTTCGCCTATATGGCAGGCAACTTGGCTATGGGAGTATTGGCACGAGATCTCATCACAAGATCCACGAAAATATTCTTAGACAACCACCATCTCTAGGAGGCAATGGTGGATAAAAGTAACACGGTTAGACCGTATTGCTTTGCAAGGAAATATAAGTGGACTCACAATACCTTAGTCGGTATCGTAGATTACTCATACTCAGACAATTCTGAATAAAGTGGGTAATTGACTTAATGGTCAAATGGGAGATTGTTAGAATAGGTGACCAGAAAGTCCATGGTATTGGCTGTTCTGAGAACAATTCGTCAATCTGTAAACAAGTAATATTATGTTAATGAATGTAGTAAGGATTCATAGGCATGAGTTTGTTGTACTTACTGCTTGTCACAACAAACACCCACAGACTGAAATAACATTTCGGAAAATTGGAACTACGCTTGGAGGTAGGTTCATGAAATCAGTTTCGCCGAATCGGTCTGAAATACTCCAAGTCAAAGGAATCTCGAGACAGGGCATCGAGAATCCCCTTGAGACTTGCACTAAGCATCTGCTGTCGTGTTTCATCGACGGTGACGAGGATTGTCTAAGTAGTGTTAGTGGGTCGGCCTACTGAGGAGCGGCCGACTAAGGTGACTCGCGGGAATCGTCATATGGAAGCCACTCGGGCTTGGTCGGTATGACTCGTACACCCGATTATGATAGTACAGGATTAGTCCTCGGACTTGAGGATCACGGCAGTCCCCTACATACTAAGGCTGTATCTTGGATATGGTGAAATTTGACCGGTTATATTACATGGTCATCATAAGCCACGTCCAGTGCAGTCGGAGTATGTAAGAACGGTGTATTCCAAGATAGGATCTGTCCCCTGTCAAAGGATATGACAGCGAGATCTCCTATGCGCTCGGAGATGGTTTAGACTCACAAAGTCTATGGCCGTAGCACTTGATGTAGCGGGAAAGGATTTCTTACATCGAGTTAAACCTATCTCGAGCATTATGCATAGTTGCCTAGTCAAGGATAGGAACCGACGCCCAATTCCATGCCCTAGACTAAAGGCCGGGAGACAGGCGACAGTAGGACTGTACCCGTATGTATCGAGCGTAGGTAGGACCGCACCTGCATATTACTCGGAGCCTAAATGTTCACACCACATATTCACCTAGTCTCTAGTGCCATGGACCGTTGCTAGATGCCCACCCATGGTGACGGACTACTTTGTTATGGAATAACAAGAAGTAGGTCCAAGTCAGCTAAAAGGTGAACCTAAAGAGTCACACCCGCTACACCAAATGAAAGGGAATTAATTTGGAATTAATTCCGGGAGAAGGTTTAATTCAATGGAATTAAATTGTAGTTCTTGGAGATTCAAGCCTCAATGGATTATTTGGAATAATTGGCTTGAGTTCATAAATTAGATTTATGAATTTTTATAAAGCATGGGCTTCCCTTTTAATTAGATTAAAAGGGTGAATTAATTAATGGGCTTGGTATATTAAATAGTATTTAATAGAAAGTTCATGGGACTATTTAACTGGGAATTAAATGAAGTCCATTTCATTAATTAAATTAATGGGCTTGGTATATTAAATAGGTTTAATATAAAGTCCATGGATTATTTAATTTAGAATTAAATAAGCCAATTCCATAAAGCCCATCAAAATGGATGGACAAGATTTGACCAAAGGATTGATGAGATGAAGGGTTATGATTAATTTGACTTAATCAAAGGCTAGTTTGACTAGGATTTGACTAGGTCAAAATCCTAGTCAAAGTGTGTCTCTTTGGAAGAGTTTGAGAAGGAATAGAAAATTTCATCTTCTATAAATACTCAAAACACACACACACACACACACACACACACACACACACCCCCTACTAATCTCTACAACTCTCATCTCATAATTCTCTCAAAAATTTCGTCAACCCCCTCTTCTTCTCTCCAAGATTTCTACTTTGTTCTTCTTGATTTTATTCAAGCTAGAACATAAGAGACATTGATTGCGTTAATTGATAGCGTGTATCAATGTCTCTTCTCCCCAAATAGTTTCTTGCTAGCACAAGGATTCTTTTGCTTTCCGGTGTAGCGAGTGTCATGATTTAGAGGGTCTCTTCTTTCAGATGTTGGTGTAAAACGGAGAACAATGCATGTAGCCGAACGAAGAGAAAACTACAACCGGGTAGGTTCTTTAATTACGTTTTTTCGGTTTCAATTCTATGGCCTCCATGTTGTGTTTTATTTGAACATGAGATACACCAAACGCTCGGGAGAATCAAAGGCACACCCCTTGATCCGGTTATGTATGTTAGCATGATTTAAATTCCATTTAATTATGCTTTGCATTTTATTATGCAATTCTTCGCGCTTCCGCTATACACGCTCATCTCCCGAGCACGATCCACATCTCCTTTCACACCACAGCTCTAGTTGTCCTCTTATCCTGGAGTTAGTTTCTTGTTAGAATAGGTGACCAGAAAGTCAATTAGATTGGCCTTTTTGTAATCTATTTGACAACTCGATGTATTATAGTATTATATAATGAATAAAATGAGTATTCATTACCATAGGTATTGTCTTTGTTGTTCTCATTCTTGTATGATGATGTCTATACACATATATCACAACAAAGCCCACAGACCACGTTTACAACTCATGCAGTTCGCCACGCATTGGATGGTGGTTATGAAACCAATTGATAAAGGGTTGGGTCTGAAATGTTTCCAGTTGAGGCCTCGAGACAGGGCATCGAAAGTCCTATTGAGACTTGCATTAAGAGTCGTATTCATTTGATGAGTGTCGTATTTCATCGACGACATGCGTGGGACGCTATACGATCTTAGTGGGTTGGTCGACTGGGGTTGACCGACTGAGCTAACTCGCAGGGATCATTATATGGAAGCCTAGGATGCTTGATCAGTATGATTGAAGTTCCCCAGTTTCGATAGAGCGAGAGTAGTCCTTGAACTTGAAGAACCACGGAGTCGCGTGCATATGATGGCTATATCTTGGATCTGGCGAGAGGTGATCATGTCGCGAGCATGTTCATTACATAGCCTTGTCTGTTAGAATAGGTCACCATGTAGCCAATCTTCGTAGGCGAATTGTAATCTATGTCCAAACAATTTCGAGGATTTGATAAATCATTAATGAATAAGAAATGAAATTCATTTGGCATTTGCTTTGTTTGTGTTCACTTTATCTGCTTTATATTTCTGTTCACTACGCAAACAAAGCCCACGGACTGAAAACACATTTCGGGGACTGGGACTATGCTTGGAGGTAGGTCCATGAAATCAGTCCCGCCGAATCAGTCCGAAAATCTCCAAGTCAAGGAATCTCGGAAATGGGTACCAAGATTCCCCTTGAGACTTGCACTAAGCATCTATTGTTGTATTTTCATCGACGGGTGACGAAGGTCGTCTAAGCAGTGTTTGTGGGTTGGCCTGCTAGGGAGCGACTGACTGAGGTGACTCGCGGGAACCGTCTTACGGAGGACCTTGAGTAGGGTCGGTTAGGTATGACGAGTGTTCCCGGTTCCAACAGTACAGGTCAAGTCCTTTGACTTGAGGAACTGCTGAGTTTACCTATATATCAGGGTTGTATCTTAGATATGGTGAGAGATTGCCAAGAAGCACTTGAGTAGTCATAAGCCATATCTAGTGCAGCTCCAGTGTACAGAATGACAATAGTTTTTCCAAGAAAGGATCTGTCTCATGTCAAAAGGTATTGACAATTGAGTCTCACAAATGCTCTGTGTCTTGTCCCTAAAATCTGTGACAGTAACTGAACAGAAGGGAAGGTTTCCCTTGCGGCGTTTAGTAAATGACAGACCGACACTTAGGTCCAAAATGGTACCTACATTTTCCGTGCCCTAGACCTTACGTGGTGAGACCGTAGACGGAAGGACAAGTGCACTGTTAGAGCCAAAATGTTCATCCCCGTATATTCACCTAGTCTCTAGTGCCATGGACCGCTGCTAGATGGCCACCCATGGTAACAGGCGGATTCTAGGAATCCGACCAAGTCTAGCTGAAGGTGAACCTAAAAGAGTCACACACAATCCGCACACAATAAAGTATTTAATTTAGAATGAAATATTTGGAGAAATGGAATGATTAAATTGGATTCAATAAGGTCTTTAATTTTCTTGAAAAGAATTAATTCTTTTTATTAAATAAAAGGAATTTATTTAATAAATTAGATTTATTAGAAAATTAATTTAATGGGCCTAGAATAAATATTTATATTTATTATATTTATTTATTGCCCTTGGAATATTTAAATAGGATTTAAATATTCCATTAAATTAATTAGATGGTTGAGATTAAATGGAGAGATGGATGGCTAGGATTTATTTGACTAGGTCAAAGAACTACTTTGACTAGGACTTTGACTAGGTCAAAATCCAAGTCAAATTAGTCTTCCTAGAGTTCGAGTTTGAAGAGGATTAATCTCCTCCTCTATATATGTTCCTAGCCCTTCAGTTGTAAAAAGATGATGAATCTTGAAACACACACACACACACAACTCGTGCACCTCTCTCCTCCCTCTCGTCCGCCTCTCTCCTCCCTTTCGAAGAAAAACACTCTCTTGTTCTTTTGTGTTAACAATTGAACATAGGAGGATTAATCCCGTTAAACTAATAACGTGTGATTGATCCGTCCTCTCCAAAATACTTGTTCGTTCGCTAGCAAGAAGTACAAGATACGTGGGCGGATTGCGTGTCATGAATTAGAGGGTCTCCCATACGAGATCTTGGAGCAAATCGGGGAACAACGCGAGTACCGGTTAGAGGAGAAAAACGATGAATCGGTAGGTTCTTGTTTACGTTTTCGGCTTCTTTATTTTACATATCCTATGCCCTCCATGATTGCATGTATGTTTTTAATTCATGAGACACACCAAACACCCAGGAATTTCAAGGGCACACCCCTTGAACGTGTTTTATTGTAATATGTATTATGCATGTTTAAATTTTGTAATTTAAATTATACCGCGCTTCCGCATTCGCGCTATTCTTGGGACGATCCACACGCCTACCCAAGGGTTTCAGTGGTATCAAAGCCCGGTTCAGTGTATAGGCCTAGGGTTTATGTATGGGTTTTAAACATGAAAACGTGTTTGGCATGTTTTTAATCATTTCTTGATATTTTTATCGTAAAAGCATGTCGTTTTCTTACTTTCAATTTTGTATGATTTTTGGTGATATTTGTATTTTTTGTTTTTCTTGGGAAACGGGGCAAAATCGAACGAAATAGAGAAAACGCAGCACGCAGCCAGCCGGTGGCTGACCGCGCGTGCTGTGCGCTCAGGCGAGGCGAGCGCACGCAGGCAGGGAGCTTGCGTGCGGCCAGGCGCGCCAGGCGCGCACGGTTCAGGCCTGCTTGGTGGCGCGGCCGGGCGACAGGGCAAATGAGGGTGGCCGGGCGCGCGCACATGGAGGCAGGGAAGCCCGCGCGCGCGTGCCAGGCCAGCACGCTGGGGCGACTTGCGTGCCGGAAGGGCCGCGCGCGCGCGTACGTGGCGGCGCCGCCAGGCGCGCGCACGCAGACAATGGTGTCTATGCGCGCACGCCCGGCAGGTGCGCCGAATGCGCGTGCGCCTGCAAAGGGCAGCCGCACGCTGGTGGTGGCAGGCTGGCGAGCGGGCAGAGATGCCTGCGCACGCGGCCGTACGCACTACTGCCTACAAGGAGCGCGAGCAAGTAGGCAGGGCCTGCGCGCGCTCGGTCATGCAGCGCCTGCGCGCGCGTAGGGGTCGCAGGCTGGGCCTGCTGATTGCTGCCGGTGGCGGCAGCCGGTTGACGTCGTCGTTTTTCTCGTTATTTTCAATTTTTTTAATTTTTTTGATTAATTCTGAAAATTTCGTTTTATTTAAATTTTGCATATTTTCTAAGAACATTATTTTGGGAGGTGAAGTTTATTGGATTTGGAATCCCGAGGATAAGTTTACATACAAATATTGAGGAAGGGTCTTCCTAAACGAGAAAAATAATTACCAACGGTTGCACCATATTTTTTCATATGTAGCGCATTTATTTATCATGGATTGATGTGATTGGGAGGTGAAGTTTATGTGATTTGATCATATGATTATGTGCGTTGAATGGAAATGAATGATCGCGAGCCCTAGACCGAATGTATGGTTTAATTTTATGTTGGGCCTGTGTGCCCCTTTCTGCTTTCTCCTTCTCCCCTTCTAGTTGCCTTGGAATAATAAGGCATTTTTTCTCCCTCCTTATGTACTCGCACCGAGTTTTCGCTGGGGTTTCTATTTCATATGTAATGAAAGTAGAATAGGAGTGAGGATTTATTTTTTATGTATTTGGTGGAGAAGAAGGAAGGTCTACATGGAGAGCCCAGAATGGAGGATCCAAGGCGTTTCCATGAAGAGATGAAAGAGAAAATAGGCCAAGGCCCATCAAAATGATGATTGGGTTACTATTAATGTAATAGTGTAGGACCAACCCTAGATTGACCATAGATCCACTGCGGGCTTAGTGGGTCGCATAGGATTCGGGCTCGTGATCATCCAACAGGGGCATGCTAGGCTTTAATTTTGCATGTGGTTGTTATGATGGATGAATGGTTTTTTTATTTATCATATAACGGCTATGGGATACAATTTATTTATTTACGCATTGTGGATGAATGTGTTTATATTTACATATGAGATCTCGGTCATTTGCAACTCTCACATTGATTGGACCAATGTCCAAATATTAGACCCTACATAAAATGGACATGGACTCTAAGGGTTTGTCCATGCCTTCCAGTCCATGGCATAGTGAGGAAGCTAATTTAGGTCGATAGCATGGTCTCATGAGTCGTGGCACGTCTATCATACGTAAAAGAAGCTGTACTATGTCATGAATGAAAAGAAGACCACTGTTACCTATCTCACGAGTCGTGGAGGTAGCAGCGGGTCTATGATTCGGTTGATTGGGTCGGGTCTAACGCCCGATTAGCATGATTCACTTGGAGTCGTCGGGATCATGTGAAAGGGCAAGGCAATAATCTTGGGAATCTCGTGGAACGAGAATGGTATTGCATACCTCCCACAGGATTCTTCCTACGCGAATCGTAAAAGCAGGGTATGGGAAAATTCGTTGTGGATCCCAAGCCCACTAGAAAAAGGTTTCCCGAAAACAACGTTTGAGAGTATCGTGTTTTCGTATAAATAGTAGGAGCATTAAATAACTAAAGACCAAGCATTTAATTATTTATCAAACTTCCGTCTTTTAAATTCTGCTGATCGTGAACTCTGTTTCTAAATGTAGATTTAAAATGTGTAAAAACCCACTATCAACCATACTTGAGACCAACAAATTCAATGGAACCAATTACAACGACTGGTTGCGCAATCTCAGGATAGTCCTAGATTACGAGAACCAAGGCTACGTCATGGACAAGCCTCTCCCTAGGACCTTACCGGAAGGATCCACGCCAGAAGAACGTGAGACGTTCGAGACTTGGCATAAGGACAACCGGAAGCTCCGTAGCGTCATACTTGCTTCAATGACGAATGAGATTCAGAAGCAATATGAAAGGCTAGACAATGTCCCTCCCATTATGGCTCGCCTTAAGGATTGCTATGCAGTCTCGGACCGGCATACTAGGTATGTCACGACTAAGGCGTTCTTCGGAACAAAAATGACCGAAGGATCCTCTGTACAAGAGCACAGGGTTAAAATGCTTACCCTGGTGGAAAAGCTCGAGGACCTAAAGGCAGGCCTCGATAATGAGACGTACATAGATGTGATCCTTCAGTCTCTCCCACCCTCCTTCGACCAATTTATTGTTAACTATAACATGAATGCACTTGAGAAGCGCATTCATGAGTTAATCAATATGTTGGTGCAATACGAGGCAACGACCAAAAAGTCCACGCCTTCGGTATTGTTTGGAGGTGCTTCAACTTCCAAGACGAAAGGCAAGAGTGCCGGACGTTGGAAAAGGAAGAAGGGGAAGGGAAAAGCCGTCAAAGCAGCTACAAACAATAAAAGTGTTCCCATTGCCAAAGAGGGGAAAGGCAAAGGAAAAGGGAAGGTTGTCTCCAAGCAACAGTCGAGGCATATGACATATGTATCAATTGCCGTGAGAAAGGGCATTGGAAGAGGGAGTGCCCCAAACTCCTCTCGAACCAAGGTATATTTGTGATTGAGGTTAATATGTTTACTAACTCTGCCTCTTGGGTATTAGATACCGGCTGTGGAGCTCACATTTGCAATGATTTGTAGGTGCTGAAAAGAAACAGAGAACTGGGTAGTGGGGATATGATCCTGAAGTTTGGGAATGGCAAGGCCATCTCGACAGAAGCAGTAGGATACGCCACTCTAGTAGTTAGTGATCGTATTAGAATAGAGTTAGAGCTAGTTTATTATGTACCTAGTATGATTAAAAACATCATTTCCATTCCATTGTTAGACAATAGTGGATATGAGTTTATGATCAATAAAAATTGTTTTTATTTGTTAGTGTGAAATTGCTCATCAACTTGGTACACTTAATAATAGGCTCTATATCTTACAACAAACGAACTTCATTCTAAACGCTCAACACAAACGTAAAATAGATAACAACGGAAACGCACGACTGTGGCACGCTAGGCTAGGTCACATATCCCAAGACAGGATGAAAAAATTGGTAGACTCAAAGAACCTAGAGGTAGGGGACTTGAGTAAGCTACCAACTTGTGAATCCTGTTTAAGAGGGAAAATGACCAGAAAGCCCTTTGTAGGACAAAGCAGGCTTGCCATAGGTCTGTTGGACTTGGTCCATACAGACGTATGTGGACCACTAAGGACGCAGGCCTGAGGTGGGTTCTCCTACTTCATAACCTTCACCGATGATCATTCACGGTACGGTTATGTATACCTAATAAGGTACAAGTCTGAAGCTCTTGAGAGGTTTAAAGAAATCAGACTTGAAGTTGATAATCAGACCGGCTGCAAAATTAAAGTCTTATAGTCAGACCGAGGTGGAGAGTAACTTAGTACAGAGTTCCTTGATTATCTAAAAGAAAATGGTATAATATCTAAATGGACATCTCCCGGGACACCACAATTGAATGGTGTCTCTGAAAGGAGGAATCGAACCCTGTTGGACATGGTTCGATCCATGATGAGTTTTACCAAATTGCCCTTGTCCTTTTGGGGCTACGCATTGGAAACAACGGCCAAGTTGTTAAATTTGGCACCAACCAATGCATTGACCCAAACGCCATATGAAATATGGCACGGCAAGCCTGCATCCTACAACTACTTGAAAGTGTGGGGTAGCCCCGCATACGTCAAGAGGTTAGTGGGAGATAAGCTAGAATCTAGGTCTAGCTTATGCAGGTTCGTTGGATACCCTAAAGAGACTGTAGGTTATTACTTTTATGACCCCTTGGAACAAAAGGTATTTGTTTTAAGGAATGTAGTGTTCTTGGAACAAGGCTTTCCAGAGGATATCCAACCTGATGAACTGATCCTTGAGGAATCGAGTGATGGAAACCAGTCATCAGAGGTAGCTGCAGATTCCTCACTTAGAGGATTCAGGATAGATACCCGAAGGGCTGACCAACCTCGAGGAGTCCAGCATGCTAGGCATGAAGGACAGCCTCAGGAAGGGCGTACCTGAACCGTCAGCTCCTATACAGTCAGCACCCAAAGTCACCACTGACGTTCCCATTCTCTGTAGGTCAACTAGAGAGTCTCGACCTCCAGTGAGATATGGCTTTCTAAATACGACCGGTCTACTGGATAACGATCCTAAGACATACGGAGAAGCGATGTCTCACAACGACTCCGGGAAATGGCTTGAGGCCATGAAAACCGAAAGGTGTAGACCCACTAAAAGGTGTTAAGCCAGTTGGCTGTAAGTGGGTCTATAAGCGCAAACTTGGCGTTGATGGAGAAGTCATAACTTTTAAGGCTAGGCTAGTAGCTAAAGGGTACACTCAACGACCCGGGATCGATTTTGAGGACAC
This sequence comes from Sesamum alatum, assembly GCA_034509735.1. Lineage (NCBI taxonomy): Eukaryota > Viridiplantae > Streptophyta > Magnoliopsida > Lamiales > Pedaliaceae > Sesamum > Sesamum alatum. Next base: position 23,525,141 of record JACGWO010000001.1, on the reverse strand, counting down.
CTACTCACCAGTAGCCATGGCTAAATCCATATAGATCCTGCTCGCCATAGCAGCATGGTATGACCATGAGATATGGCAGATGGACGTGAAAACGGCCTGAAGGACAAGCGGATCCGCCCGGAAGCGCGAGCGGAAGCGAGAAAGCGAGAAATTGTGCGTAAATTTAAATCAAATTCAAAATACGCGAATCCCAAGGGGTGTACCCTTGGGTGCTCAACCGGGCGTTCGATGTAGGATGTGTAAATATTAAAACATATATTTAAGCACATAGGGCATAGATATATAAATGAAATCAATCAAAGCGTAATAAACCGTTACCTTTGATTGTTTAGCGTATGCTCCCGGCTACTTGCGTTGTTCCTTCTCCGGAATGCTCACGAAATCCAAACGTATGGAGTCTCCAAAGGTGATCCACACCACACCGGAAGAAACACACGTTCTTCTTGCTAGAAAAGAACGGGTTTAGAAGGAATCGGTTTAAGAGAAGAACACTATGAATTAGTGTTCTCTTAAACTTACTTTGTTCTTCTTCTTCATTCAAAATCAAGTGAAGAACACAAGTGTGAGAGAGGGAGAGAGCACGAAATTTGAGAGAGAGGAGAGGGATTTTTGTCTTCTCTTTTTCCTAGAAAAAGATGAATAATGAATCACTTATGCTTGGTGTTGTATATTCTAATATATATACATAATTAATGTGATTATTGGAATGTGTCTAGGTTCATCCAATGATGTCTAGATTCATTCCAATCAATCACCATTAATTCTTCAATCAAGCCTACCAAAATTTATGGTATGATCAAATCATACCAAAAGGGAAGAGCTTGATTGGAGTTGATTTGTCTCTTTCCAAAAGAGATAAGTCAACATACCACCTAGCATGAAACATGGCTAATTTTGCTTCCTCCAAGGGAGCATTTCGGCCATGTTTAATTAAGCGAAGAAGTCCAACTTCTTCCTACTCCAAAATAGGAATTATTTCTCCTCTCAGGTATAATTTAACGGACCGGGTTTTATCGTAATCCAATTACGACGAACCCAACATTAAATCCAATTTAATGTCCATTTAAATTATTCTTGTTGATCTTTTAATCCAATTAAAAGATCCAACGTCTCAACGTCTCAACTTTCCATATTTAATCGAAAATCCAATTTACCGATTAAACGAAAGCCCGATACAATATCGGCCGGTCCATCCAATGGACTTTCCCTTAAGTAATCCAATTACTTATTTTATCCTTCGAGATTGACTCCAAGTCGATCTCTCAACCTCCTCGGTGATTTGTGTATGACCCTTTAGGTTCACCCTCAGCTAGACTTGGGCCCGTGTCCCACAAGGGCCCGTTACCATGGGTGGCCGTCTAGCAACGGTCCATGGCACTAGAGACTAGGTGAATTGGCGTGAACATTTAGGCGCCGATTCCGTACGGGTACGATCCTTCCGTCTATCGTCTCCCGGCCTAAGTCTAGGGTATGGAATTGGGCGTCGGTTCCCATCCTTGACTAGGCATCTATGCTTAATACTCGAGACTACGTATGCTTCATTGCGTCGACACAGGAAACCATTCCCTGTTCGACCAACCACTGTAGCCACAGCTTCAAACAGCATGAACGTGTCTCCGAGTGCATAGGAGATACCTCTGTCACATACTGACAGGGGACGGATCCTCTTCTTGGAATCCACCGTCCTCGCTACACATTCCGACTGCACTGGACAAGGCTTATGATAATCATCTTACAGAATGATTAGCTCTCGCCAGATCCAAGATACAGCCGTCCTGTGCACGCGACTGCCATGATTCCTCAAGTCTGAGGATTACTCCCGTACTATTGGAACCGGGGAAAACCAATCATACCGACCAAGCCTCCAAGGCTTCCATATGATGATCCCCGCGAGTCAGTCCAGTCGGCTCGACCCCAGTCGACCAACCCATCAAGATCGTGTAGGTGTCCCACGCCTATCGCCGATGAAACACGACACTCATCCAATGAACACGACTCTTGACGCAAGTCTCAATAGGACTCTCGATGCCCTATCTCGAGGTCCTCGACTTGGAACGTTTCAGACCCAACTCTTAATCAGTTGGTTTCATGACCACCATCCAATGCGTGGCGTAACTGCACGATTTGTTATCCATGGTCTGTGGGCTTTGTTGCGATATAAGTTAAACACCGTTTTAACAAATGTAAGATGAGCGCAACAAAGAAGGTACCATTGGTGACGAATACTCATCTTATTCATCACATAATAATATTACATTTATATCAAGTTGTCAGATAGGTTACAAATCGCCAAACCTATTGGCTTTCTGGTCACCTATTCTAACAGCCTTCCTCAATGGTTTCGTTGAGGAAGAGATCTATATGGATCAGCCGGAGGGTTTCACAGTCACTGGAGAAGACAGAAGGTCTGTCATCTCCAGAAGTCCATCTATGGCCTCAAACAAGCATCTCGAAGCTGGAACATTCGCGCTGATGAAGTAATACGGGGTTATGACTTCACCAAAAACAAATCCGACCCTTTTCTATACAAGAAGGTCAGTGGGAGCTCTATAGTGTTCCTAGTGCTTTATGTGGATGACATTCTACTCATAGGTAATGATGTTAGAATGTTGGGTGACACAAAAGCGTGGTTATCAACCAAGTTTTTCATGAAGAATTTTGGGTGAAGCCTCCTACATTCTAGGCATCCAGATTGTCAGGGATAGATCTAAGAGGATGTTAGGGCTCACCCAAAACTCGTATATGGAGAAAGTCCTGAAAAGATTTCGAATGGACAACTCCAAACGAGGATTCCTTCCCATGAGGCATGGGATCAAGTTATCCAAGAAAAAGTCCTCGCAGACTGATGAGGAACTTGAAAGGATGAAAGTCCTCCCCTATGCTTCTGCCGTAGGAAGCATCCAATATGCGGTTCACTGCACCAGACCTGACATTGCTTACGGTTTGAGTGTAACAAGTAGATATCAGTCTTGTGCAGGAGAGGCACATTGGAATGCTGTTAAGGGCATCCTTAAGTACCTGAGGAGGACTAAGGAAATGTTCTTGGTCTATAGCAATGGAGAACTGATCCTGGAAGGCTTTAGCGACGCTAGCTTCCAGTCTGATGACGATGCTGCCAAGTCTCAATCGGGTTATGTATTCAGGCTCAATGGAGGAGCAGTGGCTCAGAAAAGTTCCAAGCAAGCAACCACTGCTGATTCCACCACTGAGGCCAAATACATAGCAGGTTCAGAAGCTGCCAAGGAAGCGGTTTAGATGAGAAATTATATCCAAGAGTTGGGTGTGGTGCCTAGCATCGCCGAGCCCGTTGTCATCTTTTGTGATAACAACGGAGCAATAGCGCAAGCAAAGGAACTGAGATCTCATCACCATTCCAAACACATTCTTAGATGCCACCATCTTCTAAGAGAAATGATAGGAAGAGGTGACGTTCAGATGGACCGAGTCAACTCGGCAGACAACACAGCAGATCCGCTGATAAAGCCTATGTCGCAGAGCGCTCATACGCAACATCTTGAGAAGATGGGGATTAGACATATGGGCGATTGCTTTAAGGTCAAGTGGGAGATTGTTAGAATAGGTGACCATGTAGCCAAACTTGGTAGGCCAATTGTGACCTATGTCTAAACAATTTCGAGGATTTGATAAATCATTAATGAATAAAAAAGTGAAATTCATTTGACATTTACTTTGTTTGTGTTCACTTTATCTGCTTTATATTTCTGTTCACTACGCAAACAACGCCCACAGACTGAAAACACATTTCGGGGACTGGGACTACGCTTGGAGGTAGGTCCATAAAATCAGTCCCGCCGAATCAGTCCGGAAATCTCCAAGTCAAGGAATCTCGAAAATAGGTACCGAGATTCCCCTTGAGACTTGTACTAAGCATCTGCTATCGTATTTCATCGATGGGTGTCGAAGGTCGTCTAAGCAGTGTTAGTGGGTTGGCCTGCTAGGGAGCGGCTGACTGAGGTGACTCGCGGGAACCGTCTTACGGAGGACCTTGAGTAGGGTCGGTTAGGTATGACGAGTGCTCCCGGTTTCAATAGTACAGGTCAAGTCCTTTGACTTGAGGATATGGTGAGAGATTGCCAAGAAGCACTTGAGTAGTCATAAGCCATATCTAGTGCAGCTCCAGTATGTACAGAGTGACAGTAGTTTCCAAGAAATGATCTGTCTCATGTCAAAACGTATTGACAGTTGAGTCTCACAAATGCTCTGTGTCTTGTCACTAAAATCTGTGGCCAAAGTAACTGAACAGAAGGGAAGGTTTCCCTTGCGGCGTTTAGTAAAGGACAAACCGACACTTAGGTCCAAAATGGGTACCTGCATTTTTCGTACCCTAAACCTTACATGGTGAGACCTTAGACGGAAGGACAAGTGTACTATTAGAGCCAAAATGTTCATCCCCGTATATTCACCTAGTCCTTAGTGCCATGGACCGCTGCTAGATGGCCACCCATGGTAACGGGCGGATTCTAGGAATCCGACCAAGTCTAGCTGAAGGTAAACCTAAAGAGTCACACACAATCCGCACACAATAAAGTATTTAATTTAGAATGAAATATTTGGAGAAATGGAATGATTAAATTGAATTTAATCGGGTCCTTAATTTTCTTGGAAAGAATTAATTCCTTTTATTAGATAAAAGGGATTTATTTAATAAATTAGATTTATTAGAAAATTAATTTAATGGGCCTAGAATAAGTATTTTTATTTATTATATTTATTTATTGCCCTTGGAATATTTAAATAGGATTTAAATATTCCATTAAATTAATTGGATGGTTGAGATTAAATGGAGAGATGGATGGCTAAGATTTATTTGACTAGGTCAAAATCCTAGTCAAATTAGTCTTCCTAGAGTTCCAGTTTGAAGAGGATTAAACTCCTTTTCTATATATATTCCTAGCCCTTCACTTGTAAAAAGATGATGAATCTTGAAACACACACACACACATACAACTCGTGCACCTCTCTCCTCCCTCTCGTCCGCCTCTCTCCTCTCTTTTCAAGAAAAACACTCTCTTGTTCTTTTGTGTTAACAATTGAACATAGGAGGATTAATCCCATTAAACTAATAACGTGTGATTAATCCGTCCTCTCCAAAATACTTGTTCGTTCGCTAGCAGGAAGTACAAGATATGTGGGCGGATTGCGTGTCACGAATTAAAGGGTCTCCCATACGAGATCTTGGATCAAGTCGGGAAACAACACGAGTACCGGTTAGAAGAGGAAAGCGACGAATCGGTAGGTTCTCATTTACGTTTTCGTCTTCTTTATATTACATATCCTATGGCCTCCATGATTTCATGTATGTTTTTAATTCATGAGATACACCGAACACCCGAAAATTTCAAGGGCACACCCCTTGAACGTGTTTTATTTTAATACGTATTATGCATGTTTAAATTTTATAATTTAAATTATACCGCGCTTCCGCATTCGCACTATTCCCGGGACGATCCACACGCCTACCCAAGGCTTTCATTGTCCAATGCAATCAGAATGTGTAGCAAGGATGGTGGGTTTCAAGAACAGGATCCATCCCATGTCAGTATGTGACAGAGGTATTTCCTATAAACTCGGAGATACGTTCATGCTGCTTGAAGTTGTGGCCACGGTGGTTGATCGAGCAGGGAATGGTTCCCTGTGTCGATGCAATAAGGCATGAGTAGTTTCGATGTATTAAGCATAGCTGCCCAGTCAAGGATGGGCACCGACACCTAATTCCGTATCCTAAACTAACACCGAGGAACGGTAGATGGAAGGACTGTACCCGTACGAAATCGTTGTCTAAATGTTCAAGCCAACATTCACCTAGTCTCTAGTGCTATGGACCCTTGCAAGATTGCCGTCCATGCTAACAGGCTTCTGTTGGTCACGAGCCCAATTCTAGCTAAGGGTGAACCTAATGGGTCACACACAAATCACTAAGGAGGTGAAGGATTTACTTTGAGTGAATTTCGGAAGATGATACATAATTGGATTATTTATGGAATAGTCCATTGGATGGACCGGCCGATATTATATCGGGTCCTCGATTAATCGCTAAATAGGATTTATTGATTAAGTGGAGATCAAAAGCTTGGATCCTTTAATTCGATTAAAAGATCCATGGTCATTATTTAATTGAACCTTGAATTAAATTAGATTTGATTCTTGGGCTTTTTGTAATTGGATTATAATAAAATTCAGTCCATTAAATCCTGGCCCAAGAGAGATATTTATTCCATTTTTGAAATTAGGAGAAGTTGGACTTCTTCTAAATATGGATGGTCGATTTTAGGTTTTTTTTGGAAGAACAAAATTGGCCATGTTGGCCTTGTTGAAGAGGTTGACTTGTTTCTTTTGGAAAGAAAAAATCAACTCCAATTAAGCCTCCTTTACTTGGTATGATTTAATTATACCGTGTAAAGTGGTAGGCTTGACTGAAGAGTAATGGGGATTGATTGGACTGTACGTAGACATCCTTGGATAAACCTAGACACATTCCAATAATCACATTAATGATGTATATATATGAGTATATACAATCATCAACAAAAGTATTATCATTGTTCAACTTTTTATAGGAAAAAAAGAAGAGAACTCTTGTCTCTCTCTCTCTCTCTCTCTCTCTCTCTCTCTCTCTCTCTCTCTCTCTCTCGCTCGCTCGCTCGCTCTCTATCTCTTGGCCCCTCTTGCTCTCTCTCACTCTCACTTTGTTGCTTCATTGATCTAAGATCAATTGAAGAACAAAACTAGATTAAGAAGGATACACTAATACGATAGTGCAATCTTTTTCTTGATCTAATCTTCTTAGGTCCGTTTTTCTCTAGTAAGAAAAATGTGACTTCTCCTGGTGTGATGTGAACTACATTAGAAGATTCATACGTTTGAATCTTGATGAACGTTTGCCATCCATTTGAGAGGGAACAAGACTAGTAGCGGTGCATTGAAGATACTACAAAGATAAACCCGATTTATTTATATGTAGTTTTCTTTATGATTTTCTATGTGCCCTATATGATATACTTGTTGTACGTTATCATATTCTACATCGATCGCCCGGTTGAGGATCAAACGGAATACCTATTGGGACGTTTTCCTATGATATGCGTTTTAAATATCATTAAATTCCACATATCTCGCTTTCACTCGTGCTCCCGGGCGGATCCACTTGTCTTCCATTTCTCTCCATAAAGGCTACAATACCAAATAGGCCTTGGAATTCCCTTTTATGAGCGACAGAGATGAATTTCCCAAGCGGTTGTTTCGACCTTTGTGCATATTTTCTAATAGAACTATTGGTAGCTAAAGCTTGCACTAGTTAGGATGTTGGTATAAGAGGGATATTCAGACTAGGGATAGAGGATGTAATTGGGATAATTTGGTTCGTGTGAATAGGGCCAGGAGTGGGCTCGACGTTTGCTTTTGATAAGATGGTGTGGGCTTTGATGTGAGTGGGCCAGGTGTATGGGATTTTGGGTTAGGCAGGTGTACAGTCCAGGATGGTGGTGTGGACTTCGGGCTAGTATTGGGCTTAGGCAATAAGGGTTGGCTTCCGGTGGTGTTGTGCGAGATATGGGAATCAGAAGGACAGGTGGACGGCCTAGTGTAAATTTGGGAACTTTCCTTATGTGAAGGCTGCAAATACAGGCCTAAATCTAGTAGGGACAGGCTAGCTTTATTTCCATCAGGCATAATATTAGGTGACCCCTCATCATATGGCAATGATTTCATAATCCCCGCCTGATTTGGCTTCGGCTGATCTGTGTCAATCTTTGTCCATTGAATTGCGCAATCTTCCTTTTCTGGGTGGTAAAATCCCCAAAGATTTTGGAACCGCCGCGTGCTACTGCTGAACATGCCATTTGTAGGTATGCTGGAGAATTGTCGGGGTTAATGAGGACGCCAGTCTTAGATCATACCTTCCTTGTCTGGGAACCCAATTTTAATTACCGTCGTGCCGGATCCACATACCAAACGTCGTGTTCCTTCCAGGATCCTTGAATCCTTCTTCATAGCAGAGATAGCAGTTTCTAGCAATGTGACCCAGTTTGCCATAGAGAAAGCAAAAGTTAGGCAGACGAGCATAGGTGAAACGGATCACAAATTCTCCTTCCAGTTGGCCTCTCAAAGTTTCATGACTCTACGGAGAGGTTTGTGGACATTGAGTCTGACCCTAATTCTCACCATAGTCATGTGATATAGCTCCTCATCATCGTACTCAGTGGTCCGTAGTTTGCCGAGTGCATTGCCAATACATGTGACCATGTCCTTAGATTTATGTTCAAGTGGAAAATTGTGGATGAAAATCGTGAAATCACACCATTCTAACTGAACTTCCAACAAGCTCTGCCCGTGTTCAACCTCATTAAAGACAATCAATCAACTGTTGGTCAAAAGACCACGGGCCCCCTTCCAAAGCTCTCTTTGGATAAACTATATGCGAGAACACCATTGTAAATCTACTCTCAGCGATCTTGCATACTTTCATTTCACGGCTGGGACTCAGGATCCGAAAGAGAAATTCCGTTTAGCGCTTAGAAGTTATACGCACTTCTCATTTAAACCATTCCAACTAGCGTAAGATGATTATTAGGCCCAGATCTCCACTTCTCACTAGGGATGACCACATCAACTTCCTCATCCTCCATTAGGGAAATACCAAAACTTAGATCTGAACTTGTTTACTCCATCAGGATAAATTGAACAACATAAAGAAGCTATCTTAGTAAAGTCCAATTTTGATGACACTCAACACAATGCCCCCTCCAAGCCAAGCCTACACTAGCACAAAGAGAAAACAAGACAACTAAAACAAATCAATTAGAGAGAGAGAGAGAAAGAGAGAGAGAGGATTAGAGACCAAGAAAACAAACACCAAAAGGTAAATCGACAAAAGAGAATGACAGAACATAAATCAGAATAATGAGCAGTAAGATGACGTCCTTGTCATATCCAGTCGTGGCCCCACCAAAAAGATGACCATTCAGGAATTCACTTAAACGAGCAAGATTGTGGGAAGCTATCATGCGTGAGGGATTGTCACTCTCCACATGAGAGAAATTTTATATTGTAATTTACAATGTTTCGATATATCAAATAATATAAAGTAAACTGTCAATATAACTAATTTAGTTGAAGAAGATGAGACTTTAAACTAGAAGGCCATAAGTTCGAGCCCAAGGGGTTAAGTTCATTTTGACCCCTCTATTATAAAATTGGTGTCAAAAAAAGAAAAAAAAAAAAAAAAAAAACACCCCTACTATTAAAATCATCAAATATCCCTCTAAATTTGAAGGCTTAGCTTGAGTGGACCAAAATAACCTTTTATCTGAAAAAAAAATTATGAATAAATTTCTTTTACTTTAAAATATAGTTTATATAGCATATTTGACACTATAAATCAAAATTGGGAATATCAACATACAAAATAATTAAATAATATGCTCCTTTATTTCTATATAAATATATAAAATATCATTATAGTATTACACCAATAAAAGTATAGTATTAATATTAAAAATAAATGAGAACCAGTCTTTCAATTTTGAAAGAAAGAAATCAATTAAAGGAAATAAAAAAAATCTCTCTCGAGTATAAACGTCAACTTTAAGCCCATATTTTATCCCACATAAAAGATAATTAAATATTTTAGCTAGCATTTTACTTTATATTGTAAGTTTAAATAAATATAAAAGTATTTAAAACATATTACATTCGGAAGGGTAAGTTTCATTAAAGGGAAAAAAGAGTAATGTACAATGGTTGAAGTCCATACCAACTCCTACCAAGCAATGTGCCATAATCTATACAAGGCTCGAAATTGTAAACTATCCTCAAACGGAAACCTAAGGTTCCGATCTCTCACTTGCTGAAGTATGATTTCAGCCACCATTTTGGGCTCTATCCGTTTTGCTTTAGATCGTCGAAAGTTTCGTTCCTTCCAAATGTGATAAACAATCGTCCCTAACAGTGTGCGATATGAGCAGTTGATAATATGCTTCCCACGCCATTGCTTTGCAGCCCACCGAATAGCCATAGTCCAGACGTTATATGGCCATGGAAACGGGAGAGAAAGTCTGATATGTCTAATACATCGTACGGCAAAGTTGCACCGGAAGAAAAGATGTGTGTGCGTCTCCATCACAGGGATGTCGCAGAGAACACAACACTGATCAAAATGATGTAGCCAATCTTTATCCATCGTGCTCAATTTACATTGGATAGAAAGCCATAAAATGAAAGAATTCCTCGGGATTTTTAAGGAGCCTTTCAATAGTGTATACCATTCATTAACGGGCTCGTGCGGGGATAAAAAGGCCATCCCTCCGGCTGTGGTGTACCCTCCTGCAGCTGACTTCCATAGCACCATGTCTTTATCACCTTCGATAGTTGGGAGGCTATCTCTGATTACGCTCATAGCCGCCAACTGAGGCCGATTAGGCCACTGCCACTCGCCGTCCACAATGATCGTCCGCAGGAGAGCCGTCGAGGGAATGCTCGTCAATCTAGGGGCAGTCGATAGAGTGCTGATTATAGCACCACAGGGGTGCCATGGATCATGGCAAAGTAAAAAGGAGTTAGCGGATCCGACTTTGAAATCCAGTCCCGGTAGAAATAAGTGACGCTTACTCAATAGTTTCCGCCATCCCCATGATCTCGAATCCTTGCTAGCGGTCCAAATTGATGAATTGTGAAGTCAATGAACCTGAATCCATTTCACCCAGATTGAGGAGTCCTTACTAGTGAGGATATCCCAAATCCTATTTCCCATCACAGCCACATTCAGCCGCTCCAAAGACGTGATGCCCAATCCACCTCTAGAAGAGTCTTTAGTCACTTGCTCCCAAGCGATTTTAGCAAAACCCAAAGGGCCATTGCCTTGCCAGAGAAATTTTCGGAATTTAGCCTCAATCTCTTTAAGGACTCCTTTTGGTAAAATAAACGCCATGGTCCAGAAATGGCAGATAGCCACAAGTACGGCTTTAATCAGTTGGATATGCCCTGCAAATGAGAGTTGTGAGGCTCCCCACGTCCCAATTTTCTGATCAAGTTTGTGTAGCAGCGGCCTACAGTCTTCATTTCGCAGCCGTGAGTGGATAAGCAGAACTCCAAGATATCTAATCGCCATGGAGCTAAGCACCACTCCCGTTGTTGCTACAAGTGCATCGGAGGCTGGGGCTGCGGCCTTGGAAACAAATAGCTGACTCTTTGAGGAGTTAAGCTGGAGTCCGGATAGAGATGCGAACTCCTCTAACCCCTCTCGTAACACCGCAACAAAAGGTCGGGGTCCCCTCGCTAAAGAGTAGCAAATCGTCGGCAAAAGGACAACATAAAGAGGTTCAATTCCTTGCAGTGCCAGTGAAAAGCAAACCGAGAGTCAATACTAATCCGGTGATGGAGGATGGCGTGCAAGCCCTCCATGACAAGAACGAAAAGGTAGGGAGAGATAAGGTCCCCTTGCCGCAGCCCTATAGATCCTTTGAAGTATCCATGCGATAACCATTAATGAGAATGGAGAATGATGGCGTGGTGATACATTATTCAATCCATCTAATGAAGGTATCATGGAACCCAAATAATGTCAGCATCTCAAGCAAAAAATCCCACTTGACCGAGTCGTAGGCTTTCCGGAGGTCAATTTTCAGCGCACACCTCGGAGGGAGGTTAGCCCGGTTATAACCAAACATAAGTTCCTGCGCCAACATAATATTGTCACCAATCCGTTGCCCCGGGATGAAGGCATTTTATGTACTGTTGATCAACGTTGGAAGGGCATTCTTGACGCGTTCTGGCATAACCTTTGTGATAATTTTGTATAAAACGTTGCAGCAAGCTATGGGGCGGAATTGTGAGGCCGAGGTGGGCTGGGGTACTTTAGGAACGAGAGTAATGAGAGTGGGGTTAAGTTCTTTCAGTAGTCGCCCAGAGTGGAAAAATCCCTCACTGCTGTACAGATTTCAACCCCGATAACCGACCATGCCTTTTTAAAACATATTATAGATATTACTTGTATTAGAGGAATATAAATTAATAAAATAAAATACTTTAAATATGAAGCCTTTTGCGAGGGAAATATTCCAAAATAAAAAATCCTGCGGGAAAGAATATTTACAACAAAACTATCAACTAATTTGATATTTCATATAATTTGATTATAGGATCTTTTTTTTTTTCTTCGGATTGTATTATTAAATGTTTTCCTTATTTAAGAATTTCATATTAAAAAATATTCTTTCATGTTTATGTTTAATGTCAATAAAATAATATATTATTTTAATTAATTAGTATGTGCATATTAATATTCTAATAACAAATAACCAAATTGTTTATGTGTTTAAATAATTTGGCATCATATTTGTTGATATTTTGAGTTGAGATGGGCCGATTTGATGTATAGACTATAATAGGGGATAAATTTCATTTATTTATTTATTAAGACATAGCGATATTATTGTCCACTTATATTAAAATTTTAAAATTAGCGGGTGTTCAAAGGTTTTAGTAGTATACCGCCATCATAATATAAGGGGACAAAATCAATTTAACCTTAAAAAAAAAAATATTTTCTCCAAACTAAATGGCAAATTTGTTTATGTAAAAAGCATTAGTGTCCAAAAATTATACAAATTCTACAGTCTTAATGTTAAGTTGAGTGAATCGATTTTACTATTACAATTACTTTTGTGCGTTTCTTCTACAGAATATATTCAAAGTGGTTTCTGGTAATCTTCTCTTTATTTTATTTATGTTTTATTTTTTAATTATGCTCTATCAATGTTCAAAATGGTGAATGTGTACCTAGTTAAGTGGCACATAGATTTAATTTTGGAGAAGGCCATGAAACTTCTTTCTGGTAGCCTTGATGTTTTACATGATGTAAAAAGGATAAAGATAATGTGCAAACAGATAGATGACCAATGGGGTGACTGTAGAAAATCCTGGGCGAGAAAAATATATAGTGATTATTGAAAAATTGTGCATTTTATTTTAGACAATATTGAAATTTGTGAACAACGTAAAAGGGCAAGGGATAACGTTATTTACATAGATGAGGAGGATGATTGTGATAGTGAGAGCCACTAGAAGAAATATGATCTTTTCGTATAGTTAATTACTATGGTCAAAAGAAAAAAAAAATTATGGTGAATGCAAATTTATCATGGCTCCGAAATGGCTATTAGTCATTGTTTCTACATGTGAGGTCAAAACTTTAGTCACAGCTAAAATCATGATAGATATTTTTTTCATAGCTAAAATCATGGTAAATGTTTTTTCCATAGCTAAAATCATGGTAAGTGTTTTTTTTCCTTGCTGGAACTCATTGACATACATTGACTAACCGTGGTAAGGTTTAGTTGTTTGCATTAATGATGTTGGAAGCTACGGTGGGTTCAATTGTATAGCAATATTTTCAAAGGAAGAGAAGAGGAGTATATCTTCGAAATCTTGTACTCTAAATTTTGCCTCTCTATTTACTTGAATAACATCATATTAGAAGTCACTTTATAGACCTAATCACCAACTAATAAGCATAGATTTCGTAGATAAAATAAATGCAAAAACATAAACATCATCCTCTGTTTCTGGAAGTCCTTGGTAAATTAGTAATAACTATCTGTACAAATTTCAAAAGGACTTGAAACTTGGACCATTTGAATTAGACTCAAAGAGCTTTAATTCCACATACGATTCATCCAGAATAAAAACGTTGCATTCTGAGAACATGTGAAAGTCTGTTGAAAAATTGTGACTGCTGAAAATCAGAAGATAAGTTTAATTCTTTTGAGAATTCTCAACACCTCCTGTAAACTTGACTTCCTTACAACTCCGATCATCTCTCTAAGATGATGCAGTCTAATCTTTTTGAGGACCTTAGTAAGAACATCTACAATTTGATCAAGAGTTTTGATGTGCTCCACCTCAACCTCTTTGGTAGCAATCCAATCCCGAATAAAGTGAAACTTAGCATCTATCTTGATTCTCAGCAAGAGCATTAGCTGATTTATTGTCTACCATTATTTTAGTTGTTCCATCTTGCGCAAAATATAGTTCACGATTCATGATATGTTCTTGTAATTGTGGCAACGTACTTCAACTCACATGTTGATAGGGTTACAATTGATTGCTTCCTTGAGCACCATGCAATTGTATTTTCTCCAAAGAAAAATACAAAACTGATAGTGCTTTTCCGATCATCAGCTTACCGGCATAATCACTATTATAATATCCTCTTATGCTAGCATTATTAGAAGACGTGTAGAAAATGTCGTTATCAATAGTACCTTTTAGATATCGATGAATTCTTTTCGCAGCATTCATGTGTTCTTCATTTGGACTCTCCATATAATTGACTCACTGATCCCACTGCAACTAGTATGTCAGGTCTAGTACATGTCATGTACCGTAGACTCTCCACAAGACTTCGAAATGTAGTTGAGTCGACCTTTCTTGCTCCATTGTCTTTGAAAATTTTTACTCCATACTCCATTGCATTCCATCATCTTGAACTTTTTTATGATCTCCCTTGCATACGCTTCTTGAGAAATGAAGATTCCATCACTTTGTTTCTTTACTTCTAATCCTAAATAATATGTCATGACTCCTGATAAGTAGGGATTTTACGTATTTATTAAAGGGAAACACACGCATCCTTCAGCCCTTTTACGCAGAATTTCATCTAATTTACTACTTTTCTATACCAAACTCTTTCTTGGATATTGCTTTTGTTTCTCTCTTTTCAAGCATGACTCAGGAGCAAAATGGACAAAAGAAAAGAATTCGCCCATATTTGACAGAACACGGCCATGTTGTATCCTCTCACACGCCCGTGTCTCGCTAATTCAAATCACCAGCCAAGAACACTCGAGGAGAACACGACCTGGCCGTGTTATAGACACGGCCGTGCCGGGGTTGGCCGCAGAAACACACGAGAACACGGCCTGACCATGTTCGCGCTACACGGGTGTGTTCTACACTTGGAAAACATAATCGATCGGATTTTCGTGCCTTTTGCTCCACTAAAACTATAAAAAGGGGGAACTAGGGACGTGAGAAGGGGAGGAAAAAATCACAGATACAAGGCTTGAAGGAACACGAAGAAGTCGGGGAAGCTTCAAGACGGCTAGGACGATCGGACTACAATTCTCCGATATATTTATTTTGCTTCTTCGTTAACTTTATGGCTGAGTAGAATTCTTGTTCTAGGATCATGTTGAACCCTTTGATAGATTAATGAATTTATTCTAGTTCTCTTTTCCGATCTCGTGTGAGTTGATCCGATTTAATTTTCGAGCACTTATTTGTCTTGTGAATATGTTGGCCACGTGTTTGTATGTTTTAAACATCGAGTGGAGTACTGAAAGGTGAAATTCCATGTTAGAAAGTTGGAGAATAGACCTAGGAATTAACCGCGAAAGCATACTTAATTTCTATGAGGATCTCATAATTGTCATGATCTCAATGGGTTGGATTTAATTATATCTCCATGAAAATAGGTAGATTAATTAACCGAACACGAATTTTCACATACTTGAAAGAGGGTGGTAACGACATTAAGACGATTTCCTTTGGATTAATCACATTGAGTAGAAAAGCGTTCTTGATAGGTTCGTTAATCGGTCATTACGGGGATACTTGATTCTAAACTATCACACCTTATTGTTTACTCTCGTGTTTCAGTTTACTTGCTTTACTATTTCGATCAATTGTCTCACTCGTATATTTCGGTCTGACTAACCAAAATTGAGTAAACCTGTTAATCACTATAGTCCCTGTGGGATCGACATCTTGAGTACTACGCGATACACCGTGCACTTGCGGTTTTGGCTCATCAAGTTTTTGGCGCTGTTGTCGGGGACCGATTGTGATATTAGAATTATACAATTTAATTAGATCCAACCATTATTCTATTTTGCTTTATTTTCTCCGTCTAGTCTAGCCTATTGATACCGTTCTCTACTCTCGCTTTTTAGGCTTATTGATGCGAAGAACTCGTAGCAGTGACAATTTGGTTGCGCTTGATCCCGAGATTGAACGAACCTCCATCAAAGGAGACGCGAGCAGCAACAACAGATCGTTGTCCATATGGCAGGCCAAGACAACGAGGAGAGGGGTCTAGCAGAATTCGGGATACCCACTACCCAATGTCTACTCCCGAGTATTGCTTGACCCACTATAGAGGCTAACAATTTCGAACTCAAACCAGCTCTACTGAATATTGTACAACAGAATCAGTTTAGGGGTTTAGGCACGGAAGATCCTAACCTGCACTTATCTATCTTTTTAGAGTATTGTGATACACTTAAGTTTAACGGGGTCACACCCGATGCAATTAGACTTTGGTTATTTCCATTCTCTTTACGTGATAGGGCCATAGCATGGTTGCATTCCCTTCCCCCGAACTCTATCCGAACTTGGGATGAGATGTCTCAAGCCTTTTTGGCTAAATACTTCCCCCCGAGCAAAACTGCCGAACTGCGCATGAAAATTCAATCCTTTACACAAAAAGAAGGGGAATCTTACATTGAGGCATGGGAAAGATTTAAGGACTTGCTTAGGGCATGTCCTCATCATGGGTTAGAAAAATAGTTAATTGTGCATACTTTTTACAACAGTCTAACCTACAACACTAGATCCTCAGTTGATGCAGCTGCAGGAGGATTTCTGATGAACAAGAGTGTTCGGGAAGGATACAATCTACTGGAGGAGATAGCTCTACACCATCACCAGTGGTCCAACGAGCGAGCAGTCCCAGCAAAGACGGCTGGTAAGTATGAGGTAGAGGCTTTCACAATGCTTAATGCTAGAATGGATGCACTTGTTTCTATATTTGACTCCTTGAATGTGAATAATGTGCATGCCGTGAATTCTCATACCAACGTTACCTGTGAAAATTGTGGGGTAATTGGCCATGTGTCTAATGAGTGTAAACTTGGGAACTTTAGTCTTAGCCAAGAGGAGCAAGCCAATTTTGTGAACAACCAACATAAGGGAAACAATCCGTATTCTGAAACCTATAGCCCAGGTTCGAAGAACCACCCCAATTTTTCCTACAAAAACAACCAACCCCAACAGAATGTTCGCCCTCCAGCACCTGGTTTTCAGAGATCATTTGATCCAAACCCCCCTCCACCAAAGTCTAACTTAGAGGCTGTACTTGAAACCTTTATAGTTGCCCAAACTAAGACGAATGAGGAATTTAGACAACAAGGGCAATCTATGGGTGAGGCTTTAAGACAACTAACGTCCAAGGTAGACTCTCTAGTCACCCACAATAAGATGTTAGAAAATCACATAGCCCAGTAAGCCAGCATCTCTATTAGGCAACCCGGTATGTTATCAGGCCATGTTAGAATAGGTGACCAGAAAGCCAATAGGTTTTGCAATTTGTAACCTATTATACAACAAGATGTAAATGTAATATTATTATGTGATGAATAAAATGAGTATTTGTCACTTCTGGTGCTTACTTTGTTGCACTCATTTCACATTTGTTAAAACGGTGTTTAACTTATATCGCAACAAAGCCCAAAGACCATGGATAACCACTCGTGTATTGGGCCACGCATTGGATGTGGTCATGAAACCAACTGATTAAGAGTTGGGTTTGAAACGTTCCAAGTCGAGGACCTTGAGACAGGGCATCGAGAGTCCTATTGAGACTTGCGTCAAGAGTCGTGTTCATTGGATGAGTGTTGTGTTTCATCGGCGAAAGGCGTGGGACGCCTACACGATTTTGATGGGTTGGTCGACTGGGATCGAGCCGACTGGACTGACTCGGGGGATCATCATATGGAAGCCTTGGAGGCTTGGTCGGTATGATTGATTTTCCCCGGTTCCAATAGTACGGGAGTAATCCTCAGACTTGAGGGATCATGGCAGTTACGTGCACAGGACGGCTGTATCTTAGATCTGGCGAGAGGTGATCATTCTGTAAGATGATTATCATAAGCCTTGTCCAGTGCAGTCGGAATGTGTAGCAAGGACGGTAGATTCCAAGAAGAGGATCCGTCCCCTGTCAGTATGTGACAGAAGTATCTCCTATGCACTCAGAGACACGTTCATGCTGTTTGAAGTTGTGGCCATAGTGGTTGGTCGAACAGGGAATGGTTTCCTGTGTCGACGCAATGAAGCATACGTGGTCTCGAGTATTAAGCATAGATGCCTAGTCAAGGATGGAAACCGACGCCCAATTCCATACCCTAGACTAAGGCCGGGAAACGGTAAACGGAAGGATCATATCCGTACGAAATCGGCGCCTAAATGTTCACGCCAATTCACCTAGTCTCTAGTGCTATGGACCGTTGCTAGATGGCCACCCATGGTAACGGGCCCTTGTGGGACACGGGCCCAAGTCTAGCTGAGGGTGAATCTAAAGGGTCACACACAAATCACCGAGGAGGTTGAGAGATTGACTTGGAGTCGATCTCGAAGGATAAATAAGTAATTGGATTACTTAAGGGTAAGTCCATTGGATGGATGGGCCGATATTGTATCGGGCCTTCATTTAATCGGTACATTGGATTTTCAATTAAATATGGAAAGTTGAGACGTTGAGATGTTGGATGTTTTAATTGGATTAAAACATCAACGGGAATAATTTAAATGGACATTAAATTGGATTTAATGTTGGGTTCGTCGTAATTAGATTACGACAAAACTCGGTCCGTTAAATTTAACTCGAGAGGAGAAATAATTCCTATTTTTGAATAGGAAGAAGTTGGACTTCTTCCCATAAATGAACATGGCCGAAATGCTCCCAAGGAGGAAGCAAAATCAGCCATGTTTCATGCTAGGTAGTATGTTGACTTATCTCTTTTGGAAAGAGACAAATCAACTCCAATCAAGCTCTCTTCCCTTTTTGGTATGATTTGATCATACAATAAATTTTGGTAGGCTTGATTGAAGAATTGATGGTGATTGATTGGAATGAATCTAGACATCCTTGGATGAACCTAGACACATTCCAATAATCATATTAATTATGTATATATATTAGAATATACAACACCAAGCATGAGTGATTTATTATTCATCTTTTTCTAGGAAAAAGAAGAAGAAAAAAATCGGATCTCCTCTCCTCTCTAACTCTCGGTTTTCTCCTCCCCCTTTCACTTATGTTCTTCACTTGGTTTTGAATCAAGAGGAAGAACACAGTAGGTTTAAGAGAGCACTAATTCATAGTGTTCTTCTCTTAAACTGATTCCTTCTTAAACCCGTTCTTTTCTAGCCAGAAGAATGTGCGTTTCTTCCGGTGTGGTGTGGATCACCTTTGGAGAATCCATATGTTTGGATTTCGTGAGCATCCCGGAGAAGGAACAACGCAAGTAGCCGGGAGCACACGCTATACAATCAAAGGTAACGGTTTTATTACGCTTTGATTGATTTAATATATATATCTATGCCCTATGCGTTTAATATACATTTCTAATATTTACACATCCTACATCGAACGCCCGGTTGAGCACTCAAGGGTACACCCCTTGGGATTCGTTTATTTAAATTAGATTTAAATTTACGCACCATTTCTCGCTTTTTCGCTTCCGCTCGCGCTCCCCGGCGGATCCGCTTGTCCTTCAAGTGGTATCAGAGCCCGGTTCGAGGTAAGGGGCATAGATCTATGTGCTTGGCATGATCTACTTGCTTTTATGGCTTTATTGGCTTGTTAGATTACATAAATGTATCAATAATATGATGATTCAATTGTTTGAATTTGATGGACTTTTGGCATGCTTATTTTATTAGATTGGATATAAAATTTCATGCTTATTTTCAGAATATTATTACTGTTTTTTTTTGTGCTGAAAAATGATGTTGAAAGACATGAAAAATTTTTTTGGGATCGAACGGCAGCGGCGGCCGAGGCCAGCGCGTGGCACAGAGTGTTAGAATAGGTGACCATGTAGCCAATCTTGGTGGGCAAAATGTAACCTATGTCTAGACAATTTCAGTGTTTTGATAAAACTATTAATGAATAAAGAAGTGAAATTCATTCTGGCATTACTTTGTTTTTGTTCACTTTACTGTTTTATCTATCTGTTCAGTACGCAAACAAAGCCCATGGACTGAAAGCCCATTTCGGGGACTGGGACTACGCTTGGAGGTAGGTCCATGAAATCAGTCCCGCCGAATCAGTCCGGAAAACTCCAAGTCAAGGAATCTCAAAAATGGGTACCGGGATTTCCTTTGAAACTTGCACTAAGCATCTACTGTCGTATTTCATCGACGGGTGACGAAGGTCGTCTAAGCAGTATTAGTGGGTTAGCCTACTGGGGAGCAGCTGACTGAGGTGACTCGCGGGAACCGTCTTACGGAGGACCTTGAATAGGGTCAGCAAGGTATGACGTGTATTCCCGGTTCCAACGGTACAGGCCAAGTCCTTTGACTTGAGAAACTGCTGAGTTTACCTGGATATCAGGTCTGTATCTTAGATGTGGTGAGATATTGCCAAGAAGCACTTGAGTAGTCATTAGCCATGTCTAGTGCAGCTCTGGTGTACAAAGTAACAGTAGTTTCCAAGAAAGGATCTGTCTCCTGTCAAAAGGCATTGACAGTTGAGTCTCACATATGCTCTGTGTCTTGTCCCTAAAATCTGTGGCCACAGTAACTGAACAGAAGGGAAGGTTTCCCTTGCGGCGTTTAGTAAGGACAAACCGACACTTAGGTCCAGAATGGGTACTTGCATTTTTCGTGCCCTAGACCCTAAGTGGTAAGACCGTAGACAGAAGGACAAGTGTACTGTTATAGCCTAAAAGTTCATCCCCGAATATTTCACCTAGTCTCTAGTGCCATGGACCGTTGCTAGATGGCCACCCATGGTAACGGACGGATTCTAGGAATCCAACCAAGTCTAGCTGAAAGGTGAACCTAAAGAGTCACACACTATCCACACACAAATTTAGTATTAAATATTGGAGAAAAGGAATGATTAAATTTGATTTAATCGGGTCCTCTATTTTCTTGAAGTATCAATTCCTTCTATTTGATAAAAGGAATTAAAATTAATATATTAGATTTATTAAGGGAATTAATTTAATGGGCTTAGAATAAATATTTATATTTATTTTGCCTTTTTGAATATTTAAATAGGTTTTAAATATTCCATTAAATTAAATTAACGGTTGAGATGGAAAGGAGAGATGGATGGCTAGGATTGATTAGACTAGATCAAATACTACTTTGACTAGGTCAAAATTCTAGTCAAAATAGACCTCTTAGAGTTGGAGTTTAAAGAGGATTAAACTCCTCCTCTATATAAACCCCTAGCCTCCTACAATTCAAGTATTGATGAATCTTGAAATTCCAACACACACACACACACACACACACTACTCGAGCTCTCTCCTCTCCCTCTCGTCCGCCCCCTCCCACTCTCCCAAGAAAATATTTTCTTGTTCTCTTGTTCTTGGAACATTAGAACTTAAGAGAATTAATACCGTTAATCAATAACGTGTTATTAATTCATCCTCTCCAAATATTATACTTGTTCGTTGCTAGCACGACGTGCAAGATATGTGGGTGGATCGTGTGTCACGATTTGGAAGATCTCAAGAACGAGGTCTTGGTGCAAAACGGGGAACAACGCGAGTAGCTGTTGAAGATGGAAACGACAGCGGGTAGGTCTCGGTTTACGTTTTCGCCCCTTTTAATTTTAATCCCTATGGCCTCCATGATTGTTTGTATGTGTTTAATTCATGAGATACACCGAACTCCCGGAAAAGTTCAAGGGCACACCCCTTGAACGTGTTCTTTAATTTTCATTAAAGCATGTTTAAATTTCGTATTTTAATTTTGTACCGCGCTTCCGCATTCGCGCTAATTTCCCGGGACGATCCACAATCTTTCACAGAGCGCGCGCGCAGGGCGCATAAGCCTGCTTCCTGCGCGCGCGCACTGCCCTGTGCACGCGGGTGGTCGGCAGGCACAACAGCTGGGTCATTTGTGCCGTTTTTCGACGTTTTCCAGAAAATTTGATTTTTTGTATTTTATGCACAATATTCTGAAAATATGTTAATTTTGCATATTTGATTTTGGAATAATTGGATTATTCCTTAGATTAAATTTGCTTAATTAATTTGGGGTTAATACATGCAGTGGATGCATTGTTTAAAAATGGCCATTAAATTTGAAATTTGAATTTTGCATATTATTTGTATGTTTATGCTTTTGTGATGTTGGACATCACTTGGGTATTTGGAATATCCATTGGTTTTTTATGCATGATTATTTAGAATAATTGTGTTATGTGAGTTGATGGAATCAACATGGGATGATCACAAGAGCCCTAGACCTTATGTATGGATGAATATATGATTATTTATTTTCTGTTGGGTGGGGCCCTGCGTGCCTTTTGTTTTTGGGACTATCATCTCCCGTATTTTCAGCCTCATGATGTTAAGGTTTGTTTTCATTATTACCAATGTATTACTTTCAGTTGTAATGAGAGTAGATAGGATTGGTGAGGTATTAATTTTAACAAGCATTTGGAGTTGGAGACCCCAAGGAGGAGCATCAAGGCATGAAACAAGAAGCACTACAAGGCCCATAGGAATGACAATGGGTATATTATTATTGTAATAATTTAGGACCACCCTAGACAGACCATAGACTCACTGTGGGTTCAGTGGGTCACATAGGTTGGGCTTGTGATCATCCTAACAGGTGTATGCTATGTTTTCTGCATGCGGCGTATTTATTTATCGCTTTAAATATTAGATATTTATGCATGCTAAAACACAATAATGTGATGAGGTCTCGGTCACACACAAACTCTCATTTGCTTGGACCAAATTAAATATTGGGCCCATAACGGACTTAGATCAAAATGGTTTTTTTATCTATCCGAGCCTTCCATCCACAGCAATGTGGTGAGGAAGCTACCACTACCCAAGTGTGGTCTCACGAGTCGTGGCACACTTGGACTAGGGGAAAGCTGCACCATTGTTGTGAACAAAAAGACTGCGCTCGCTGTTTCCCTGTCTCACGAGTCGTGGGGGGCGAAAGTTTGAGGCATGATTTGGTTGATGGGTCGGGCCCAACACTGAGTAACATGGTTCGCTTGGAGTCCTCGAAACCATGTGAATAGGTGAGGCAAAATATCTTGGGAATATCATCGGATGAGAATGATATTGGATATCTCCCACGAGGTCTTCTTCATGTGAATCGTAAAAGCGGGGCATGGAGATTATGCTTGTGGATCCCAAGCCCACTAGGAAATGGTTTCCCGAAACTCCGCTTGAGAGTGGCAGACTTTCGTATAATAGTGGGAGGGTTAAAGACTTAACTAAAAGACTAAGTCTTCAACTTGAACAATAATATTACCATCATCTGCTAATTTCTACTTTACATTTTCATTAATGTAGATATGTCTAGGAACCCATTAACCATGATACTCGAGACTAACAAATTCAACGGAACGAACTACTCGGACTGGCTGAGAAACCTGAGGATTGTCCTCGGTTTCGAGAACCAAGGCTACGTCTTGGACGAGCCACCACCGAGCGACTTACCGGAGGGGTCCACGCCTGAAGAACATTTGATATTCGAGAAATGGCATGAGGACAACCAGAAAGTATGCACTATCATACTGGCTTCGATGTCTAATGACATCCAGAAGCAGTATGAGAGGCTGGACAACGTCTCCGCCATAATGCTCCGCATGAACGAGGTTTATGCGGTTCCGGATAGGCATATTAGATATGCCGCCACAAAAGCATTCTTTGGCACCAAGCTTGCTGAAGGAGCGTCTGTACAAAGTCATGAGGTCAAGATGCTCTCCCTAGTGGAGAAACTCGAGGACCTTAAAGCTGAGCTTAACAATGACACGTACATTGACGTGATCCTCCAGCCGCTTCCTCCATCCTATGACCCATTTCTTGTAAACTACAACATGAACGGACTTGAGAAGTCTATTCATGAGTTGACCAACATGCTGGTCCAATACGAGGCAACGACCCACAAGTCGGCACCGGCGGTATTGATGGGAGAGGCTTCGACCTCTAAGGCGAATGGCAAGAGGGCCGGATGCTGGAAGAGGAAGAAGGGCAAAGGGAAGATGGTTGTGGCCCCTGCTCGCACTCTGGGCGTCCCTATTGCTCCGATTGGACCGAGCGAAGGGAAAGGGAAGGCCCATGGTTCTCAGCGGTCCAAGGCAAATGATGTCTGCATGCATTGCCAAGGGAAAAGGCATTGGAAGAGGGAGTGCCCACAACTCCTCTCCAACCCAGGTATGTTTGTGGTTGAAGTAAATATGATTACGAATTCTGCTTCATGGGTATTGGATACCGGGTGTGGTGCTCACGTCTGCAATGATTTGCAGGCACTGCAAAGAAGCAGAAGGCTAACAAAAGATGAGATGAACCTGACGCTAGGCGATGGCAAGGCCGTTGCTGCGGAGGCCATAGCATCACTAGAGTTAGCCATTAGTAGTCATGTTAGGATTGTACTGAACGACTGTTTCTATGAACCTAGCATGATTAAAAACATTGTTTCAATCCCGGTCCTTGATAAGGAGGGATATGAATTTACCATCAATAAAAATGGTTTTTTTCATTATTAAATATGGTATTTCTCATCTGCTTGGTATATTGGTCAACGGTCTGTACATACTTCAACAGTCTAATTAGATTATGACTGCAGAACACAAACGAAAACGTGATGATCATAGTAACGCACAGATAAGGCATGCGAGGTTGGGTTAAATCTCTAAAGATAGGATAAGAAGGTTAGTGGACTCAGAGAGTCTAGAAATAGATGATTTGGACAACCTACTGACCTGCGAATCTTGTCTGAAGGGAAAGATGACCAAGAAACCATTTGTTGGAAAAAGTACGCTAGCCAGTGGTCTGTTGGATTTGATCCATACGGATGTCTATGGCCCACTAAATACTCGGGGTAGAGGTGGGTACTCGTACTTCATAACCTTTACCGATGATCACTAACGGTATGGTTATGTTTACCTGATGAGGTACAAGTCTGAAGCCTTTGGAAGGTTTAAAGAATACATACTTGAAGTAGAGAACCAAACCGGTCGAAAGATCAAAACCCTTCGGTCGGACCGAGGTGGAGAGTATTTAAGTGGTGAGTTTACTATGATTATCTAAAGAGAATGAGATTCTCTCTCTGTGGACCCCTCCTGGAACACCACAACTTAATGGTGTGTCTGAAAGGAGAAAGCGGACCTTGTTGGACATGGTCCGATCTATGATGAGTTTTACCGAACTCCCCCTTTCCTTCTGGGGATACGCTCTTGAGATGGCGGCCAAAGTTTTGAACTTGGCGCCATCTAAGAAGGTATCCCAGATGCGATATGAGATATGGCATGGCAAGCCTGCCTCCTACAAATACTTGAAAGTGTGGGGTTGCCCCGCATATGTCAAGAGATTAGTGGGAGACAAATTGGACTCAAAGTCTAGTTTATGCAGATTCATTGGCTATCCAAAAGAAACTGCGGGGTATTATTTCTATGATCCCTCCGAGCAAAAGGTTTTTATCTCGCGAAACGCAGTGTTTTTGGAAAAGAATTTTCCATCGGATAATCGACGCGAGGAGGTACCCCTTGAGGAATCAAGTGAGGTACCCCATGAGGCGATAGTGACATCTTAGCCAGTAGTTGCCACTGATATTGTTCCAGTCCTTCGTAGGTTGGCCAGAGTATCCCATGCACCTGATAGGTATGGATTTCTGGGCCTGACGGTCAGTTGGATAATGATCCAAAGACATACGAAGAAGCAATATCGGACATCGATTCGGATAAGTGGCTTGAGGCCATGAAATTCGAGATGGACTGGATGGGTACAAACAAGGTTTCGACCCTAGTGGACCCACCCAAAGGGGTAAAACCTGTAGGGTGTAAATGGGTTTACAAACATAAGCTTGGAGCTGATGGAGAGGTTACAACCTTCAAAGCCAGGCTTGTGGCGAAACCTACTCACCCGTAGCCATGGCCAAGTCCATTCGGATACTGCTTGTTATAGCAGCATGGTATGACTATGAAATATGGCAGATGGACGTGAAAACGACCTTCCTCAGCGGTTTCGTAGAGGAAGAGATCTATATAGATTAGCCGGAAGGTTTCACAACTGTTGGAGAAGAGCAGAAGGTCTGCCGTCTCCAAAGGTCCATTTATGGCCTCAAACAAGCTTCTCGAAGCTGGAACATACGTTTTGATGAAGTCATACAGGGATATGATTTCATCAAGAACCAGTCCGATCCTTGTGTATACAAGAAGTCAGTGGGAGCTCAGTTGTGTTTCTGGTGCTTTACGTGGATGACATCTTGCTCATTGGGAATGATGCTAAGATGTTGGGTACCACTAAAGCTTGGTTGTCAACGCAATTCTCCATAAAGGATATGGGCGAGGCATCCTACATCCTTGGCATCAAGATCTCAGGGATAGATCTAGAAGGATGTTAGGAATGGCCCAGTCCTCGTATATTGAGAAAGTCTTGAAGAGAATCAAGATGGTAAACGAGGATTCCTTCCTATGAGGAATGGAATTAAGTTATACAAGAAGCAGTCTCCTAAGACTGATGAGGAACTTAAACGGATGTTGGACATCCCCTATGCTTCAGTTGTAGGCAGCATACAGTATGTTGTTCAGTGCACTAGACCTGATGTGGCTTCCGCTTTGAGCGTAACAAGTCGATATCAGTCGTGTGCCGGAGAGACACACTGCAGTGCAGTCAAGACAATCTTGACGTACCTGAAAATGACTAAGGACCTGTTCTTGATCTACGGCGGTGGAGAGTTGATACTGGAAGGCTATAGCGACGCTAGCTTCCAGTCGGATGACGATGATGCCAAGTCTCATTCTGGTTTTGTATTTAGACTAAATGGTGGCATGGTTGCTTGGAAGAGTTCCAAGCAGGCTACCACGGCGGACTCCACCATAGAGTCTGAATACATAGCAGCTTCGAAAGCTGCTAAGGAGTGGTTTGGTTGATGAGCTACATCCAAGGGTTGGATGTAGTACGTAGCATTGCTAAGCCTATAATTATCTTTTATGATAAATAACGGGGTGATAGCTAGCAAAGGAATCGAGATCTCATCACAATCCAAGCATATTCTTAGACGCTACCATCTGCTTAGAGAGATGGATAGCAGGAGTGACGTTCGGTTGGACCGAGTCAGCTCCGCAGAAAACATAGCAGATCCACTTGCTAAGCCCATGTCGCAAGTTGCCCATACTCACCATCTGTATAAGATGTGAATGAGGTCAATGGGTGATTGGCTTTAGGTCAAGTGGGAGATTGTTAGAATAGGTGACCAGAAAGCCAATAGGTTTGGCGATTTGTAACCTATTATACAACTCGATGTAAATCTAATATTATTATGTGATGAATAAAATGAGTATTTGTCACTTCTGGTGCTTACTTTGTTGCGCTCATTTCACATTTGTTAAAACGGTATTTAACTTATATCGCAACAAAGCCCACAGACCTTGGATAACAACTCGTGCAGTTGGGCCACGCATTGGATGGTGGTCATGAAACCAACAGATAAAGAGTTAGGTCTGAAACGTTCCAAGTCGAGTACCTCGAGACAGGGCATCGAGAGTCCTATTGGGACTTGCGTCAAGAGTCGTGTTCATTGGATGAGTGCCGTGTTTCATCGGCGACAGGCGTGGGACGCCTACACGATCTTGATGGGTTGGTCAACTTGGGTCAAGCCGACTGGACTGACTCACGGGGATCATCACATGGAAGCCTTGGAGGCTTGGTCGGTATGATTGGTTTTTCCCGTTTCCGATAGTACGGGAGTAATCCTCAAACTTGAGGGATCATGGCAGTCACGTGCACAGGACGGCTATATCTTGGATCTGGCGAGAGGTGATCATTCTGTAAGATGATTATCATAAGCCTTGTCCAGTGCAGTTGGAATGTGTAGCGAGAACGGTGGATTCCAAGAAGAGGATTCATCCCCTGTCAGTATGTGACAAAGATATCTCCTATGCACTCGGAGACACGTTCATGCTGTTTGAAGCTGTGGCCACAGTGGTTGGTCGAACAGGGAATGGTTTCCTGTGTCGACACAATGAAGCATACGTGGTCTCGAGTATTAAGCATAGATGCCTAGTCAAGGATGGGAACCGACGCCCAATTCCATACCCTAGACTAAGGCCGGGTGACGGTAGATGGAAGGATCGTACCCGTACGGAATCGGTACCTAAATGTTCACGTCAGTTCACCTAGTCTCTAGTGCCATGGACTGTTGCTAGATGACCACCTATGGTAACGGGCCCTTATGGGACACGGGCCCAAGTCTAGCTGAGGTTGAACTTAAAGGGTCACACACAAATCACCGAGGAGGTTGAGAGATTGACTTGGAGTCGATCTCGAATGATAAATAAGCAATTGGATTACTTAAGGGTAAGTTCATTGGATGGACGGGCCGATATTGTATCGGGCCTTCATTTAATCGGTAATTGAATTTTCGATTAAATATGGAAAGTTGAGACGTTGAGACGTTGGATCTTTTAATTGGATTAAAAGATCAACTAGAATAATTTAAATGGACATTAAATTGGATTTAATGTTGGTTTCGTCGTAATTGGATTACGATAAAACCCGGTCCGTTAAATTTAACCCGAGAGGAGAAATAATTCTTATTTAGGAATAGATTGAAGTTGGAGTGCTTCCCATAAATGAACATGGCCGAAATGCTCCCATGGAGGAAGCAAAATCAGCCATGTTTCATGCTAGGTGGTATGTTGACTTATCTCTTTTGGAAAGAGACAAATCAACTCCAATCAAGCTCTTCCCTTTTTGGTATGATTTGATCATACCATAAATTTTGGTAGGCTTGATTGAAGAATTGATGGTGATTGATTGCAATGAATCTAGACATCCGTGGATGAACCTAGACACATTTCAATAATCGCATTAATTATGTATATATATTAGAATATACAACACCAAGCATGAGTGATTTATTATTCATCTTTATCTAGGAAAAAGAAGAAGAAAAAAATCGGATCTCCTCTCCCTCTCTAACTCTCGATTTTCTCCTCCCCCTTTCACTTATATTCTTCACTTGGTTTTGAATCAAGAGGAAGAACAAAGTAGGTTTAAGAGAGTACAAATTCATAGTGTTCTTCTCTTAAACCGATTCCTTCTTAAATCCGTTCTTTTCTAGCAAGAACAAGGTGTGTTTCTTCCGGTGTGGTGTGGATCACCTTTGGAGAATCCATACGTTTGGATTTCGTGAGTATTCCGGAGAAGGAACAACTCAAGTAGCCGGGAGCACACGCTATACACTCAAAGGTAATGATTTTATTACGCTTTGATTGATTTAATATATATATCTATGCCCTATGTGTTTAATATACATTTCTAATATTTACACATCCTACATCGAACGCCCGGTTGAGCAGCCAAGGGTACACCCTTGGGATTCGTTTATTTAAATTAGATTTAAATTTACGCACCATTTTTCGTTTTCTCGCTTCCGCTCGCGCTCCCGGGCGGATTCGCTTGTCCTTCAGGCCAACCCCAGACGAACCTGAGAGAACAGTGCAAGGCCATCACCCTAAGGAGTGGGAAAGTGTTAGGCAAAGAAAGTGAGGACCCACACGTCGAAGTTACTAAAGGATAAAATTTGAGTGGGGAAACTGACGAAGTGAAGGACAAGGACAAGGAACCTATGTATGAGCCGCCTAAGCCATACCACCCTCTCGTTCCATTTCCACAACGGTTGGCTAAAGACAAGTTAGACAAACAATTTGGTAGGTTCCTTGATGTGCTCAAAAAGCTTTGTATCAATATTCCTTTCACAGAAGCTCTTTTACAAATGCCCTCGTATGCTAAATTCTTGAAAGACATACTGTCAAACAAACAAATATTGAAAGTCTATGAAACCGTGGGCTTAACTCAGGAATGTAGTTCTTTATTGCAAAATAAGCTACCCCCTAAGCTGAAAGATCCCAGTAGTTTTTCTATTCCTTGTTTAATTAGCAGTATGAATTTTGATCATGCATTGTGTGATTTGGGAGCTAGTGTCAGTTTGATGCCCTTATCTATTTGTCAACGATTGGATTTGGGTGAGTTAAAACCCACCATTATATCATTACAATTGGCTGATAGAACTGTGAAATATCCCGTCGGTATTCTTGAGGACGTACCAATTCGAGTAGGTAAGTTTTTCATTCCTGCTGATTTTGTCGTTCTTGAGATGGATGAAGACACCCGAATCCCCATAATTCTCGAAAGACCTTTCCTAGCTAACGCCAGTGCTATCATCGACGTTAGGAATGGGAAACTCTCTTTGAATGTTGGGGATGAAAGGGTTGAGTTTAACCTGTTAAATGCTACTAAAATATCTTCCTTGATGGTGATTCGATTTGCAGGATTGATGATGTAGACGTCACAGTCAAGAAGGTATTTTTGAGTTTCGGACTAGATGACAACTTGCATCGTGTTTTGGTCTAAGATGAGCCATCCGAGCATGAAAACGAACGATTCATTGTGCTAAAATAACTCTTGGACTCAATAGATGGAACAGAGGACGACAGACAGACGAAGCGAAGAAACCGTGTGGAACACGCCCATGCCGTGTTCAGTAACACGACCGTGTTTTCGTCTTGCCCTGACGAGGAACGAACCGTGCTTCAGCCCACGACCGTATTCTTGAGAGCCTCTGACGATGAACAAGCCGTGTTCTCCAACACGGCCATGTAATCGGAAAATTCTGGAAAAGGTACCGTGGCACCTAAGCCCATAACCTAAGTTGAACTCAAACCCCTTCCTTCCACACTCAGGTATGAATTTCTTAAACCCAACTCAACATATCCTGTGATAGTCAATGCTAAGTTGAATGAATCTGAAACGTCGCAATTGCTTGAGGTACTATGTTTGTATAGGAGCGTCATAGGCTACACAATTGTTGACATCAAAGGTATAAATCCATCTGTTTGCATGCATCGTATTCACTTAGAGGATGACTATACTCCTTTTGTTGAGCCTCAAAGACGATTGAATCCAAATATGAAAGAGGTTATAAAAAAGGAAGTCCTTAAGTTGTTAGATGCTGGCAT